>JBBDGP010002141.1:1377500-1870000 GCA_037952835.1 Lithobates septentrionalis
CTTTAGAACTTCAAAATTGTTCATGGCCTCTGGGGAAAGCAGGAAAGTATCAGATTTCAGGCCATCATAGAGAGGTTGCATCAAGAGGGAGGCTCCTGGGATCCAAGAGCGACAATAGGAGATTAATCCTAGAAAAGCATGTAGAGGCTTTTGACCTTGAGGCAAGGGGACGGCCTTGATTGCAGCAACTCTTTCTTCTGTGAGATGTCGAGTGCCTTGGGAGATGCAGTGACCTAGGAAAACCACCTTCTCTCTGCACCACTGGACCTTTTGCTTCAAGGCCTTGCATCCTTGCTTGGCTAGGTTGTGGAGGAGACTTTCGGAGAAGATTGAGGCATCTCCAAGGGTATCTGCACAGAGCAGGAGGTCATCTACATACTGGAGGAGTACAATGTCCAGGTGTAATTTTATCCAGGTGTCCAGAATGAGGGCCATTGCTTTGGCAAATTGGGAGGGGGAGTTCTGGGCCCCTTGCGGCATAACAGTCCAGGTGTAGTTCCGCCCCTTGTGGGTGAAAGCAACTGGGGTCGAGGGGAACACTAAAGAAAGCATTTGCTAGGTCCACCACTGTAAAGTATTTTGCTGTGGGTGGTATTCCTGCCAGCAAGGTGTGTGGGTTGGACACGATGGGTGTTTCCAGTACAGTAGCTTCGTTCACGGCCCTGAGGTCTTGTACCATTCTGTATTTGTCTGGCTCTCCTTTCGCGGTTTGTTTCTTCATTGGGAACAGTGGTGTGTTACATGGGGGTGCAGGGTATCAGAGCTCCATTTGACAAAAGGGCCTCGACTTGCTTAGAATTGGATGCAGATTGAGCTGGCTTCAAGGGGTATTGTGGCTTTCTGGGCAAGGGGGCTCCTGGCTTCAGCTGCACCATGATTGCTGGCACTGCTAGGTGTCCAATATCTTCAGGCCCTGTGGACCACAGGCATGGGGGGACTCGATCCAAAACTTCTTTTGGGATTCCAGCCTCACCTTGTGTATCCAAGGACAATAGAAGGGGGATGGAACATAGAGCTGAGGCATCATCGATGGTTAGCGGTGAGGAGATCAGAACACCACCATCAGGTTGGAAAGAAATAGAAGCCTGGACAAGACATCAGCCCCTAACAAATTTAAGGGGCATGTGGATGAGACCACAAATCTTGCTAGAAGGTCAGGAAAATTGCCAACTTGTAGGGGGCGGGTTAAGGGGTTCTTCCTGGGTGTTCCATCAACCCCCACGCATGTTATATCAATGTCTGATAGGAATGAGGTATCGGATAGTTCTCCTGCCCTGATCACGGATCTGGCAACACCTGTTTCACATAGGAAAGTGGTCCGGTAGGCTCACAACAAGAGATGCAGCCTGTCCGGGGGTGAAAGTTATGTACATCAGGGGAGCCCCTTATGCTGCAGATATTCCCCTAGGTGCCTGTAATGCCCCCCCCCGCCTTGTGGTGCGCGCCTGAGATCTTGGTGGATTCTCGGTTGGGGTGTTTCAATGAAGGGGCCATATCTTGAGTGGTGCAGAGCACTGGGTGGTACAGTGTGTGGTGGGGGGCCCTGTGTTTGTGTTTGTGTATTAGCAACATACGGGTCACCAAATTGTGAGTGAGGGAATCAACTGCGGCTTCTCCCATTTCTGATACATACTGGGGGAATGTGACAGCCTGTCTGGCGTCACCGTTCATATTGAGGGGGACTGTACGCGCCTTGGTATTTATGTTAGGCAGGCCTCCGGACTCTATGATAGCCCATATGAGAGGGTCGGCATGACTCTGGTTGGGGCTTTGATGGGAGGGGTTGGCTGCCTGAGGGGAAGGGCTGGCTACCTGGCTTCCCTGACCTGTTGGTGGGAGGGTGGCCCCATTGAGATCTGTTACCATGGGACCACCATGACGTGTCTCATGGTCAGAGCTCACCTCATTTTGGGAGTGCTCTTCAGAGACGGAGGGGGCAGGAGAATTTACCATCATTAACGGGGTGGGTTGGGCCTTGTAATCTGCTCCGGAGGACTGGTCTATCACCGGAAACATTTTGGGTGGGTTTTGGTGTGGGCGGTTCAGGGGGAGGTAGGGCGTGTTGCCACAGGGGGAGGTGTCAGAGTGGGAGGTATCAAAGTGTGAGATGTCGTCTGTGGCAGGGGGGCGGTAGACGGAGGGCGGTACCCAATTCCCGAGGACCAGACGCCATCATAGGGCGGTGACTGACTGCCTGGCTCGGGTTTTGACCTCTTTTTATGTGTCTGCTCAGGATTTTAGACTGGTCACGAGGTTGCCTTAGATTCTGAAAGGGTCTGGCAATTCCTCTATTACCTGGTAACGGTTCAGACTAAGGCCGGGTTCACACTAGTGCAACAAACGCTCCGACATTGGGAGCTCATGTCGCATGACGTGTGAAAATCAATATTTCCCTATGGGAGCCATCCTAACTGGTCCGACACAAGTCGGTCCGACTTTGAAAATGCTCCCTGTACTACTTTGGTCCGACTTTGATCCTACTTCAGCCCATTGACTATCATTGAAGTCGGATCAAAGTCGGATCGCCGTCTTGCATGATCCGACTTTGGCATGCAACTTGTGCTCAGATGATCTTGAGGGGGAACTCTGCGCCAAATTTAAATAAAAAACCAGCATGGGTTCCCCCTCCAAGAGCATACCAGGTCCTTGGGTCTAGTATGGATTTTAAGGGGAACCTCCTACGCCGAAAAAACGGCGTGGGGGTCTCCCCAAATCCATACCAGACCCTTATCCGAGCCCGCAGTACGGCTGGTCAGGAAAAGGGGTGGGGATGAGTGCCCCCCCACCCCGAAGCACCTTGTCCCCATGTTGATGAGGACAAGGGCCTCTTCCCGACAACCCTGGCCGTTGGTTGTCAGGGTCTGCAGGCGGGGTGCTTATCGGAATCCAGGAGCCCCCTTTAATAAAGGGGCCCCCATATCCCGGGCCCCCACCCTATGTGAATGAGTATGGGGTACATCGTACCCCTACCCATTCACCTAGGAAAAAAAGTGTCAATAAAAAAAACACACTAGACAGGTTTTTAAAGTAATTTATTAAGCAGCTCCGGGGGTCTTCTTCAGACTTTGGGGGTCTCTTCCTTCTTCTCCGCAGTCTCTTCCTTCTTCTCCGCACTCTCCGGCCTCTTCTCCGCACTCTCCCTTTCTTCTCCCGCTCTCCGGTATCTTCTGCTGGGCTCCTCCGCTATCTTCTGCTCTTTTGCCCGCTCTTTTGCTAGAGGTGGCCCGGTCTTCTCCGTCGTCTTCTTCCCTCTTCTCTTCTTCCGATGTTTACACGACGCTCTCTCCCGCTGTAATGCGGTGTGCAGTGCGCAACGACTTATATAGGCATGACCACGCCCCATGCCTATAAAGGTCGTTGCGCACCGCGCACACCGCATTACAGTGGGAGAGGGCATCTTGTCAAAATCGGAAGAAGAGAAGAGGGAAGAAGACGATAGAGAAGACCGGGCCACCGCTAGCAAAAGAGCGGGCAAAAGAGCAGAAGATAGCGGAGGAGCCCGGCAGAAGATACCGGAGAGTGGGAGAAGCGCGGAGAAGAAGGAAGAGACCGCGGAGAAGAAGGAAGAGACCCCGAAGTCGGAAGAATACCCTCGGAGCTG
This sequence comes from Lithobates septentrionalis, assembly GCA_037952835.1. Taxonomy (NCBI): domain Eukaryota; kingdom Metazoa; phylum Chordata; class Amphibia; order Anura; family Ranidae; genus Lithobates; species Lithobates septentrionalis. Next base: position 1,381,102 of record JBBDGP010002141.1, read on the forward strand.
CCTAATAAATTACTTTAAAAACCTGTCTAGTGTGTTTTTTTATTGACACTATTTTTCCTAGGTGAATGGGTAGGGGTACGATGTACCCCATACTCATTCACATAGGGTGGGGGCCGGGAATTGGCCGGGCCACCGCTAGCAAAAGAGCGGGCAAAAGAGCAGAAGATAGCGGAGGAGCCCGGCAGAAGATACCGGAGAGTGGGAGAAGCGCGGAGAAGAAGGAAGAGACCGCGGAGAAGAAGGAAGAGACCCCGAAGTCGGAAGAATACCCTCGGAGCTGCCTAATAAATTACTTTAAAAACCTGTCTAGTGTGTTTTTTTATTGACACTATTTTTTCTAGGTGAATGGGTAGGGGTACGATGTACCCCATACTCATTCACATAGGGTGGGGACCGGGAATTGGGGGGCCCCCTTATTAAAGGGGGCTCCTGGATTCTAAAAAGCCCCCCCGCCCGCAGACCCCGATAACCAACGGCCAGGGTTGTCGGGAAGAGGCCCTTGTCCTCATCAACATGGGGACAAGGTGCTTTGGGGTGGGGGGGTTGTTTTTTTCGGCATAGGGGGTTCCCCTTAAAATTCATACCAGACCCAAGGGCCTGGTATGCTCTTGGAGGGGGACCCCATGCCGGTTTTTTATTTTAAAATTTTGAGTGGAGTTCCCCCTCAAGATTCATAGCAAACACAGTGCCTGGTATTGGCGGAGATCCAAGTCGGATCCCCGTTCATTAAAAGTCGGACATATGTCGGCTTCAAGTCGCAGGGCAAAGTCAGATCCAAAGTAGGATGGCTGTCGTGTAGCACCAGTGTGAACCCAGCTTATATCACAATCTCAAGTTAACAAGAACAAAACAGATAGAGAGAGGGAGTGAGAGAGAGAGAAAGGGACGTCTACTGTGTTCAACTGCCACGCAAGTCTCCTTGTGTGCGTCTTCCCAAAACGTAGACTAGTCACAGTCCTGTCCACCTGAGGTGGCCGCAGGTAGGGATCGAGGCGAGTAATATGCGAGTAATACCTGCAAAGCAAATACAATAAAACATAAAAATAAAACAGAGAGAGAACGATAGATATGGAACAATAGTGAGCGAACAGTAGAGCGGACAGTAGAGAGTGAACATAAGAGAGAGAACAGTAGAGAGAGGAAAAATACAACCACAACTATTTTTGGCTTTTTTATTTTTTATTTTTTTTGTGTTTTTGTGTGTGTGTGTTTTTCTTTCCACTTTTTTCACTTTTATAAGAACTGTAAACTGAACGGATTAGAGTCTCTCAAAATGTTATGGCCATCACATTTTTCGAGACCCCGAGACCCTGTGAACGTGTGCCTAGGACTGTGTGGTGCTGTACCCTACGCTAATACTCAACTAGTGTGTGGTAGCGTTCGAAACAGTCACCAATGCAAAGACCAGGTTGGTAAGGACAGGAGGGACTATAATAGCGGGTGTCACGCCTATATCCGCTCTTTCTACAGACACAACATCTTCTTTGGGGGTTTCTTTGGGTAGGGGTACCAGAGAGAACATGCGGAAAATGCCTCTCATGCAGCCGGCTTACTGCATTTGGATTGGGAAGTTAGGCCAAAGCACCGTCTGGAAACAGAAGGGCTCTGATGATCTCTTCCTGGAATTTAAGGAAGGATCCAGTTCGTCGTAAAGCTTTGTATAGCACAAAAGCATTCAGCAAAGCCAATTGAAATAAATAAACAGACACTTTTTTGTACCAGCGTCTGGCCTTATGGGCAATTAGGTACGGCGCCAACAACTGGTCGTTGAGGTCCACCCCCCCCATGTTAAGGTTATATTCGTGGACACAGAGGGGTTTCTCCACAACACCAGTCGCCATAGGAATTTGGACTGTCGTGTCTGCGTGAAGGGAGGACAGAAGGAAAACATTCTTATTATCCCTCCACTTCACAGAGAGCAAATTATTACATCTCAAGCGGGCTCTCTCCCCCAGCCTAAGACGGGAATCTACAAGCCGCCAGGGAAAGCCCCGGTGATTAGATCGCACGGTGCCACATGCGCCAATTTGATGATCAAACAAGTGACTAAAAAGTGGCACACTTGTGTATTAATTGCCCACATACAAGTGGTACCCCTTTCCGAATAAGGGTGACACCAAGTCCCACACAATCTTACCAGCGCTCCCTATGTAGTCAGGGCAGTTCTCTGGCTCTACGTAACTATCTCTTCCCTCGTAAACCATAAAACTATATGTATAGCCTGTGGACCTGTCACAGAGCTTATACATCTTGGCCCCGTATCTGGCACGCTTGCTGGGAAGATACTGTTTGAATTACAAGCGTCCAGAAAACTTAATCAGGGACTCATCAACGCAGACAACTTGATGGGGAGTAAACAAGGCTGCAATACGTTGGTTGAAGTGGTTTACGAGGGGCCGAATTTTGTAGAGCCAATCAAATTCAGGGAATAAAAATCAAGTGGCGTAAAATGAACTGTTTCCACGTGAATTCCGGGTTGGCCAGTGGATGGAGGAAGTACGGGTGCTGCAGAAGTGGTGGGTTCCCAATTAGGATTGGTGAATGCAGCAGGAAGGAAACTAACGGTTCGATGGGCCTGTCTTTGTCTTCTTCTTGGTGGCAGCGGGACACTACTCATGTTTGCCACCTCGCCAGCTTGAACTGCACTTATGGGACTTGCCACGTCACCGAGTGTTACGGCAGTGCTGGATGTACGACCAGGATGTACTAGGCTGCTGGTGCTTGCCAGTTCACCAGAAGTAGGGATGAGCCGAACACCCCCCGGTTCGGTTCGCACCAGAACCTGCGAACGGACTGAAAATTTGCACAAACTTTAGAACCCCATTGAAGTCTATGGGACTCGAACGTTCAAAATCAAAAGTGCTAATTTTAAAGGCTAATTTGCATGGTATTGTCCTAAAAAGGGTTTGGGGACCCGGGTCCTGCATGTATCAATGCAAAAACAAGTTTTAAAAATGGCCGTTTTTTCGGGAGCAATGATTTTAATGATGCTTAAAGTGAATAAAAAAAAGTGAAAAATTCCTTTAAATATCGTACCTGGGGGGGGGGGGGGGGGGGTCTATAGTATGCCTGTAAAGTGGCGCGTGTTTCCCGTGCTTAGAACAGTCCCTGCACAAAATTACATTTTTAAAGGAATAAAAGTAATTTAAAACTGCTTACGGCTTTAATGTAATGTCCGGTCCCGGTAATATGTCAGTGAGACAAATGGCATGGGTACCCCCCCCCCCCCCAGTCCATTACCAGGCCCTTTGGGTCTTATATGGATATTAAGGGGAACCCCGCACCCAAATTAAAATAAGGAAAGGCGTGGGGCCCCAGGCCCTCTGAATAGCAGTATACAGGCGGTGCAAAAAAGACAGGGACTGTAGGTTTGTTGTTAAGTAGAATCTGTTTGTAATTTTGAACTGGTACATTTTTAAAGTGTAGCTCCAGCCAATTAATTTTTAAGCTTCTTGAAAAACATAGGGAAGGGTTATCACCCCTGTGACATTTGTTTTGCTGTCTGTGCACCTCTTCAGAAGATTTTACCTCACTTTCTGTCCCAATGACAAATGTTTTTTGACAATTTGGGGTTTTTAGTGAAACAAGGATTGGTGATAAAGCATCAGTGGAAAGGAGACACGCTTTTCCCATATTAACTCTTATAGGAGAGAATTTCCCTTCCTAGGGGTATATTTCATCTTGTTTGTAAGTTGGATGAAAGTAGGGGCCTGCCCTATATACTCTGCAGAAATTGGGGCCTTAGGTGTTGCCACAACACTGTAAGCCCTCACAGTTACTCTTGGTGGGCGCAGGAATGGGCTCTGCTGTGAAATATTAGATCAAGAATTGTAATTACATGCCCCTGTTGAACAGGGTCAGAAAAATTGGGCCTTTGGTGGTGGTGGTGCTGGTGCCACAAAACTGTAATGTCGCGTACACACGGTTGGACTTTTCGACCGGACTTGTCCGACGGACAATCCGATCGTGTGTGGGCTTCACTGGACCTTCAGCGGACTTTTCCAGTCGCAAATCTGACGGACTTTAGATTTGGAACATGCTTCAAATCTTTACGTCGTAACTCCGCCGGACCCAGAAATCTGCTCGTCTGTATGCTAGTCCGACGGACTAAAACCCACGCTAGGGCAGCTATTGGCTACTGGCTATCAACTTCCTTATTTTAGTCCGGTGTACGTCATCATGTACTTATCCGTCGGACTTTGGTGTGATCGTGTGTAGGCAAGTCTGGTCGTTAGAAAGTCTGTTGAAAGTCCGCCGAAAGTCTGTCGAAAGTCTGTCGGACGGGCTGTCGGACTTTTGTAGCTGAAAAGTCAGACCGTGTGTACGCGGCATAAGTCCGCACAGTTACTCTTGGTGGGCACAGAAACGGGCCCTGCTGTGAAATATTAGATCAAGAATTGTAATTACATGTCCCTGTTGAACAGGGGCAGAAAAATTGGGCCTTAGGCACTGGTGCCACAACACTGCAACCCCTCACAGATACTCTAGTTGGAGCGCAGGAATGAGCTCCCCCTGTAAAATATTGCATCAAAAATTGTAATTGCACGCCCCTGCTAAACAGGGGCTGAAAAATTGGGCCTTTGGCACTGGTACTGGTGCCACAACACTGCAACCCCTCACAGATACTCTAGTTGGAGCAGACCTGCCAGATCACACTTCATCTCTCATAACAGCAAGACAAGTTTGCATAAATCCTTTTTATAATACAAGGTTGGGTTACTCAGAAGTTTTTGATATCAGTAAGATCAGCTTTGAGTTGGTGCTCGTAAACAAGACCCGGACATCTATATCCTATATGTCCCTGCAGAGGGTTATATCTGCAAGCTCGTATGACCTCGCCACAGAGGAGGTCCAACAAGTGGGCTAAGGGCACATCCATTACTCCTCTCCCGCAACTATTGGTGGCTTGGAAGTGTTTCTGCACCTTTCACCTTTCTACCCTGATGTGACACACCAAAGGAACGGCTTTTCTTCCTCACATATTTTGTTTTTGCTAACTTGTTTTTCATGGACTGAATGTGGTGTCTTTTAAACGATTGGGCGTCCAATCGCATCTTCAGAACTTTCACTTCTTTTTCTACTAATTTTTTATGGAGATATGATATAATTTACAACTTTAATTTGTTGTTTTGTTATTTCTCTGCACTGGGATTTAAACATATTGTAGCTCCGGGTATTACACCAAGGAGCTTTTCAATCGTAAAACCTCATTACATGTTATATTTATGCTAGCGCACAATTTTAGTTTATATGTTTTTTACTTTATGGATATTTGAAGTATTTTATTGCAGCTGCACTTTGTGAATTTAAGCATTTTTATTAACTTTGTCTTGCTCATTAGCGCAGGTTTTTCCACCAATATTTTTGGAGCGCAGGAACGAGCCCTGCTGCAAAGTATTGCATCAAAAATTGTAATTACACGCCCCTGTTAAACAGGGGCTGAAAAATTGGACCTTAGGCACTGGTGCTGGTGCCACAACACTGCAACCCCTCACAGATACTCTAGTTGGAGCGCAGGAACAAGCCCTGCTCTAAAGTATTGCATCAAAAATTGTAATTACATGCCCCTGTTAAACAGGGGCTGAAAAATTGGGCCTTAAGCACTGGTGCTGGTGCCACAACACTGCAACCCCTCACAGATACTCTAGTTGGAGCGCAGGAATGAGCCCTGCTGCAAAGTATTGCATCAAAAATTGTAATTACACGCCCCTGTTAAACAGGGGCTGAAAAATTGGGCCTTAGGCACTGGTGCCACAACACTGCAACCCCTCACAGATACTCTAGTTGGAGCGCAGGAACAATCCCTGCTGCAAAGCATTGCATCAAAAATTGTAATTACACACCCCTGTTAAACAGGGGCTGAAAAATTGGGCCTTAGGCGCTGGTGCCACAACACTGCAACCCCTCACAAATACTCTAGTTGAGTGCAGCAACGAACCCTCCTTGCAAAATATTGCATCAAAAATTGTAATTACACACCCCTGTTAAACAAGGGCTGAATAACTGGGCCTTAGCCACTGGTGGCGGCACCCAGAACCAAATATATTCTTACAAGCTATCAGCATGATCATTGAGGAGGAAGAGGATTGTCACTCAGCATAACAGAATAGTCACTCAGCATCAGCATAGGCAGTCTTGAAGGGATCTCACATTTCAAAAAAAATTATTCGGTTACATCAGCATCAGGTGCTTGGTAGCTGGTGGTGATCCAAGACTGATTCATTTTTATGAGAGTCAGTCGATCGACTGAGTCGGTGGACAGGTGCACCCTGTGATCGGTTACAAAACTTCCAGCAGCACTGAATGTGCATTCCGAAAGAACGCTGGATGCAGGACAGGCCAGTAGCTCAATTGCATACTGTGCAAGCTCTGGCCAGTGATCCATCCTCAAGACCCAGTAACAAGTAAAGGATTTTCGGTGGGAAAGGTGTCCAAGTCAGAACTTGCCCCTAGGTATTCCTGCACCATGTAAAATAGACGCTGGCGATGGTTGCTGGAACCGATCATACCTTGGGGCTTCGGACTAAAAAATTGTCTGAACGCATCGGTCAGACGCCACCTTATCCACCGCTCCTTCTTTGACTGACCGAAGCCTCAGCAACACGTTGTCCAGGAACAGGAGTTTGTAACCTCCCAGTCTCTGGGAACGCGTTGCACAGACCTTTCTGCAAGGCCTCCCGAAGATGTTTCATCCTCTGCTCTCTCTGCGACGGCAAGATAAGGTCTTGTTACATGGATCAAGGAGGGTTGACAGCCAGTATTGATCCCTCTCCTTGATACCACGAATACGAGGATTCTTCCGCAGGCTTTGAAGGATCAGGGAGGCCATGCAGCGTAGGTTTGCTGAGGCAATCGGTCCGGAGTCCTCTGGGTCACTAAGGACGACATGATCCGCAGCCACCTCCTCCCAGCCACGTACAAGTCCATGGGCTTCTTGGGACTTTAAATGATCCCTTAAAGACTGCTGCTGATGCTGAGTGCCAGGCTCCACCTCCATGCTGACACAATCCTCCTCTTCCTCCTCCTCGTCCTCTTCCTGTGTGATCGGCGGGCACGCAGGAACACTGTCTGGATAAAGGGGGCCTTGAGAGCTAAGGAAGTCCTCCTCTTCCTGCCTCTGTTCTGCCTCAAGTGCCCTGTCCATTATTCCACGCAGCGTGTGCTCCAACAGGTGGACAAGGGGGACAGTGTCACTGATGCATGCACTGTCACTGCTCACCATCCTCGTGGCCTCCTCAAATGGTGACAGGACAGTGTATGCATCCCTGATCATGGCCCACTGGCGTGGGGAAAAAAACAAGCTCTCCTGACACTGTCCTGGTGCCATAGTCGCACAGGTACTCATTGATGGCCCTCTGCTGCGTGTGCAGCTGCTGCAGCATGGCCAATGTTGAGTTCCACCTGGTGGGCATGTCACAGATTAGGCGGTTCTTGGGCAGGCTAAATTTCTTTTGGAGGTCATCCAGCCGAGCACTGGCATTATATGACCGGCGGAAATGCACACAGACTTTTCTGGCCTGCCTCAGGACATCCTGTAAGCCTGGGTACCTGCACCACCAAGTTAAGGACGTGAGCCAAACAGGGCACATGGGTCATTTGTCCCTGTCAGAGGGCAGAGAGGAGGTTGGTGCCATTGTCGCAAACCACCATTCCTGCCTTAAGTTGGCGTGGCGTCAACCACCTCTGAACCTGCCCCTGCAGAGCTGACAGAACCTCTGCCCCAGTGTGGCTCCTGTCCCCCAAGCACACCAGCTCAAGCACAGCATTGCATCTTTTGGCCTGCGTAGTTGCGTAGCCCCTTGAACGCCTACGGAGCACCGCTGGTTCCGAGGACAAAGCACAGGAAGAGGCCATGAAGGAAGAAGAAGAGGAGGGGGTGGAGGAGAGAGGTGTGTCAGAATCACCAGTAGTAGCATTTTGGAGGCGTGGTGGCGGAACAACCTCCAACACTACTGCACCTTGACCTGCATCCTTCCCAGCTGCCAGCAGAGTCACCCAATGCACTGTGAAACTTAGGTAATGTCCCTGTCCATGCCTGCTGGACCATGAGTCAGCTGTAATATACACCTTACCGCTGACCGCCCTGTCCAGCGAGGCATGGCCACTGCCTTCCACATGCCGGTAGAGAGCCATAATCGCCTTCTGTGAGAAAAAGTGGCGTTTGGGTACCTGCCACTGAGGAACCGCACATTCCACAAACTCACGGAAGGGGGCAGAGTCTACCAACTGAAAAGGTAGCAGTTGAAGTGCTAGCAATTTTGACAAGCTAGCATTCAACTGCTGGGCATGTGGATGGCTTGCAGCAAACTTCTTTCGGCGGTGCAGCAGCTGGGGCAGGGAAATTTGCCTGGTACAATCTGACGTCAGTGTACCAATAGCAGATTGCCCACAAGTACTTGGCTGTGACACACCTAATTCTACACCTTCATTCCTCTCAGTGCAGGTCTCAGAGGGGACTGAAGGTATAGTGGGGTTGGAGATCTCAGCTGATGAGGAGCAAGCAGAGGTCCTCTTTGTTCTTTGTCATGGGTCTTTTAGGTATGCTTGCCAATTAACAGGATGGCAGGTCAACATATGTCTGGTCAAGTATGTGGTGCCCAAGCGGGAGATGATTTGGCCACGCGAGATACGTTTGAGACATATGTTGCAAATAGCAGTGGTGTGATCTAATGCACTCATCTCAAAAAAGGCCCACACCAAAGAACTTTTGGAATAACGCGCAGAGACAGCAGCGCCCTGCACATGCGGACCTTTGCGGTGTGATGCAGTCAGTGTGCTGCCCTTAAGCTGGCCCCTGGAGGGCATCCTGCCTCGTTGGTGATGTGCCTCCTCCTCCTCCTCTCTCCTATCAGGCACCCATGTGGAGTCAGTGACCTCATCATCCCCTCCCTCCTCATCACTGGAGCAAACCTGGCAGTATGCTGCAGCAGGGGCAACATGACTGCCAGATTGCTGTGCTTCTTGGACACCCCCTCTGTCTGGGCTCACGTTACTGCCTTCTTCTAGCTGAGTACCATCATTGGAGCCTTCAAAACGCTGGGCATCCTCCTGGAGCATGTACCCAACACTGTGGTCAAACAGTTCGGGGGACTCCTCAGGAAGACATGGTGGGGCTAGGGAAGGAGTGACTGATTCCATTGAGCCGAGGTAAGAGGCCGGGTTGGCAGCTGCTTTGCCAGGCAAAGTACCCTGGGCATGGGTGAGAGAGGATGAGGCTTGGTCATCCACGGCTTGGTCATCCACTCGACCAAGTCTTCCGCATGTTGCGGCTCAACACGGCCAGCTGCCGAAAAAAAGGCCAAGCGTGTCCCACAGCCACGTGCTGATGAGGATGCACCGTGTCCATGACCAGCACTGTTGCCTCTAGACACAGAGCCTGCTTGCCCTATATATATATATATACTGATACTGCAGCTAGCAAAATCAACTGCCTGCCTGTAGTATTATTAGTATGAGAACACCACCAATCTTCTACAGGTAGCTTTAGCTGAACGCTGTGCAGAGGTCGCACTACACTAACTTGTAGCTTTAGCTGAACACTGTGCAGAGGTCGCACTACACTAACTCGTAGCTTTAGCTGAACACTGTGCAGAGGACGCACTACACTAACATTTAAATAATGTAGCTGCCTGCGGTAGTGATAGGATCAGGAAAACACCACCAACCTTCTACAGGTAGCTTTAGCTGAACACTGTGCAGAGAACGCACTACACTAACTTGTAAATAATGTAGCTGCCTGCGGTAGTGATAGGATCAGGAAAACACCACCAACCTTCTATAGGTAGCTTTAGCTGAACACTGTGCAGAGGTCGCACTACACTAACTTGTAGCTTTAGCTGAACACACTGCAGAGGTCGCACTACACTAACTTGTAGCTTTAGCTAAACACTGTGCAGAGGTCGCACTACACTAACTCGTAGCTTTAGCTGAACACTGTGTAGAGGACGCACTACACTAACGTTTAAATAATGTAGCTGCCTGCGGTAGTGATAGGATCAGGAAAACACCACCAACCTTCTACAGGTAGCTTTAGCTTGAACACTGTGCAGAGGTCACACTACACTAACTTGTAGCTTTAGCTGACCACTGTGCAGAGGTCGCACTACACTAACTTGTAGCTTTAGCTGAACACTGTGCAGAGGTCGCACTACACTAACTTGTAGCTTTAGCTGAACACTGTGCAGAGGTCGCACTACACTAACTTGTAGCTTTAGCTGAACACTGTGCAGAGGTCGCACTACACTAACTTGTAGCTTTAGCTGAACACTGTGCAGAGGTCGCACTACACTAACTTGTAGCTTTAGCTGAATACTGTGCAGAGGTCGCACTACACTAACTCGTAAATAATGTAGCTCCCTGTGGTAGTGATAGGATCAGAAAAACACCACCGATCTTCTATAGGTAGCTTTAGCTGAACACTTTGCAGAGGATGCACTACACTAACTGTAAATACTGTAGCTGCCTGACTGTGGTACTAATAGGATCAGAAGAACACCAGCAATTTTCTTCAGGTAGCTGTAAATACTGTAACAACACCTGCCTGCCTGTCAGTAGGAAGAGAATAACAAGAACAGATCTAGCAAAACTGAATACAGTGTATATATATATATATATATATATATATATATATATATATATACACAACACCTGGGATGCATATCTATACACAATACACTGTAAGTGCAGCTAACTGACTGACTGTCCTGCCTAATCTATCTAACTTAAATCAAATGACACTATCTCTCTGTCTCTCAACGCCGGAAAACACACTACACAGGGCTGACGTGCAGGCGGCCTTATATAGTGTGGGGCGTGTACTAAACCCCGTGAGCCATAATTGGCCAAAGCCACCCTGGCTTTGGCAAATTACAGCTCTCTGTACAGACAGCGCTGTGATTGGCCAAGCATGCGGGTCATAGTGCATGCTTGGCCAATCATCAGTCAGCAATGCACTGCGATGCCGCAGTGAATTATGGGCCGTGACGCGCCACTCGAATTTGGCGCGAACAGCCCATATCGTTCGCAATTCGGCGAACGACCGAACAGACGGTGTTCCAGTCTAACATGGGTTCGACTTGAACACGAAGCTCATCCCTAACCAAAAGTATGAGCGGCGCTAGTACTGGCTTTCTGCTCCATAGGAGGGACCTGCGGTTCTTTCACCTTAACGACAGCAGAAGAACGGGGTCTGGTACGACTGACCTTGGCAGGGACCACAACTCCGTCATAAGAGCTATCTGTCAGGGTGCCGCTGCTGTCTACAGGTTCATACTCTAAACCTGAATCTGCCAGATGAGTGACTTCCTCTTCACTATCTGTCATGCTCAGAAACGTGTAGGCCTCTTCACTACTGTACCTTCGATTTGACATTTTGGTCTCTAAATTTACTGGTACAGTAGTGAGACTCACAACAAAAAAAGCACCTGACTGTCAGCGACTGATTCAAACAATACCAAAAAACTGGTGCTAGCAGGTATCTGGACTGATCCCGCTAACACTCAACAAGCATGACCGCGCAATTGTCATTCAAATTGCGACAGCGCTGAAAGCTGAAAATTGGCCTGGGCGGGAAGGTGTCTAAGTGCCTGGTATTGAAGTGGTTAAAGAGGAAGTAAACTCCTCTTGTTTGTTTGTACCTATAGCTAAGCCTATAATAAGGCTTACCTATAGGTACTGTAAATATTTCCTAAACTTGCACCGTTTAGGAGATATTTACTGTATACACTGGCTATTACATCATCTGCACATGCGCTCCGAAGGAACGGCCGGCCATGCCGCTTCTTCAGGGCCTGTGCCGTGACCGGTGGCACATGCGCGGGAGTGATGCCATTGCGGCTTCGGCCAATCACAGTGCCGGAGTCCGCAAACCCAGAAGAAACACCGGAGAAGATGTCGGCCGTGTCAGCTGTGTGTGGGCGCCGCTGCAGGGCTTCGCTCTAAGGCAGGGGTCTCAAACTGGTGGCCCTCCAGCTGTTGCGGAACTACAAGTCCCATCATGCCTCTGCCTGTGGGAGTCATGCTTGTAACTGTCAGCCTTGCAATGCCTCATGGGACTTGTAGTTTCACAACAGCTGGAGGGCCACCAGTTTGAGACCCCTGCTCTAAGGTAAGTATTTCATAATGAGCTAGTATGCGATGCATACTAGCTCATTATGCTGTTGCCTTGCAGGTTTTTTTTTTATGGGGGTTTACAACTTTTTTAATGAGCACACTACTGAATTCTTGAGAAAGCCCCCTTATAAATCTAGCACTGGGCTTATGTAAGTATTTAGGGAAAGGAGGGGGAGGGAACAGGCAGTGAGAATTTTTTTATCTTAATGCAGGGAATGCATTAGGCAAAAAATGTCTTGACTTTAACGACTTTAAGAGCTGCTTCAGACATAATGTGGGAACATTCTAAAGTGCATTATGTGTGTTAACCCACCACAACAAATATGTCATTGCGTTTACTGATCTGCAGCTTCTGGGATGTATGATGTGGATATCTCAAAAGGTTTTGGGCGGCCAAAGGTCTGCCATTCTTGCCTGGACATGAAATTAAAAAGTGGGAAGGCGGAGGAGTAAAAACAGGCTATATACAGAATAGTACAGAAAATGTGAACTTTGTCCATAATTCTGTATTAGAGAAGTGGGAGAAAAATGACATAAAGTGTGTACTTGTCCCAATCCCGAACACTAAGGGGGTTATTTACGAAAGGCAAATCCACTTTGCACTACAAGTGCACTTACAATGCACTTGGAAGTGCAGTTGCTGTAGATCTGAGGGGAAGATCTGAAATGAGGGGAAGATCTGCTGATTTTATCATCCAATCATGTGCAAGCTAAAATGCTGTTTTTTATTTTCCTTGCATGTCCCTCTCAGATCTACAGCAACTGCACTTTCAAGTGCACTTGTAGTGCAAAGTGGATTTACCTTTCTTAAATAACCCCCTAAGTGTCATTTCTGTTTCCTGCCTAGTTCCTCTGCTATCAGTATGAATCACTTCTGACAAGTTTTCCTGACACCAAGAGAAAAAAGGTGGCAGGGCAGGGGGCAGGGACCTACAGCTGATTGACAACCTCAGCTCTGTTCCTGTGTGCTGTGTGAAGGGGGGGGGGGTGTCCCTTTTCTTCCAATCCAATCAGCTCTCAGAGCTCTCCTGAGCTCTGCAGAGTGTAACTTCAGCTCCTTGTCCCGTTTTCTGAAATCTCCCACAAGCTTTGTAAATTCTGGACTTTGAACGGACGTAGAGAAGAGAAGACCGCAGATAAACAAGTACAACTTATGTAGGAAGATTTGTTTCATCTCTGTGTATCACCTGAGGCCAGTCACTTTACTGGGTATATGTAAGGGTTTCCTACCACTTTAATGAACATAGGTTACCTCCCTGCTCTAGTCTGTGATTGGCCAGTGAAGGAGCAGGTGACTGATGAGGTCATCTCTCTTCTTTCTCCGATTGTCAGTATGTTCCTAGTTAGCACATGTGAAGGCAGGACACCTGCTCACCCCTACTACTGCCACTTCCTCTCCCAGTCTGAGTGATGCTGCACAGGAGATTTCAGAAAGATGAGGCCACAAGCTGAATTTAAAAGAGAAGTATGGGAATCATTTTTCTTTCAAAAGCATACTTACCTAGGTGGATGCAGCATTGTTACAATGCTGCATCTCTCCCTGGCCGGCTCTAAGACTGAGAACCGAGTGATCAAACACCGATGATCACTTGGCTCTCGGGATCCCTGAGCAGAGAGCTGGTGACTGTCAATCACCGCTCTCTGCTCTGTCCCTACCTCGCTCACAGGAGCGCTAGGCTGTAGAGGGGGCGGGAGTGACCGGCTCAAGGCTCTCAGCGGCTCGCCGAGAGGCTGAGCCGGGTGCCAGTCAAGGCATATGGGCGGATCCTGACCATATGGTCGCGATCTTTTCTGAGCATGGACTGGCTCTGTGACATCAGCCGGCAGCGGCTTTAGCCTGCTGTCTGCTGAGAACAGGTCACAAGAGTGCAGAACGAACTGCACTCCTGTACAGGGGGTCCCCTAGTTACAAACATCCGACTTACAAACGACTCCTACTTACAAACAGAGGCAGACAACAGGAAGTGAGAGGAAATCTACCCCTAGGAAGGGAAATTCTCTCCTGTAAGAGCTATTATGGGAAAAAGGTACCTCCACTGATGCTTTATCACCAAGGCTTGTTTCCACAACAACCCAAAATTTTCAAAATCCAATTGTCATTGGGACAGAAAGTGAGGTGAAATCTTCTGAACAGGGGCACACACAGCAAAACAAATGTTACAGCGGTGTTAACCCTTCCCTATGCTATCCAAAAAGCTTAAAAATAGTTTTTTTGGCTGGAGCTACACTTAAAAAATGTACCTGTTCCGACTTACAAACAGATTCGACTTAAGAACAAACCTATAGTTCCTAACTTGTTTGTAACCTGGGGACCCCCTGTAATCCACAGGAGAAGTACAGCCAAATGAGCTTTAGCTGTACTTCTCCTTTAAGGTTGGTATATCTCTAACATTTTTCTCGCATGTTCTTTTTTTTTTTTTTTTTTTTTTACAGCTTTAATGCAGTAATTTGTAAAAGTGGAGCTGCCTGATGTAATAAGTTGACCTTGCATTTTAGTTCAAAGTCCGTTTTATAACAATGGGCCTGTTTATCAACTTGACAGGAAAAAATGCCTTGTACTGTGTAGCCCATTCTCTATGGTGTACTAAGAGCCTGAAAGCTGAGGTTTAATTAAACTGCTTTCTTAGAAAATCCCCCATGATTTGCAATATGCAAATGCAATAGGAGTGTGATAGATTTGCCCCATCTTAGATACTCTATTTATTTGCAAAAACAGAGATTTTTAAAAAACAAGTAAAAATATATAAATGTGCAATAGTGGTATTGGTGCCCAAACCTGGCAAGGATCCTGAGGAGTGTTCCTCCTACCGGCCTATCTCGTTGATTAACGCGGATGCTAAGCTTCTAGCAAAAGTCTTGGCCTGTAGACTTAGTAAGGTAATCGAAGATCTCATTCATGTGGATCAGACGGGGTTCATGCCGGGGAAGGGCACAGATATCAATATCCGTCGATTGTTTCTGAACTTAGCAGCCTCTCACAGTAATGTGGGCACTAGAGTCATAGCCTCTCTGGACGCGGAGAAGGCTTTTGACTCCATAGAGTGGGAATATCTGTGGGAGGTGTTGCGGAGATTTGGAGTTGGGCCTCGTTTTTTACGCTGGCTGGAGCTGCGGTACAAAACCCCTAAGGCAAGAATACGGGTAAATAACACCCTCTCAGACTTTTTTCTCCTCCAGAGGGGGACCCGACAGGGATGCCCTCTGTCTCCCAGCCTTTTTGCGCTGGCCCTGGAACCCCTAGCAGTTTTAGTTAGGGAATCTGACACTATTAAGGGTCTGCGGGTCGGCCCCCTGGAGGAGAAAATTTCGTTATATGCGGATGACACTTTGTTGTACCTACAAGACGCTGGTCCCTCCTTGAAGGCCGCCCTGGAGGCCTTTGATCAATTTGGACGGTTTTCTGGCATCCGTATCAATTGGGGCAAATCTGTTCTGTTCCCGCTTGATACCCAGGCCAGACAATCAGCGGCACAGACCGCACTGAAATGGGTGGATGAATTTGTATATCTGGGTATTAGGGTTACACGGGACCCCCAATCTTTTCGGCGTCTCAATCTCCAGCCAGTAGTGACCAGGCTCAAGGAGCATTGCTCTAGATGGGCAAATCTACCACTGAATTTACTGGGACGGATAAATATCCTGAAGATGATCTATCTTCCAAAATTTATTTATATCTTCAGGAACTGTCCGGTATGGATACCCCAATCTTTTTTCAGGGAACTAGATAGCTGTATTGGAACTTTTTTATGGCAGGGATCCCCTCCTAGGTTGGCTAGATCAACTCTCCAGCTCCCTGTTGAGTGTGGCGGCCTGGCTTTACCTAATCTGCTGCTGTATTATTGGGCGGCCATGCTGGTTACGGTTAGGTGGTGGCTGGAGCAATCTAAAGCGAATGCCGCAGTCTGCCTAGAGGCAGTGATTGTGGGCTCGCTCAGGGAATTGGGTAACCTGATATATCGAGGAGCCTCGCCCTATTCTTCCTTGCCGACCCCAGCCAGGGCCACTCTTAGGGTATGGAACGTGGCTAGGAAGAGGTTTCTCTCTCCCAACCGTTGGTCCCCCTTCTGTCCACTTTGGGGGAACCCATTGCTCCCGCACTTTAGAACAATCCCTGACCCGAGGATTTGGGCCCGGTACAATATTAAACTTCTGAAAGATGTCGAATGGATCCTTAAGATCTTTTCAGGAGTTGAGGGGCAAATATGATCTGCCTGGATGGATGATATTCCGCTACCATCAGCTAAAACATGCATTCCGGGCACAGTTCCCCATACCTCCAGTTCTCGAATCTGATGAGGTTGAGACTTTGCTGGCTCAGGAGGGCTTAGTCAAGCCCCTGTCCACAATTTATCTGACCCTCCTTAGAAGAACTTCCCCAAAGATGGATACACTCTGGAACAGGTGGGTGGCTGAGGTCCCAACATTAGATAGAGAGGCTTGGGAGGAATGCTTCGAAGATAGCTCTAGACTGGTAATATCCTCTAAAGATAAATTAATTCAAAAATTTTTTTTACATAGGATATATCTCACGCCTCAGAGACTGCATAGAATATACCCTCAGAGATCCCCGAATTGCCTACACTGCCAATCTCCTGACAGTTCTTATATCCACATGTTCTGGTCCTGCCCTAAACTGTCCCGCTATTGGGCTGCTGTCGGGGAAGCTATTAATACCCGTCTACAGTTACAAATACCTCTAACTCCTGAGCTGGCCTTGCTGGGTATACATGAGGATGATCAGAGGCCTAGATACACAAAGTTGCTGGTGTCACTGTTATTTTATTATGCAAAAAAGGAAATTTTGTTGAAATGGAGCTCTCCTAGATCTCCCTCAGTGGAGGCTTGGGAGGACTTGATCAATGCGGTCCTGCCTATGTACAAGATGACCTATATGAATAGAGGGTGCCCTCGGAAGTTCACAAGAGTGTGGCAGCCATGGACTGACCCTACATGAGCTGTTTATGATCGTGTGTCATATGATGTGGTCCGGGCTGTCCCCCCCCCTCTCCCCCCCCATTCCCCCCCCCATTTCTCAGCCCCCCCTGCTCCCCCCCCCCCCATTTTTGTTTAATGTCTTTATAAACTTGGTCTACTATTCTTGTGCTGTTCATTGTTCCCTACCTATGCAGAACATGTGATACCTGTGTACCTACCATATTGTTTCTTTACAACTGTATATTATGTATTGACTTTTCTTCAATAAAGACCACCCTTGTTGTTAAAAAAAAAATAAAAAAAAATAAAAATATATAAATGTAAGGACTCCGAGGACTGGGGAGATGTGTGGGACTTCCCATTTAAAATATTGGTTTCCTCAAAGACCGCCTCATTCAATACAAGATTGTCCATAGAGCATATCTTACTCCCACTCGGGTGCACAGAATGAGGTCTTCTCTCTCCCCCTGGAATGCTGGCGTTGTGACCATGCCCCCGGGGACTTTATCCACATCTTCTGGTCCTGCCCGGTAATTACAGGTTTCTGGTCACAAATTTTTACGGAGGTGAATGATCTACTAAGTATCACTATCTTTCCATCCCCAAGAATATGCCTGCTGGGGCTGGTGGAGGACTTGGTGCCCAGGGTGGCTGAGAGAACCTTGTTGGGTCTCCTGCTGTTCTATGCCAGGAAATCCATTGTCCTATGCTGGAAGCAAAAGACTCCTCCCTCTATAGGTCTATGGAAAACACTGTTAACAATGTGATACCCCTCTACAGGGACACCTATATACATAGAGGCTGTCCGAAAAAAAACACAACAGAATCTGGAGTAAGTGGTTAGGGGAACCCTCTACTGCTGCAGCAGATTAGATGACCTCTCTGATGTATGATGGCTTTCCTTGACATCCTAATAGACCAATCCTTGATAGTAGGATAATTTAGGTGAGCTAGCACATTATCAGGCTACCCTTGGAGCAAGAGCCAGGACAGCCCATTGATGTTGATATACTACGGTAGTCGTAAATATTCTAATGGTTTTTGGTCCCTTCCCTGTTAATAGCCAGATGGTGGCTGTGCTGTTGTACGTCTGTATTGTCTATGTGTTTATTAAGGAAAAAAATAAAAAAAAGTTAAAAAAAATAAAATAAATTATTATTATTATTATGGTACTTATATAGCGCTGTCAATTTACGCAGCGCTTTACATATACATTGTACATTCACATCAGTCCCTACCCTCAAGGAGCTTACAATCTAAGGTCCCTAACTCACATTCATATACTAGGGCCAATTTAGACAGAAGCCAATTAACCTACCAGCATGTCTTTGGAGTGTGGGAGGAAACCGGAGTACCCGGAGGAAACCCACGCAGGCACAGGGAGAACATGCAAAATCCAGGCAGGTAGTGTCGTGGTTGGGATTTGAACCAGCGACCCTTTTTACTGCTAGGCGAGAGTGCTACCCACTACACCACTGTGCCGCCCAAAATATATATATAAATGTTAGGCTACTTTCACACTGAGGCGCTTTACAGGCGCTACAGCACTAAAAATAGTGCCTGTAAAGAGCCTCTCCTGTCTCTCCAGTGTGAAAGCCTGAGTGCTTTCACACTGGAGCAGTGCGCTTGCGGGACGGTTAAAAAAATTAATGTAAGCAGCACCTTTGCAGCCCCTAGCAATTGAAATCAATAGGGCAGAGCCGGCAAAGCGGCGCTTTGCGGGCGGTTTTAACCCTTTTTCGGCCGCTAGTGGGGGTTAAAAGCTCCCCGCTAGCGCCCGAATAGTGGCGCCAAAACGACAGTAAATCCCTGCTAAAAATAGCAGCGCTTTACCGCCGACGCCCCCCCTCCCCAGTGAAAGTAGCCTTATAAACATAAAAGCTTTCAAAACTGCTTAAACAGAAGTGAACAAAAACAATTATATAATGTTTATAGGTCTAATTTACACGATTGCAGAGGCCCATGCAATGTGAAAAGGCTGTAGTGAATTAGCAGATGGCACTATCATATAATCATAGGAAAATAAGGATCTGATTGTCAACACAGAGCTCTGGGCTGTGATTGCACACAGTCGAACAGCAGGTCCCGGCTGTGAATCATTGGCCAGGACCTACTGACAAGCTCCCGCTGTGTACAATCACAGTGAGTGCCGGCGCAGGGAGGCGTGCATGCGTGCGCCCCAAATCTGAAAGTAGGCAGGGACGTACCAGTACGTTGCCTACAGTGGCCACTCGTCCGCAGTACATTGCGGACGGGCGCTAAATAGGTAATCACATAAATTAACAGGCATCACAGGCCAGTTATGCTTGTTACTATATGTGAAAAAGGCCAGCCATAGACAAAGCCATTTTCTTTCCTGCAACCACAGGAATCTCTCTCACTGAGCCATTGTGTTTTCATGTCCCTGTCTGGAGAACATAGCAATTACTGGTAGCAGCTATAACATCCACTAGCAATAGCCCCATGTAAAATCCGACAGGCTGGTTGTACCAAAGTTGATCCATCAACTTGGGTACTTTCAGCCTGCCCATAAATGATTAGAATCTAGGCCAGTTTCTGCTGAACCGGCCCAGATTCAGATCATCTATGGCCAGTTTAAAGGACTAGACTATCACTATACCAAGGTGCGCTGGTGAAGATTCTTATTTTCCTTGCAGTCGCTGCATCCCTAAAGACTTACATGGTCTACCTGCATCTAGCAGCTCCAGCTGCATAAACAAAAGGCCAATTCACGGTGTACAGGCCTAAGCATCTGTGCGCCTAAGGTCTTAAAGAAAACATACTAAAAAAAATATGAATGTTACCATTGTAGACCTCCTTCTGAACATGCTATTTATATAGCCCTCACATCGTAACCGCTATGTTCATTATCTTTTAAACCACTGACCTGAAATTTGTATGCAAAAGCCACAATGAAATTAAAAAAATCCTATTCTTCATAAAGAAACTGTTAAAACCTTGCAATGGGTGCCTTGTATTTCTCTTAGTAGTAAGTTCTTCTAAATGTTGCTACACATACCATACACTTGCACTACCACAGTTCTGGCTTAGCAGTGATACACAAAATTAAACATGAAACTGCCTAAGCAATAGGCAGATGTCCTTACAGACTCCAATAAAATCCCCCCCCCCCCACAATTGGGTGAAAAGTCCAACCCCTTATTCAACAATGAAATGTAGTCCTCATATAGGGGTATAGCAGTATGATTGATAATATTAGGAGGCTCAACTTCATTTCCTACTTTTTTCGGGTACGACCCTATCTTCTGTGTAATGGGGAAGTAGAGGTTTCCTTGCCGATCTCTCTTCCCCCCCGTCCCGCCTTCAGGTTTCCTCCTTTTTCCTATTCCTTTATATTTTGAGCTTCCTTTTTTCGTTGCACCCTCCAGGCTCATCTCAAAAAAAGATACCTAGTACTATTTGCCATACCAGTAAAAGTAATGTAAACCCATCATTTGTGATTTATTGAGTGAACTGCTACCTGACATCCAGATATTTGATGGTTAATTGGAGATTTCCAAGGGGATAGCAGCTGTTTACCATCATGTGCTGCTGCTTTAGTTAATCATTGCCAGTTTCATTTTATCAGCTGTACCTGCTGAAATTCAAGGTTTTGGAAAGCATCCTGTTAACCTTTTATATGTCTTTAAAAAACCTACGTGTTTATGGAAAAGCTTGTGACTAATGTCATATGTATATATTTTACATTTTATGTGAGGTTTACAAGTTTAGTGTTAGTCAAATGTAATAATTAGTCATTTGTGTGTGCAGTGACATTACAGATCATCTTTAAAAGTGTCCTACTTTTGGCAGATCATCATCAACTTTATATTTATACCAGGACTTGGAAGCTGGACCGCTGCGGAACAATACATAGATATTCAAAATAAACTAGGTTACACCGTGGTGAGATAATAAAATAACATGCTTTTCATTTGTAATTCTATTGAGTAAGAAAAACAGCATTCTGAAGTATTTTATTCTTGTATCATACAGCATCATATTGTACGTCAATAGTTTACATTGTTTATTGAACTTTTCACATTACACTCTGTCCCTGTGACATTCACAATGTACTTTGGAGAAGATATGGAACTCTGAGCAAAAGTACCAGTAGTTATGTACATGGTCTATTTTTTATTTTGTTTTTATCCCGATAGTTCCCTGATAAGGAGGGGCTCAGGCGTGTTCGCACATCCCACGTGCAGAGCCCGCCAGGAAGTCGGTACGGCGCTGCGCTAATCACAGGCAGTGAGACATTTCCCGATCTCTGCAGCCGCACATTGGGAAAATGTCTCACTGTCTGTGATTAGCGCAGCGCCGTTCCGACTTCCTGGCGGGCTCTGCACGTGGGCTGTGCGAATACGCCCGAGCCTATCCTTATTCCCTGACTGTTAGGCTGGGTTCACATATATGCGAATTGGATGCGGGTAAATTATCCGCATCCAATTCACATGACATGCGAATGTGACTGCCTCTCAATGGAAACTGTTCACATATGTCCCAGCCGCGGCGGGGTTTCAAAAAGGGTCCTGTTCGTTTTTGGGTCCGGTTCAGGTGTGGATTCAGGTACAAATTTGCATCTGAATCGCACCTGAACTGCTGAATGGGAACGTACCGGATTCTGTGCAGGTCAGTCAAGTTCCTTCACCCCAAACTCGCTCATCCATGTCTTCATGGACCTTGCTTTGTGCACTGATCCAAACCATTTGGTGGAGGGGGGATTATGGTGTGGGGTTATTTTTCAGGGGTTGGGCTTGGTCCCTTAGTTCCAGTGAAGGGAACTCTTAAGGTGTCAGCATACCAAGACATTTTGGACTATTTCATGCTCCCAACTTTGTGGGAACAGTTTGGGGATGATCCCTTCCTGTTCCAACATGACTGCACACCATTGCATAAACAAGGTCCATAAAAGAGATGGATGAGCGAGTTTGGGTTGGAGGAACTTGACCTCAACGCAATAGAACACCTATGGGATGAATTAGAGAGGAGACTGCAAGTCAGGCCTTCTCATCCGCATCAGTGCCTGACCTCACAAATGTGCTTTGGGAACGATGGTCAAACATTCCCATAGGCAGACTTCTAAACCTTGTGGACAGCCTTCCAAGAAGAGTTGAAGCTCCTATAGCTGCAAAGGGTTGGCCAACTCAATATTGAACCCTGCAGACTAAGACTGGGATGCCATTAAAGTTCATGGGCGTGTAAAGGCAGACATCCCAATACTTTTGGTAATATAGTGTATGTGAACCCGGCACAGGGACGTACCAACGGGGGGCGGTTGTGCGCCCCGGGTGCCAAACTGTGGGGGCTGTCGTTGGCGTTGCTGCTATGGGGGTGCGCTTCGCACCCGGGTTGGGTGACACCTGCCAGAGGTGACACCATCCCGAGGGCGGCGAGAGCTCTGGCTGCTCCCTTTGACAGTTTTCTTTTGCTCAGAACACCCCCGGCGCCGCGGCCGCGCTAGCCTCGCCTGATCTGTGCTTTCCTCCTCACACCTCCCACCATTGCTGTGCTGCAGGCCTGTCATTATTCTCCGCTTGGGTGGTGCAGCTGCATCTGTGTCCTCCGGAGTCCGGACCTCCCTAGCTGCTGCCAGCGTGTACCTGAGGCTGAGCCAACTGCCTGCCCTGGGTGGGAGGGGGTTGCAGATTGTGATGGCAGTGTGCTCCACCACCCAGTCACCACCCCGTGTCTGCCACCCAGTCACTTTAGCCGCCCTGAGCTGGTGTAAGAAGATGGAGGGGTGTTTGTGTCTGTCACCCTGAGCTGGTCTGCTGAGCCTGCACTGATGGGCACTGATTGGCACTGTGAGCCTGCACTGATAAGCACTGATTGGCACTGGGGAGCCTGCACTGATGGGCACTGATTGGCACTGGTGAGCCAACACTGGTGAGCACTGATTGGTACTGGTGAGCCTGCACTGATGGGCACTGATTGGCACTGGTGAGCCTGCACTGATTGCTACTGGTGAGCCTGCACTGATTGGCACTCATGAGCCTGCACTGGTGAGCACTGATTGGCACTGGTGAGCTTGCACTGGTGAGCACTGATTGGCACTGGTGAGCCTGCACTGGTGAGCACGGATTGGCACTGGTGAGCTGCCATTGGTTGGCACTGATTGTCACTGGTGAGCCTGCACTGGTGAGCACTGATTGGCACTGGTGAGCCGGCATTGGTTGGCACTGGTGAGCCGTCACTGGTGAGCCGGCACTGCTGGGCACTGGTGAGCTTGCACTGGTGGGCACTGGTGGGACTGCACTGATTGGCACGGTTGAGCCTGCACTGGTGAGCATGCACTGATTCTGAACTGATAAATGTGTGCAATAAATATTCTTGAAAACATTACAAATCTTTATGGGTGTTTTTACATTTTAAAGTTGGGGGAAGAGGGGGCAGATATAGGATCCGACCTGGATGCCAAGTGCTCTAGGTATGCCCCTGACCCGGCCTTAGACTCTCCCCAACAATACAGGTCTATTCACATTTTATCGTTGTCCTAGTGCATGGTAAAATATTTTGAATGGCTACCAACATACTATTACAGTAGCAGACAGCTCACCAACACTGCAGCACGCCACAACGCACATGCTGTACACTGTAGTGAACTGTGTTAAAAGAAAGGTCATCTGTTTTGAGTGCATTAGCGCACTTTCACACTGGGGCGGTGTCTGCATTAACAGTAAAGCGCCGCTAGTTTTAGCGGCGCTTTACCGATGTTATAGCGGCACTTTTCGGCCGCTAGCAGGGAGCTTTTAACCCCCGCTAGCGGCCGAAGTAAGGGTTAAAAGCGCCCATGTTGCGGCGCTGCCAAATCACTTTGCAGGCACTTCGGCAGCGCTGCCTATTCATTTCAACGGGAACAGTGTGTGCACCGCTTCCGCACCGCCCCAAAGATGCTGCTTGCAGCACTTTTTTTCCCATCCTGCAAGCGCACCACCCCACTGTGAAAGCTCTCAGGCTTTCACACTGGGGTGGCTTGAGAGGCGCTTTTCAGGTGCTTTACAGTCGCTATTTTTAGTGCTAAAAGGCCTAAAAAGCGCCCCAGTGTGAAAAGGGTCTAAAGGGGAGCTGCCAGCACCTTAAAAAAATGTTTAAATGTGCTAAAGCAACACATACTGCATAATTTGCACCGTAAAAAATGCAAGACATGTTACAAAATAACAATACTTGGCAATACATTTACAACGCCATGGGGGTTATTTACTAAAGGCGAATCCACTTTGCACTACAAGTGCACTTGGAAGTGCAGTCGTTGTAAATCTGAGGAGTAGATCTGAAATGAGGGGAAGCTGTTCTGATTATATCATCCAATCATGTGCAAGCTAAAATGCTGTCTTTTATTTTCCTTGCATGTCCCCCTCAGCATATGCGTGCGCACGGGATGTGCCAGGTGTGCCTGGGCACACCCTAATCACCCCGTGCTGTCTCCAGAAATTTGCCCCAAAATGCTGCACCCAAGAGAGTGTGTGGCCCGCACTGCCTGTGAAACAGGCAGCAGATTGTGAGAATTGCCAGAGCTGTTCAGTGTATGAAACTGTCAGATAATGACACTGCATGCAGGGAGAGACATCAGCTGTCAAAATGTCGGGGTGATGTCGGGGGTGGGCGGGACCGAACGGCCATCAAACACCAGTCAATGGGATGGGGTCTGGGCGGGCCGCTACATTTATGTGGCCCAATCCCCTCTCTGAAGCAGCTCAAACATTGGCTAGTGTTTATAGCGCTTGGTCCCGCCCACCCCCGACATCGCGGCTGAGTTGTAAGTCATCACAACTCAGCCGCGATGTCGGGGGTGGGCGGGACCAAGCACCAACACCAGCCAATGATTGGGCTGCTTCAGAGAGGGGGCTGCCCACACCAATCCTATTGGCTGGTGTTTGGTAACTGTTCAGTGCCGCCCACCACAAGCATCACCGCTGACTTTTAACAGCTGATGTCTCTCCCTGCATGCATTGTCATTATCTGACAGTTTCATACACTGAATAGCTCTGCCAATTCTCACGATCTCCTGAATGTGAAACTCCCCCTCTCTCTCCTATCTGTGCCACCCAATGTTGCCTATCAGTGCCAACCAATGCTGCCAATCATTGCCAACCAGTACTGCCTATCCATGCCAGTGCTGCTTATCAGTGCCAACCAATTCTGCCTATCAGTGCCAACCAGTGCAAACCAGTGCTGCGTATCAGTGCAAACCAGTGCTGCCTATCAGTGCCAACCAATGCTGCCTATCAGTGCCAGTGCTGCTTATCAGTGCCAACCAATGCTGCCTATCAGAGCCAGTGCTACTTATCAGTGCCAACTAATGCTGCCTATCAGTGCCAACCAGTACTGCCTATCCGTGCCAGTGCTGCCTATCAGTGCCAACCAATGCTGCCTATCAGTGCCAACCAGTGCCAGTCAGTGCTGCCTATCAGTGCCAACCAATGCTGTAAATCAGTGCCAACCAATGCTGCCTATCAGTGGTGCATATCAGTGCCAATCAGTGCCCATCAGTGCTGCATATTAGTGCCCATCAGTGCTGCCTATCAGTGCCAATCAGTGCTGACAAATAGTGCCCATCAGTGCTGCCTATCAGAGCCTATCAGTGCCCATAAGTGCTACCAATCAGAGCCCATCAGTGATGCATATCAGTGCCACCTATCAGTGCTGACAATCAGTGCCGCCCATCAGTGCCACCTATTAGTGCCAATAAGTGCTGCCTATCAGTGCAGCCTATTAGTGCCCATCAGTGCTGCCTTAGCAGGGATGGTGGAAACCCCTCCACAGATAAGTGCAATACAAATTACCTTCAAGTGCAGTAACTTTTTAGTTGGGAGTTTCACACCATTATAGCACTTTGGAATTAGAGTGTTACACTTAATTGTATATGTTTTAGTTACGGTTATAATGTGAATTATTGTACTTGAAGTTAATTTCCCACCACCCCTGCTAAATCCATGTCTTTATGGACCTTGCTTTGTGCAGTGGTGTGCAGTCATGTTGGAACAGGAAGGGGCCGTCCCCAAACTGTTTCCACAAAGTTGGAAGCATGAAATTGTCCAAAATGTCTTGGTTTGCTGATGCCTTAAGAGTTCCCTTCACTGGAACTAAAAGGCCAAGTCCAACCCCCGAAAAACAACCCTGCACCATAATCCCCCCCTCCACCAAATGATTTGGACCAGTGCACAAAGCAAGGTCCATAAAGACATAGATGAGCTAGTTTGGGGTGGAGGAACTTGACTGGCCTGCACAGAGTCCTGACCTCAACACCTTTGGGATGAATTAGAGTGGAGATGGCGAGCCAGGCCTTCTCATCCAACATCCGTGCCTGACCTCACAAATGCCCTTCTGGAAGAATGGTCAAACATTCCCATAGACACACTCCTAAACCTTGTGGACAGCCTTCCCAGAAGAGTTGAAGCTTTTATAGCTGCAAAGGGTGGGCCAACTCAATATTGAACCCTATGGACTAATGCTGGCCATACACTATACGAAAAATCGGCCGAAAAATCGTTCGTATAGACACTTCGTTCGTTTTTCGGCAAGTTAATGGGCCCAAATCGATAATCGTTTGTGACGTTTTTGTGGTAAAAAAACGAACGGGAAGTTTGGTAAATTTCTGCCGAACGTACGATAAATTGCAAGGTTAATGTGTTTTCCGTCCGAACTGTCTGCACTAGGTATATGTAAAAAAACGAACAAAAAATTATTTATTCATGTCCACTGAACAATTTATCGGTCATTATATGATGGCACGATCGTTTGCGGTCACAGTCGAACGTTCGTTTTTCGAAAATGGGTTCGGCCGATTTTCTGTATAGTGTATGGCCAGCATAAGACTGAGATGGCATTAAAGTTCATGTGTGTGTAAAGGCAGGTGTCCCAATACTTTTGTATATATATATATATATATATATATATATATATATATATATATATATATATATATATATATATATATATATATATACAATTACAAACGTATGTGTGCTTGAGCTTTTGGGTGCACACCCTAATGCAATAGGCTGCGCACGCCTATGACTCTCGGATTTACAGCGACTGCACTTCCAAGTGCACTTGTAGTGCAAAGTGGATTTGCCTTTAGTAAATAACCCCCTATATCAAATATAGCGGGGTTAAATATTTCCATTTAAACCAACCTCATATATAGAAAAAAAGAAAAATCTACTTTAATAAGAAAAATTGTAAGGGGTCCAAGATCCCCTTGTTTTTCTATGTTATACCATCTAGAACAGCAGTCCCCAACCAATGGTCTGTGTACCACTGATGGCCCACAATAAAATGTTGGTGGTCCCCAGGGGGATGTATACTGCACAATGTTGTTTCCAGTGCTGTTCTCATAACTGTCAGAGCGCATTGATCCCTGATACCTCCTCTGTAGTTCTGGCTCCTGTGAACTCAGAGGGAGGCATAGAGAGCAGTGCAGAGAGCGGGAGGTGAAGGAGGGACTTCCAATGGCAGACTGTGGGAGGAAGCACAGAGCTCGAGCACATGGCTGGATAAGGAGGTGAGATCCAATGATGAGTCTATGTAAAGCAGCAGTGTGATGTAGAATGTAGGAAGGGGGGGAGGTCAGAGAGCCGGAGCATTGATTGTGTATAAGGCATGCTAAATTAAAGTTAGTGGTCCGTGGGATTCAAAATCATGAGCTTAGTGGTCTGTGAGGTCCAAAAGGTTGGTGATTACTGCTCTAGCACAGCTGAATAAATGTCAGAGTGTTAAAGTGTTTGCTACCCCAACACTTCATATTCCTGACGTGTGCTTGCTGTACCATGTACTTGTATGAGAAAGTATCCTGTTCTCTTTGTATTGCTTCCTTTGTGTGAAATCCCTGGTGTTCCTGCCAGTCTTTCTGCTTTCCTATTAAAAACTGACCGCACTAAGCAGGAGAGCACACCTAGTCAGTTCTCTAGCTATGAGGGGAACTCAGTGTCCTCTTCTCCAATGATCAGACTTGTCCTGACATGCCCCTGTTGCACAGCCATTCACTGGGAAGCTCAGTGTGCTGTTGCTTCTCCTCCCCCCAGCTCTTATGCAGCTGAGAACAGAGGGAATGTGATCACTTATAAAAAAAGGAAACAATGCATTTATAATGTATTTTTATAGCTTTACAAAAATGTTTTGCCTTTCATTTCCATTTTAAACTGAATGGGTTGTTTTACAAGGAATGAATAGACTAACAATGCTCCATTTTGGCTTGGCCTCTTTAAATTATCAGCTGCTTCCATTCTATAAAAGCATTTCAATGAATAACCCTTAAGTTTTTCAGTTTTTATATTTTATTTTCTTTTTCCTCACCTTTCCCACCAGACAGTTGTAATGGACTTTACCTAAAAACTTGTAGTGGTGACCCATATTGTGTTCAGCCACTGACTCCTGGCTTATAAATTAGGGTCCTTTCATACCAATGTCATCAGTTCAGTCACATTTTTTGCTAAGAAAAAAATGATAAATACTCATTCAGGTTACATCAGTTTACATCTGTTTTTAATTCAGCTCGGTTCAATTCAGTTTACATTAGTTTGGAGTGCAGTTCAGTTCAGTTCAGCTCAGTTTACATCAGTTCATATTTGTTGTTGCATTCTTTTTTTTTTTTTTTTTGGTTGTTGAAGAAAATAATTATAAGTGACAAAAGTATAAACAAAACATAAGGTTCTTGCCTAAAGTCAGACATAAATGGAATGGACACAAATTGATGACATTTGTTTATATCCGGTCAGATTAATCCGAAGGTATGCCGTTCCTTCAGAGTGAGTGTGTTGGTGACATCACTGGCTGCTTCCAAAGTAAATATCTCCTAAACAGTTCATGTTTAGGAGATATTTACTGTACCTATCGGTAAGCCTATAATAAGGTAAAATATAGGTAAAAATTAACCAAGGAAGATTACTCCCACTTTAAATATGAATTTTTTTTCACACAAGAACTTTCACCCATTTTTATAATTAAGATGAAATGGAAAAATGTATGAATCTTGGGTGAAAGTTGTATGAATCAAGTGTGAAAACATTTATAAATAGACCTCATCATATTACTTCTTAAACATTTTGTATTCCTATTAGATGCAAACAGATGGAGCTATGTGCTCCTTTTTACATGTTTTCCATACATCCTTTTCTTTTTCTTTTCTATTGTCTACAGAGCTCAAGTGCTGAAGCTACATTTTATGTTCACAGCTTAATTGAGAGTTTTAAGTTATAGGAGTGGTTAGAGGAGTGGCTCATCCCCTTATTTTCCCACTCCTTCTATCTCTCTTTAGATGGCTCCTACTTGTAATAGAAAAGAGTCTGTATGGAAAACCCCATGCTCAATTCAACTTTGGTGACACGGGTTCACCATGTATTAAAGTGGAACTAAACTCTCTTAATCCACATTACCTATTTTTAATCCTTATGCTGCTAACATTAGTAAATAGACAAGAAGGCATATTATATTTTACTTGATTTAACCATTTTTTTACATTTCTTCAGTTGCTTCCTGGTTTCTGGCCTACACCAAAATTATGTTATACATCCCAGGCATGTTCATGGGTGTTTTTTCTTTCCCCTGGAGGAAGTGGTGGAGGTGCCTACCTGGATCCCAGGAAGTAAAGTAAATGCTACATGAGTCATCTGCCTTCATTCAAGATGGCCAAAGCCAGAAATGCTAGGGGGGTGTTTTGAAATGATTTCTCAGTAAAATGAAGCATGGAGACAAGGATGGATGGGTGCGTTTCCATTGGATATTAGAAATCAATCAAATAGCATTTTTGGTTTGTGGTGCTCAGATGCCATGACGTTGCACCCTTGGATGTTTTCCTATAGAGCAGGGATATGCAATTAGCGGACCTCCAGCTGTTGCAGAACTACAAGTCCCATGAGGCATAGCAAGACTATGACAGCCACAAGCATGACACCTAGAGGCATGATGGGACTTGTAGTTTTGCAACAGCTGGAGGTCCGCTAATGCATATCCCTGCTATAGAGTGTGATGCTAAGGCACTGCTAGGTGTGCTACCCTGAAGAATGAAAGGAAAGCACTGCTAAGTGTATTCCCCTGCAATAGGATGATAGAACACTGCTGGCGGTGCTGCTTTGGAGTCTGAAGGTAGAGTACTGTTGGGCATGCCTCTTTAAAGTCTGAAGAAATAAAACCCTATTGGGTGTGCTCTTTTGGAGTCTGAGGGTAAAGCACAACTGCGTTTTCTACCCAGTCGTTTGAGGTTAGCGCACTGTTGGGTATGTTCCCCAGGGATGTGACATTAAAACAATTCTAGATGTTGTTCTCTGGAGTGTGGGGGCAGAGAACTGTTGGTTGTCTTCTTTTAGAATGTGAGGGTAGAGCACCTGTAAAGCAGGTGCTTGTGGGGTGTCAGTGAAAGTATTTCTGCTGTTGTATCCATTGCACTGTGTAATTATACAGACAGTTACAGGCTGCCCAGGATGGGAAGGTGTTAACTATGTCAAGCCTCTCTCCTGGGCTTTCTGAGTCCTGCCCCCTGCTGCAAGCCAAATAAATACATTGGAGGGCTCAGAGCACTCTTCCACATGGGATTTGCAGAGGAAAATGGGTTGTGCCATGTAGTTCTACTGGAACATGTGGCTCCCTTCTGAGTGGGTCAACCTGCTGGGTTTGTCCCTTGACTAGGAACCTACCATTACTAGATTCTTGCTGAATGGATTTTACTTCTCTGGCAGTCTGTATTAGTTAGTTAGGGCTGGACTTATGTTGACTTGAACGTGGCCCCGCCTGGTCCCAGGCATTGATGAGCACATACAAAAGGAAAGGTACCCCCGCGTGCAGGGCGAGTAGGCCCCGCCCACTACTTGGTGTAGTCGGCAAGAATACGGCATGCACACCTTACAATTTGTTGCCCAACGTGGGGTAACGCTCCCTCCATGCACCTGAAGATCACCACTAAAGAGACCATGGCTGTTAGCTAGATGGGACCTGTGCAGGCTTGCCCCAGCATTTCTGGTTCATGACCGCCGTATGCTGTGCTCGGATTGGTTCCTGTAGCAGGTGCTAACTCGCCTCAAGTGATCTTTCCAGTTTCGGCTCTGCATACCAGCCACAGTTCTCTGGGTCCCTCACTGGGCATGCTCGAGGGACCATGTCAGGACTCCCTCATCAGGACCAGGGATAAGTCTGTGCCAGGAGAATGCACCATGGGAGCAACACTTGCAATGGACCTAGTTTCTGCTGCTGCTACCTCGTGCCAGGAACCAGATCTCAAGAAGTTAGCCACTGTCCTTGCAGACTCTCTACATACCTTGCTTGTGGGCCCAATACCAGAACAGTCAGATCCGACATCAGACTTGCCTACGCGTAAATTGTTGGAGTTGTTGGCTGCTACTGCATCGGAGCAGGTTGGCTCTTTGTTGCCTGCCATTGTGGGAGTTGCACCGCTATCTCAGGACTCACTGGTTCCGAATCTGCCACAGCAATCTACTGCCAAACCTTTTCCAAGTATATGCCTGCGCGAATGAGGGAACAGTATGAGGATCAGTGCCTTCTGATGGTACAAAAAAATGGCCACTGCCCCCACCTATAATTGGCCTTCGCAGTAGGGAGCACATGGAAGGGTGACGCATGTCAAACCCAAAGAAATTTCCCAGCTCAACTTACCAACCAGCCTGCAACCAACCAAATTATCCTGTCTAAGAGTTTGCGTTGAAAACAGGGGTTTGATTTGCACACTTTTGCAAATACATGTGTAAGCTGTAGAGCCACTTCACGGCACTTCAGTATTATCTGTAAAATTTTTAGAGCCTCCATAGTAGAAGCACATGCATAATATTTGATAGATAGAGGGCAGGTAAGCCAGGAGGAAGCTCACCCCTCTTTAAAGACACAGCATAAAGACATATAGCACAATGTCAGCAAAGGTGTCCCTGGTGTCTCCTCACCGGTATTCCAACGGTACAAACAAATGGCCACCGTCCCCACCTATAACTGGCCTTCGCAGCAAGAAGCACATGGAAGGGTAACACATGTCAAACAAATCCAAATAAAATTCCCAGCTCAACTTAAATACCAGGGGAGGTTTCAGAGCACTCTTCCACATGGGATTTATAGAGGAAGGTCTGTTGTGCCATGAAGTCCTACTGGAAGAGCGGGACCCCACTCTGTCAATGGGAGCGAGGTGGCAGAAATATGCTGGACTGGTGGATAGGCTCAGGGGTGTCCCTACTAAAAATGCAACATTTATCCAGTTAGGGTGTGTAGTAATATGGAACACTATGGGGGTTATTTACTAAAGGAAAATCCACTTTGCACTGCAAGTGCACTTGAAAGTGCACTGTAAGTGCACTTGGAAGTAAAGTCGCTGTAGATCCAAGGGGGTCATGCAAGGAAAATAAAAAAAACAGCATTTTAGCTTGCACATGATTGGATGATAAAATCAGCAGAGCTCCACTCATTTCAGATCTACCCCTTAGATTTAGGGCGACTGCACTTCCATGTACACTTTCACTGCACTTGCAGTGAAAAGTGGATTTGCCTTTCGTAAATAACCCCCTATGTTTGCATCACACTACTGCACACAGTTTAAGCTCATCTCTAAGCTGGGGTTGCGCCATATTATTGACTTTGACATGAACGTGGCCCTGCCTGGTCCCAGGCATTGATGAGTGCGTACAGGAGGAAAGGTATCCCCATGTGCAGGGTGAGTAGGCACCGACCACAATTTGGTGTAGTCGGCAATGAGTCGGCCTCGCATGTCCCACACACTGTTAGGTGTCCTTGTCTTTAGTGGAAAGGTAGAGCAGTTTGTGTTTAAGGTGTAGATGTCTCCTTTAAATATCTACAATGCCCTAGCTGATATCTTGGGAAGCAAATTCTACTTCAGAGAGTCTGCCAACACATTATTAAAGAGTTACTAAACCCAAACCCAAAAATGTAATCTGGTGCATCTTACCACTCATTAGTTGTGGTGGCTGCATCAGTTCTCTTTTCTTAGGTTTTTTCCTTCTGTTTTCACTTGGTGATCTGGCCAGTAACACACCTCCTGTATTAGTGAATCACAACTCTGGAGGAATAAGATGAGGAGGCACAGCAGACAGCAATATTGTCAGTCTAGGGGAGGGGAATGCAAGATGTGCTAGCAGATTTAGGTACACTAGCAAATTGAACCCAAACTCCAGCTAACACTTTTTAAGGAGTTACAGCAACATGAATACGTGTCATAGAATTCCCAGAAGTAAACGTGAGGGGATCTTTACAAACTTCAAAATCATTCAGATTAATTAGAAATAAAATATGATTTTACATTTGAGGCCGGGTTCACACATATGCAAATTGGTTGCTAGTTTCACCGCATCCAATTTGCATAACAGGAAAGTGTGACCAGCTTTCAACGGAGTCCGGTGCGTCTTTGGGTCCGGTTCAGGTGTGACTTCAGGCTAAGATTCAGACCTGAATCGCACCTGAAGCAGTGTACAAGATCCCAGGCACAGAGAAAAAGGGATGTCCCCAAGGGATAGTGTGGTCAGAAGGCCAGTAAAGGATAGTATAGAAAAGGGTACCAAGTATGTAAAAAATTACCAAATTTTATTCAAAAATACAATTAGAAGAAATTACAAAAATACAAAAATAGGTTAAAATCAAAAGAGAACATGATCATAAATGCAAATAATGTAAGCAACTGATGAATGCTACAACCAACGCTTAAGGGTGCAGCTGTTGTG
The DNA here is from genome assembly GCA_037952835.1 of Lithobates septentrionalis. Taxonomy (NCBI): domain Eukaryota; kingdom Metazoa; phylum Chordata; class Amphibia; order Anura; family Ranidae; genus Lithobates; species Lithobates septentrionalis. The sequence goes on from JBBDGP010002141.1 coordinate 1,414,815, forward strand.
AAACCAACCACCCTACATGTTTCGGAAAAATCACAGAAAGTTAAGTTTCTCTCTATGAAAAATGTACTTCCTTCTTCAGGGATTTAGGTGGGTTATGTTGTTGCATTTCTATCAGAGACAAGAGGAAAAATATAAGTATGTGTATATGAGGGTACCCAGACATTGTAAATTACAATTCATTCATTCATGTATTGGCATAAAAATAGCAGGGATATAGTCAGAGATATGCAATTTAATACTCACAAATCAAAGATGTTCTCATATATATCAAAAGGATTACACAGCACGTATGCAGGCGGTTTGAGTCCCACATCTAGAAGGTCTTTTAAAGGATTTATTAATTGAATAAGGAGATGTTCCAAAACATGGGATCCCAGGCACAAACCCGCGGCCGCACATGTGTGAATCCGGCCTAAACCCTTACATTTTTGAACCCTTGAAGTCGCTAATGTGCAATTAGGCCTTTTTCACATGGGCGTACAAAAGCATATGCCTGTGCAAGGGCCATTCATGTCTATTTATATGTAGCAACTGCACAGACTACTCTAGCTGCTCCCAATGTGCCAGCGATGTGGAAGCACTGCTGCAAATGCAGACAGTGTGCATTTGGGGACGTGCACTGGCGCCCACACAGCTGTCAGATTGTCTGAGCAGCCACTGCATCCAAATTGACATGAAGGGAACTACCCAGAACACCTGTTTGCCCCCATGCAGGCACAGATTACCCTCGCACAGGTGTACGCTGAATAACATTCGTGATCCAATTTAGTCCACAGCACTCCATAGAAACTGCTCTCCTAAAACTCACAAACAACTTACTAACAGCTAAAACCCACAGTCATTATGCCGTACTCTTATGCCGCGTACACACGGTCGTACTTTTCGTCTACAAAAGTCGGACAGCCTGTCCGACAGACTTCCGGCAGACTTTCGGTGGACTTGCGGCGGACTTGCGGCCTACTTTCTAACGAACGGACTTGCCTACACACGACCACACAAAAGTCTAACGGATTCGTACGTGATGACGTACACCGGACTAAAATAAGGAAGTTCATAGCCAGTAGCCAATAGGTGCCCTAGCGTGGCTTTTTGTCCGTCGGACTAGCACACAGACGAGCGGATTTCGGGGTCCGTCGTAGTTACGAAGTAAAGTTTTAAAACATGTTTCAAATCTAAAGTACGTCGGATTTGAGGCTAAAAAAGTCAGTTGAAAGTCCGGAGAAGCCCACACACGATCGGATTACCAGCCAGCTTTAGTCCATCAGCGTCCGTTGGACTTTTGTAGACGAAAAGTAGGACCGTGTGTACGCGGCATTAGGCTCGATTCACATCTATGCATGTTGCTTTTGAGCGTTTTTGGAGTTTTTTTTGTGATGCTTGCCACGTTTTTGAGCAGCGTTTTTGTAGCGTATTTACAGCGTTTTGCTGCGTTTTTGCAGCGTTTTGCGGTTTTGTTTTTTTTTTATTTTATTTTAGACTGTATAAAAAAAAAAAAAAAAACGCCAAAAACGCATCAAAAACGCTGTAAAAACGCTGCAAAAACGCTGCACTTGCGTTTTTGATGCTGGTCCATTGAATTCTATTACATGCAAAACACTGCATTTTGCATGAAAAAAAGTCCCTGACCCTTTCCAAAAATGCAGAGGTACAAAAAGGCATTGATGTGAACATGTTCTATAGGAACCCATGTTAAAAAATTCCCATGCATTTCTGCAAAATGCAAAATGCATCAAAAAACGTGCTAGTGTGAATGGAGCCTTACTCTTGGACCTCTCCACTGCCTTTGATACAGTTGATCATCCCCTCCTCCTGAAAAAACTCAATTTGCTTGGTATCCATGGCTGTGCTCTCCGTTGGTTCGAATCTTACCTATCTCACTGCACCTTCAGTGTCACTTACAACTCTACTTCCTCCTCTCCAACACCTCTTACCATTGGGGTCCCCCAAGGTTCTGTCCTTGGACCTCTACTATTCTTGATCTACACATCCTCCCTGGGTTAGCTGATAGCCTCCCATGGCTTCCACTAATAATAATATGCCGATGACACTGAAATCTATCTCTCTACCCCTCAGCTCACCCCATCAGTCTCCTCACACATCACTGATCTACTAACAGACATATCAGCCTGGATGTCACACCACTTCCTCAAACTGAATGTAAAACTGAGCTCATAATATTTCCTCCCCCACGTGCCCCTTTCCCTGACTTCTCTGTCAAGATCAATGTCACAACTATCAGCCTATCCCCACATGTCATGGTGCTAGGGGTAACCCTGGACTCTGAAGTATCCTTTCAGGCCCACATCCAATCTCTGTCCAAATCATGCCGTCTTAGCCTCTGCAACATCTCTAGAATATGCCCCTTTTTAACCAATGACACCACCAAGCTTCTAATTCCCTCCCTGGTCATCTCTTGCCTCGATTACTGGACTATTGGACTACCCTTACATACACTATCACCCCCCTTCAGTCCATAATGAATGCTGCTGCAAGACTCATCCACCTTACCAATCATTCAGTGTCCTCCATCCCTCTCTGCCAATCCCTGCACTGCCTTCCACTCACCCAACGAATAAAATTCAAAGTACTAACAATAATTTACAAAGCCTTCCACAACTCTGCCCCCAGCTACATCACTAACCTAGTCTCAAAATACCAACCAAGCTGCTCTTGGGAGGACCAAGCTGGTCATGGTCCTCCCAAGACCTCCTGCTCTCTAGCTCCCTTGTCACCTCCTCCCATGCTCGCCTACAGGATTTCTCCAGAGCTTCTCCCATCCTTTGGAACTCCCTACCCCAATCTTTCAGACTGTCCCCTAATCTATCCATTTTTAGATGATCCCTGAAAACCCTTCTCTTTAAAGAAGCTTATCCTGCTTCTAACTAATACACTGTTTTACATTCTCCATCAGCTCATCCCCCACAGCTATTACCTTTTGTATCAATTGACCCTCCCTCCTAGATTGTAAGCTCTAATGAGCAGGGCTCTCTGATTCCTCTTGTTTTCCAAATTGTAATTTAATGCCGGGTACACACGAGCGGAATTTCCGACAGAAAGAGTCCGAAAGAGCTTTTCATCGTATATTCCGACAATGTGTATGCTCCATCGGACTTTTTCCGTCGAAAATTCAGACGGACTTAGATAGAGAACATGTTCTATATTTTTCTGACGGAACAAATTACTATCGGAAAACCGCTTGTCTGTATGCTGTTCCGACACACCAAAAACGACGCATGCTCTGAAGCAAGTATGAGATGGAAGCTATTGGCTACTGGCTATTGAACTTCTGTTTTCTAGTCCCGTTGTACGTCACCGCGTTCTGGACGGTCGGAATTTGGTGTGACCGTGTGTATGCAAGACAGCTTGAGCAGAATTCAGTCGGAACTCCGTCGGAAAAACCTTCAGAGTTTATTCCGACGGCAAAACCAGTCGTGTGTACATGGCATAACTGTAATGTCTGCCTTCATTTTGTTAACAGCTGTGCAAACTGTTGGCCCTATATAAATCCTGTATAATAATAATAATAATACTTAGTCCCATGTGAACGTTGGATACAATATAGCACATGGCTATACCTATTGTATCAGTTCCTAGGTCTTTTCTATGGGTGTGGAAGACATTTCTGGTTATATTTAGCAGCCAAATGACAGACCTTTCATCTTTTGTCCCTCTTTTAAGTCTAATTAATATAGATGCATCTGAATGAGTGTAGCACCTTAAAACGTGAACATTTTCACTGTAACCGATACCCACCAGATTCCAAACATAATTTTTCTATTCTAGACTACAAACACATTTTCATATGCATTTTCTTCATAGATGTACTTCTTTGAAGCATTCTCACTTTATTGAAGTGTCATGTGACCTGCGCAGTGGCCGTCACATGATCGTGCTCCTCATACACACAGCAGGAGTTTTATCACATTCTTGTATAAAGGTCAGCTACTGTCTCCTCCTAAAACCCAGCTTAGAATTTCCCCTCTGCTCTCCTTTTTATCAGAAACGTGGTTGCTCTGGATTTCCTTGTGTGAGGCGGCTTTATTTGACTCCTGCACATAGTTCACAGAGTGCTTAAATGAAGTTTTCAATTTCCACCCAAGTATTACTTGGAAACAAGATGATGCCATGGAAACAGAGCTCACGCTAAGAGCAGACGACATCAGCAAATGTCTGTGTACAGCCGGGTCATTTTCACTACTTCATGATTACACTGATATTTACCTCAACTGACCTCCATTGTTAGGAATGTACAAGCTACCACCACTTATCTGGAGTGTATATGCACCACATTGTCCAGCAATACTGTGCATTACTCCTGTAAGGTTCATTTCAGGAAAATGCCATTTTCTGTGATGTTTTCATCGCCCGAAAGGGGAAGTTCTGCTCTTCCCCCCTCTCCCTGTGACTTTTGTCACATTATTTGTTGGGGGAGCGGGTACCTAGTTATTATAGGTACCTGCTCCCACTTCCGCTTGGATCGCCTAGGAGGCCTACCCGGGGCTGTGGATAAGGGGGTACTACCAGTCCTCCTGTACAGGGCCCGAGTTAACATGGGGGGGGGCAGAAAGCTGGGTAAATCAGATGTGGGCAGGGAGAGTGAGGAGGCAATCACTGGAACCGATCCCCTGTATGTCTCTCTCTGCAGCATCTGAAAGCTGGCTTCTCCTCTGCCTCCGGATTTCAGCTGCTGAAAGAGCCATACAGTGGATTGGTTCCAGTAATTTCCCCCCCCCCACCGTACTGATCACCCTCCCTGTGCACCATATGTTTCCCCCTGCTGCTCAGGCCCCTCTGTGTGCCCTCCCACCCACCTCCGCAGTGCTGCCAGATTCCCTCCTCTCCTTACCGGCAGCTGCAAGAAAACAATAGGATCCTTCAGGATGGAGAGTGGGGGAAGAGTCCTGTAAATATGTCACCTTTACCAGACCCTTCCTTTCTTGAATCAACACAATGAGTGACCGGTACCATAGCTCCCAACTGTCCCTGATTTGGAGGGACTGTCCCTGATTTGGAGCAATGTCCCTCTGTCCCTCTTTCCTCCTCATTTGTCCCTCATTTTGGTCTGATCTATATAGATGTAAATAAAATGCACTTTTTATCTATCAAAAAGTGTTTCCCAGTGCCAAACCTTTCATCTGATTTCTAAATTGCTGCATTTGTAAATTCCAAAAGCCAATATAAAGGAATAGTAGTGGTAAAAAAAGCACTTGTGTGTTTAACCAATCTTGTTTTTTTGTACAATTCTCGTTTAAGTGGGCGTGGCAAGGGGTGTGTCCTATGCCTGCATACTTTTGCTGATAGGTGTCCCTCATTGTCATCTCAAAAGTTGGGAGGTTGCGGTATTAATCATTCACTGTGTTCATTCATAACTGAAGCATAGTGAACTTTGTTTATTTGAGGGGTGGGGGAAGGGGCCTGTCAGGTTGGCTGTATGGGGCCCCGTGGTTTCTAACAGCTGCCCCCTGGTCCTGCCTCCGCCCCCAGACTTCTGGGACACATCACAGGTCCCAGAAGGTTGCAGGACCACTCACAGGGCACAAAACAGCCTGCACATGTGCAGTGGGAAGCCAGCTGTCAAGCTGTGAAACAGCTTCCCACTGTTAACATGCCGGCGCCGGGGACCCGAAGACTGGCGAAGACCCGGCTGGGATGAGCTCAGTCAGCGCTGAATGTGCACCCCAAAGCTCAAAAACATGGTACCAATCACTGTCTTGAAAAGGTAAGGCGCTGGTAAGGCGGCTTTCACACCGAGCTGCGGGGGTCGGTGGTGGTAAAGTGGCGCTATTTTTAGCGCCGCTTTACCGTCGTTTTAGCGGCGCTATTCGGCCGCTAGCAGGGTGGTTTTAAACCCCCGCTAGCGGCCGAAAAGGGGTTAAATCCGCCTGCAAAAAGCCGCCATTGATTTCAATGGGGAGCAGCGGTGGAGGAGCTCCTTCACCACTCCAAAGAAGCGGCTGGCAGGACTTTTTGTGACGCCCTGCCAGCGCACCGCTCCAGTGTGAAAGCCTTCGGGCTTTCACACTGGAGTGAATGGAGCCGCTTTTTTCAGGCGCTATACAGGCGCTATTTTTAGCGCTGTAGCGCCTGAAAAACGCTGGCAGTGTGAAAGGGGTCTAAATGACATTAGCACTTCCCCAAATCATGATGAAACATCATCTGTGTGTACCTGCAGCAGCAGCCAGAGGGAGAGGGGGGAAGCTTGCAGTGCTGCGGGAGGGGGCCTAGGGTCGCTTGTGGTGATTAGGGTGTGCCAGGGCCAGGGTATGCCAGGGTGTGCCTATGACCACTGTGCTGGGACCATTCACTTACCCGCCAAACATTAAAAGGGTTAGATTCTTGCCATTGCATGTGTCCATCCCTGTCTGCTACATTTGTAGCTTAAAGCAGAACTAAAGTTCCGCTATGATCCACTGTGATCAGGCAAGCATTTTACTGCAGAAGATATGTGCAATGCAGTGGCGGTTAGTGCTCAAAATTTTTAGGGGGGCGCAAACAAACTGAAAAAAACCCCAAAACATCAATTGCAGCCTCACTGTGCCCATCAAACACAGCTACTGTGCCCATCAATTGCCGCCACTGTGCCCATCAAACGCAGCCCCTGTGGCATTCGTACGCAGCCACTGTGCCAATAAAACGCAGCCACTGTGCCAATAAAACGCAGCCACTGTGCTCATCAAACGCAGCCACTGTGCCCATCAAACGCAGCCACTGTGCCCATCAAACACAGCCACTGTGCCATCAAACGCAGCAACTGTACCCATAAATTGCCACTACTGTGCCCATTAAACGCTGCCACTGTGCCATCAATCGCAGCCACTGTGCCCATCAAACGCAGCCACTGCACACATAAATTGCTGCCAGTTTGCCATCAAACGCAGCTACTGTAACCATCAATTGCTGCCAGTGTGCCCCATCAATTGCCGCCAGTGTGCCCCATCAATTGCCGCCAGTGTGCCCCATCAATTGCTGCCAGTGTGCCCCATCAATTGCCGCCAGTGTGCCCCATCAATTGCTTCCAGTTTGCCCCATCAATTGCCGCCAGTTTGCCCCATCAATGGCCGCCAGTTTGCCCCATCATTTGCCGCCAGTTTGCCCCATCAATTGCCGCCAGTGTCTCCCCCGCTCCGCACTTACATGTCTCGAGTCAGCGCTGTCCTCCACGCTCCCTCCGAGTCCTCAATGTCTTCTCCCGTCCTCTTCTGCTATGATTGGACGCCAATCACAGCGCATGTCGCTTCAGCCAATTAGGTGACAGGTAACCAGACCCGGTGCACCTGATTGGCTGAGAGGCGGGTCAGTGTTAGGGAAGCGATTTATTCGATCCCCTAACACAACACTACTTAAGCAGTGAACGTACAGCAGTGCGCCCACTGTTTACCAATTAGGAAGCCTATTAGAGCCCACGGTTCTAATCAGGACGCCTATTAGAGCCGACGGCTCTAATCAGGCACTTCCAAAAATATCTCCACCACTGTAATTTAGATGCCCGGCGCCCGACAAGGGGCCGGACACCTGAATAGGGGGCGGCAGTGCCGACAATAGATAGATTCATGCAATCCCTCTATGGATGCACCGCCACTGCAATGTCTCCTCTGCAAAAAAAAAAAAAGCATACCTACCTGCTCACAGCAATCCCCTGACTGTAAACTGAGCTGTGCATGTGCAACTCAGTTTAGAACAGCTGGTGCCGATCCTGCTGGGATGACTAGCTCCTGCACATGTGCACGAGTTACGTCATGCTGCACTGGCCAATGAAGGTGGCCAAAACCCAGCACATGGGAGAAGATGCTGTCTCTGATGGAGTAGAATTGGGAAGGTGAGTATCCTACCTTTAGTTCCGCTTTAAGGGTGGTGTTGCCCAACATAACCATAATGCAACATCAATAGAAATAACATTGGCAGCAAGTGGTGTTGTTCACACCTGTGAGAATGGTTAAAAATCAAAATACATCTCAATGCATATGGTATAATGTGCGACATTCAATACAAAATACATTGCAACACACATTTAAAAAGTGAGACTACTACCTTGAGCTGTATTTTATTGGACAAACCTTTAACAAATAGTTTTCTGTTAATGAGTGTGAATGTGTGTTGACAAGTGTTTTAATGCACTTCCATTGCTTTGAATGTAAAACGCATTGGGGAGAAAAACGTTCACACTTGTGTGACTTGTCATGCAACTTTTGAGTCAAAAGTTGCGTGACAATTCGCACAAGTGTGAAAAGAGCCTTATGTGGTTTCTCCTCAATGCGTTTTCCATTGAAAGCAAGGGAAGTGCATTAAAACACCTGTCAACACACATCCATATGCATTAACCTGCATCATCACACTTTTTTACAGTCGCTTGACAAGTTGCAGCCCATTGATTTAGAAGGAACCCGTTCAGTTCTATGCGACCTAAAGTCACAGCGACTTTAAAAAGGTTCCTGCACTACTTTGATGCGACTTGAGTGCCAGAGCGTATACAAGTCGCAAGAAAGTCGCATCAAATTCACTCGAAGTGGCACAAGTGTGAATGGCTTAGGCTCTATTCACACCTAAGCGATTTGAATCGCAGGCAGAATCGGTGCGATTCTGCCCGCAAATAGCAAATATAGGCAAAACCCGTGGCGCGTTTGGGATACCATTACTTCTTAAATGCACCCCAATCTCGGTGCGATTTTGCCATGATTGGCGTGCTGAAATCACAACAAATTGCAACGCGCGACGCTGTTGCCCAACAGAGGCTCCTGCTCCTTTTTTAGTGAGAAGCTTTATGCATTGCGATTGCAGCACAATTTCTCATGGCAAAATCGCACTGTGATTGGGGTGCCATTAAGAAATAATGGCATCGCAAGCGCGTCCCACGTTTTGCCGTGATTTGAAATCATGGGCAGAATTGCGGATTCCGCCTGCAATTCAAATCGCCTAGGTGTGAAAGTAGCCTTATGCCACGTACACACGAGCGGACTTCTCGTCCGCCAGAACTCCGAAGGACTTTTCGACGGAGTTCCGATGGAGTTGCGACAGAGTTCCGCTGAAACGGACTTGCCTACACATGATCACACCAAAGTCCGATCGTTTCGAACGTGATGACGTACGATGGGACTAGAAAAAGGAAGTTCATAGCCAGTAGCCAATAGCTGCCCTTGTGTCCTTTTTTGTCCGTCAGACTAGCATACAGACGAACTGATTTTTCGATCGGACTTGAGTCCATCGGAAAGATTTGAAACATGTTCTATTTCTAGGTCCGTCAGAATTTTCACAGAAAAGGTCCAGTGAAGGTCCGATGAAGCCCACACACGATCGGAATGTCCGACGGAATCGTTCTGTGGGACCTTTTCTGCCGGACAGTCCACTCGTGTGTACGCGGCATAAGAGTAATTCCATCATCGGATGGAAAGCACCTGTGTAGCTTAGCCCTGGGAGAATGTTTAGGTTCACACATTAGCTTTTCCCTTCCTAGTCAATTTTTTTAGCCCTGGTTCACATTGATGCGATTTGACATGCGATTTGACATGTCAAATCGCATGCCAAATCGGCAGCAATTTCCCGGCAATGGCAGCGTCCAAATCGGTGCGACGCCGCATTTGTGGTGCAGCACCGATTCCCAAAAGTAGTTTCTGTATTACTTTTGGCGATTTCGGGGTGCAATTTCCATTGACATCTGTGCAGCAACCCGCACAGATGTCTCTGAAATCGCCCCCAAAGTCGGACTGACATGCGGGAATGAAATTGTGTTTTTCAATGTGCTCATGACGTGCGTTTTTTTTTTTTTAAATTCAATCATTTTTATTTGTATTCGTACAAAATACATCTCAGTGTACAGTATTCTTACAGTGACATATTACCAATCAACCAAACCATCACTCTTGAATGTACATCAGAATCCCGTATCAATAGTGCTCTATTAATTTTTTATAACCTTATCCCTTACCCATATCCCCCCCCCTCCCCTCGACCCTCCCCCCCTCTCCCTCCCCTACCCACCCTCCCCCCTTCCCATCATTACCGCACTTATTAACATTCCTGTTCATACGGGCGTTATCTCTATGTTCCTTTATAGCGGATATCCCACTTCCTCCAGCCAAGGTTTCCAAAGTTTTTAAAATGTTTTTAGGTTCCTCCTTTTTATATATACTGCCTTTTCCTTCCACATTGTTTCAGTCACTGTTTTAAACCACTCCTCTTGCCGTGGAGGGGTTCTTGCCTGCCATCTTTGAGCGATTAACTTTCTTGCCTGAAAGAGACATCTCTGAACTATTGTAATTTTGCAGATTCCTATATCCATGTCCTCCCCTACTCCCAAGATACATAATTTCGGGTCCATTTTAAGTTCTAGGGAGAATACTTTATTTAAAGTTTCTATAATCTCTGACCAATACCGGAATAATTTCGGGCACTTCCATAGCATATGTAACAAGTCCCCTTCATCTTGACATCTAGGGCAATTGGCATCCGTTCTCCTCCCAAACTCAAATAACCTTTTAGGGGTGTAATATGTCCTATGGAGTACCATTAATTGTGAAATCTTTTGGGCAGGGGAAATCGACACCCGATGTCCCCCCGCTAGTATCTCCCTCCACTGCCCATCTGAAAACACGCCCAGCTCACTCTCCCATTTCCCTCTACTTTTAAGTTTTTCCGGGGCCTCTATGCTGTTTTTACAGATGTGTGGGTATATTTCAGCTATAAACCCCCGTTGGTCCTCCTGGTCACCCAGTTTCTGAAGCACGATGGACTCGTTCCAGTCGGGACCCTGGTCCCCAAACTGTGTTTTAAGGGCATGTTTAACTTGTATATAATTATATAATGAGCTATCTGGTATATCAAATTCTTTTTTTAATGCGGAAAAGGGTTTAAGTAAGGTTTGATTATATAGCTGAGCTAATTTCTCTATTCCTCTTTTTTCCCATATTTTAATTGTTCCTATTTCTTGTAGTTCTTGTAGATTCTTATTGTTCCACAAGGGAGTGTGTTTGATCCAGCCTCTCGTTCCCAACAGTGCTTTGACATTTCTCCAAACTTTTTTTATCAATTTAACCGTAGGGGTTTTATATACAAAAGAGTTTGCTTCCAAAGTCTCTATCACTGTCCTATGGGGGGCACCCGTGATCGTCAATCTCTCATTGCTATTTTTCCCCAAGTGCTGTAACTGGGCTGCCAAGAAATAACTACGGGGGTGCGGTACTGCCATCCCTCCTTCCCGCGTGGGTAGTTGTAAGGTCTGCAATCTTATCCTAGGAGATCCCCCTTTCCATATAAGGTCTCTAAATATTGTTTCTATTTTATCAAACCACTGCCTACTTATCCATATTGGTGAGTTCTGCATTATATACAACAATTGGGGGAGCCATAGCATTTTAATTAAATTGCACCTCCCCGCCGTTGATAGCGGGAGGCCTTTCCATATTTCAATCTTATCTTTAAATTTTTTTAACAGCGGGGCTAAGTTATTATCTAAGTAACTCTCTGGGTCCTTAGTTATCTTAATACCTAGATATTTTGTTAGCGTTTTTGTTTCTAACTTGTTATTACTTGAGGGGGTGTCTATACTATCAGGGTCTAATGGCAACAAAACTGATTTTTCCCAGTTTATGGATAATCCCGATATTTTCCCAAACCTTGAAAATATATCCATTACTTGATTCAGAGATCCCTCTGTGTCTCCCATGAATATGAGGACGTCGTCCGCATACAATGCGATCTGCTCCTCGCCATCCCCCCTCTGGAACCCCACTATTTTCCTATCTTGCCTTATTGTTGTGGCCAGTGGCTCCATGGCTAGGGCAAAAATCATGGGAGACAAAGGGCATCCCTGCCTCGATCCCCTCTCCAGTTTAAACCCAGTCGAATAATCATTATTGACTTTTACTTTTGCATTTGGTTCATTATACCGTACTCTTTTAATACCCTCCAGACATATTCCCATTCTACGCTGTCGAATGCTTTTACCACGTCCAACAGAAGCATTGCTCTCGAGCCTCTGTTTACCGTGGGGATCTGCAAGTTCAACAGAACTCTCCTGATATTCATGCTGGTTGTTCGATGGGGTATAAATCCCGTCTGGTCCGGGTGAACTATTTTATGAATCACTTTCTTCACTCTGGTAGCTAAAATTTTTGCTAAGATTTTTACATCTGCACAGAGCAGTGATATAGGTCTATATGACCCAGGGTCTAGGGGATCTTTCCCCTCTTTATGCACTACTATTATTGTGGCTTCTGTCATTGAAGTGGGTAACCTCCCTTGCTCTTTTGCCCAGTTGAAAACGCCCAAGAGTTCCTGAAGTAGTACCTCCCCATACTGTTTGTATATCTCGACTGGGAGGCCATCAGGACCTGGTGATTTATGATTGGCCATTTCTGATACTGCCATTTTAATCTCTTCTATAGTAATTGGTCTTTCCAATTCATCAACATCCATCTCCTCCAGTGTTGGTATGTCTATGTCTTGAAAAAATTTGTCCATTTCCCCCTCATCCCTGGTCCCACTAGATTTATATAACCTCTTGTAGTATTCTTTAAATGTTTCCGTAATCATTTCCAATTGAGATGTTGTCTCACCTGCCAAGGTCTTAATGACCGGGACCACGGATGGGGGGGAGCCGGACCTAACTATTTGGGCCAGTATCTTTCCTACTTTTTCCCCTTCTCCGTACATGACTTGTTTCTGGAATGCCCTTTTATTTTCTACTTTCCTAATTATTATATCTTTATACCTTTGTTGTTTATTTTCCCACTCTCTCTGTTTTTCAGGGGAAGGTTCATTTGTGTACTCTCTTTCAGCAGCCATTAGTTCCCTCTTAAACCGCTCCTCCCAATCCCGGGACGTTTTTTTAATTTTTGACACCTTCTGTATGAATAGGCCCCTTAAGTATGCCTTCAGTGTGTCCCACAGCACCCTCCTTGATGTGGTGCCCGAGTTAAACTTTATGAATTCTTTCAATTCTACTATTACCCCTTCCTGGTTCTCTATTACTTCCAGCCAAGCTGGGTTCAACTTCCATGTTCTATAGGTTTTCTTATGACCTGGGTTTATCGAGATTATGAGTGGAGAGTGGTCCGATACCCCTCTAGGGTGATAATTTATGTTATTTATTTTTTGTGATGCTAAGCCATTACCTAGAACTAAGTCTATCCTTGACAGCGAAGCACAGGAGCTCGAGTAGCACGAGAACTGCTGAACCCTCGGGTTCCGTATTCTCCACATGTCAAGCAACCCTGCTTCTTGAAGGAATTGTTTCAACCGGTTTTCCTGCTTTCGTTGACTCTGTTTCCCCCCAGGGAATCTATCTATTTTATTGTCCAAAACCATGTTGAAGTCCCCGACAATTATAACTGGCAATTCAGCCTTGTCAGTTATAAATTCCATAAGATTGTACATAATATCCAGTTTAAACGGGGGCGGGATATATAAATTAGCCAGTACACATTCCAGATTCTCCATTACACAGTGCAGGAGCACATACCGCCCCTCATCGTCTATCCTGCACTGTCTGCAAGTGAACGCTACCCCACTACCAATCAGAATTGATACCCCTCTAGAGTAGGAGGTATATGTAGAGTGGAACTGCTGTTGATATCTCTTCTTCCATAAGTTATTTTTTGTATCTTTTGTCAGGTGTGTCTCTTGCAGACAGGCAATTTCGACTTTGAGTGTATCTAAACCATCGTATACAGCTGCTCGTTTAGCAGGGGAACCCAACCCTCTAACATTCCATGATCCAATGTTCAGGACCATGATTTATTACTTGTGTTTATGAACAGGAGATTTTAAGTTAAGGGGAAAAGGCAGTAATTGAGGCGAACATGACATCAGCAGACAGAAAAGAAGTAGAGAGAAAAGGAAGAGAAAAAAAAAAAAAAAAAGGAGAAAGGAGAACTACCACCCCACCACTAGGTCCTCTCCCTAACGCTTTACATTCCCAACTAACTGGAGTGCTTATCTCTGCTGAAAAGAGGGGTTTTTCCCCATCCCACAGCCTTTTTATTTTAGTGACTTCAAGTCTTAAGGACCTATGTATAATACACCTAACGTACATATTTGTCCATAACTGTTTATAATTTACTAGTGTATTCAGTGCAACCTTGTGGAAAGACATAATTTTTTTTCTTTTTTAAAGTGCAAGCGTGCCCTTTTTGTATCTTCATATTATAATCGTTACCCTCCTCTTCCCACCTCCCCCATCCCTCCCCCCCCCCCCACACCACTCTAGGTCCCCCTTGTAGGCTTTTTTAATGACCATCACCCACTCCTCTACCCCTACTCTTCTTACCCTCCATCCTCCTCCCCTCCCCCCACCCCCCCCTGCCTATCTTCCGTCCCTCACCCATACAAAACCCTATCTTGTTTTACAACATCCCTGTGAGTCCCCCCACCCCACACATATAAAATTATATCTTTTTTATATTCTTTCCTTCCTCATTTACATTTACAGCCCCCGTTTATTTTGGCAAAAGCTGATCTTTCTTTTCTTCCAACCATGCCCGCGCTCTCTCCGGGGATTCAAAGATCTGGCTTCCCCCCAGCGCATTTACCCGAAGCCTGGCGGGGTAAAGGAGAGCATACGTGATGTCATACATTTGCAGGCTACGCTTGATACCCAGAAATTCCATCCTGCGCTTCTGCAATTCAGGTGAAAAGTCAGGGTACATTGATATTTTGGCTCCATTATAATACAAATTCCCCCTTTCCCTAGCCATTCGGAGAAGGGTCACCTTATCCTTATAGTTTAAAAACTTCAATAACAACGCTCTTGGTGGGCTACCCTGAGCAGGGGGTCTAAATGGAACTCTATGTGCCCTTTCAATGGAGAACTGCTGTGAGAATGTTTCTTTCCCAAAAGTCTCAATTAGCCATTTTTCCACGAAGCCTGCCGGGTCCGATCCCTCGCTCTTCTCTGGGAGCCCAACTATCCTCACATTGTCTCTCCTGAGTCTATTTTCCATTTCGTCAAATTTTTCCATGAGCCTTTTTATCTGATCTTTCTGTGCTTTTAACTCTTGTTTCATTGGGTCTAAGTCGTCTTCCAGCCGGCTTATTCTCCCTTCTATTTCTGTCACTCTTTCTGCCATTTTCTTTAGATCTTGGCTTACATGGGCTAGTTCCTCCCTCATATCTTTCATTTGATCCGCCATATTGCTCAGAGATTGTTTGCATGCGTTAACTGCAGTAAGGATTTCCTTAAGGGTTGGTTCACCTTCCGTTGCATGTGTCTGGGTATTACTTGTTTCTATTGTTTTCCCCACCATACTCGCACCTTTGTTTGGGAGGTTCCTTGTTGTGGTACTATTTGGGAGTGTGTTCATCTGGCCCAGGCTCTTCCTGTCTGACGCTGTTTTGCTTTGTACCTGCTGACCCCCTTTCGTTGGTGTATGGTCTGTTATATTAACCAGTTTCTCTAATTTTGCAGTTGCCGCCACCGCAGCTGCCGTTGCCCCTGCCACCACTGACACACCACCTTTATCTTTGTCTTTTTCTTTCTCTTTGGCTGATCGCAGAGACTGGGACCCCATAGCTTCCATGTTTGTCTGCTCATCTCCCTTCCTTCTTGTCGACATTTTTAACCCCTCCGGCCACAACTGATTTGTAGTGTTTAACGTGCTACAACAGTGCGTGAGGGGGCCGGGAGTCAGTATAGTCAATATAGGAAAATATCTTGTATAGCGGGAGAGCTTTTAGGAATATTTCCAGCTTTCCAACGTTTCGGCTGGTATAGCTCTGAGTTTAAACTTCTAAATATAGTATACCACTGTATGAGCTGGTGTATTACAATGTGCCACAGCCACTTTTCCTATCATCAGCAAGTCCCACAAGTTCTATGATTTATTTAAGCTTTTTCCCAAGAGTTGAAGCATAAGGGGCGTCTATTATAATAGATAGCAGCACATCCTTCAGTCCCACTTCACATTTTAGGTTTCCACTCACCCCTCCAAAGATTCGCCCTCCAGCTGGATGGATGGATCCCTCCTCGGAATACACAGGGTCAGAGTCTTCTCAACCCGTCTGTTGTCCCGTTATCCCGTCCAACATTCAGCTCAGCTTTCCTCCCAATGCCGCTTACAACGGCCTCAGCGATCCCTGTTGACACCTTGTGAGTGTCTCAGCTGTTTCCGTGTGTCGCGGCTTTACTTCCGGGTCTCCACAGCTCCAGCTCCAGCGATACCTGACAAGTGGCCGGAGGACCCGGCGATATTGAGGGAGAGAGCGCCCCGGCTTCTTACGGGAGAAGGCACCACTTCAGGTAGGAACACCCGGCACGAGCCTGCATATCACCGACCCACAGTCGCATCAGCTGGTTTCAGGCGATAGTAGGTAGCATGTAGTGGGTTACCGGTGGCAGGTAGTGAATCCGCATAGCTGCCAGAGGGAACCTTGAAGTTTACCAAGCTGTAGGTGGGGGGAGGAGAGCACTCACGCCGCTCCTCACTGACTCATTCCTCCATCCACATCCGGTCCCGCCTCCCCGCCAGCCGATGACGTGCGTTTTTAATGCATTTTCGCGCCACGCTTTTTTTTCATGTCGGCTAATAAATAAAATTTGTAGGCTTGTTACCAGTGGCTAAAAATGCACACAAAACCCATAATACATTTGTTTTTCAGACCTGGTTCACACCTATTCGTTTTTCAGTGCGTTTTCAGTTTTGCAGAACCGCACTACAGTTAATTTAACGTGATTTCCTATGAGTCACATTCACAGCTGTGCATTTTCAACCGGTGCGTTTTTTGGAAAAATGCAATGCATGCGTTTTTGATGTGTCTCTGCTGCGTTTTTGCTGGTTTCTCCTGTACAGACACCTCCCAAAAGCACAAAATGCATCAACTGCAACCCGCATAGGTAAGAATCTATCCGTACAGCAATCGAAAAATTGTTCAAAGCCTTTTAGAAAAATGAACAGATGGTCATGAGAGCAAACGATATTACCGTCATATAATGACCGATTTTCAAACAATAAATTGTTTTTTATTATTGCATTATTTTTGGACTCTATATTTCTTAATTTCATTTTTTTCTAGGGAACAGTCACAGAAAAAAATATGGTTATATAAAAATTGCCTAGCTTGATAGTTGTATGTTTCTTGTGTGTACTATTGCTATGCTCTATATTCTTCATTTTAGACATGGTCATTCACTGACACACGTTTTTTTTCACACATGCGCAGTCCCAACAGTTCGTTTTTTTTTTTAACAGACGAGAAACACATTAAAGTGGAGCTCCAGCCCCCCCCCCCTACCAAAACAGTAAAAGTCAGCACCTACAAGTACAGGGGAAACGGGGGGGGGGGGGTGAACTTCTGGGGGATCTCCTGGAAGTGGGGATGGGTACCTGTCAAAAACAGGTACTCGCCCCCTCCCCCTCCCCGACAGGTGCCAAATGTGGCAGTAGAGGGGAGGGGGGGAGGAGGAAGCAAGCAGAGCGTCCCCTTTTGGGTGGAGCTCCGCTTTAACCTTTCAATTTATCTTCCATTCGGCAGAAGTTTTCCAAACTTTTCCTTTGATTTTTTTGGGCTTAAAAAACGGCACAACCGATTATCAATTTGTGCCCATTACCTGGATGAAAAAACGAATGAACTGTGCAACATATCAGGTTTTCGAACGATTTTCCTTTTAGTGTATGGGCACCAGCATTAGCATTGACATCTATGGACCATCTATGGACACACCACATGTGTTCCAGTGCTTTTTTTTTTTTTTGCATTCAAAACGTATAGAAAGTAGGTTATACAGTTTTCAATGGTATACTTCATACCAGTGCTTCCAGTTCCAGTGCGTTCCGGTTCCAGGAAAAAAAAAAAGAACATGTTGCATTTTTACTGCACAGAACTGTACCGGATTGCAGTAAAACGCATCAAAAATGCACCGGAGTGCACCTACACTCATATAAAACACACCAGACCACTGTAGAAAGAATATATAATGTAATAGATTTCGCGCAATATTAGGTGCAATATAATATATCAAAATAAACACTTTATATATCTGAATGGTGAAAAATATATAGTGTAAGACAATTAGATGAATAAATAAATATAAATAATATTAATATTCATTTCTTGATATGCGATTTTCACATTTTTCACCTCATATTAGTATAGAGACTATTTACTCATTATTCCCGTTTACCATCCGACGAGCGCGAAGGACACTTCCTATTATCACAATAGAAAAAAAACAGGAAAAAAAAGCATCTGGAATGCACTTGGAAACGCATCAAAACGCAACAAGAATTCACCGGAACGCATAAAAAAAACGCGCATGCGGAAACTCTCCAGAATGGATCTGGAGAGTGTTTTTGTGGTGTGAACTAACCCTTAAAATGCATGAAATCGTCCAAAAAGGACCTGGGCGCTTTTCAAAAATGCCCTGCAGCGCCACACACAGATGCCAACAGGCTATAGCGATAACATTGCGCACCCACACCACTGAAGTTCTCTTTCTAATATATAAAAAATCTCATTTCAAATAACAGCCTGAAGATGCTTCAACATACAAAAGAAGGGGAAAAAAAATAAAATTATTCTGCAAAAAAAAGAAAAAAAAAAGTAATTTGTATGACTGTAGCCATTACAGATTTAACTCCTCGGCAACCAAAGCACTTCCAGGGCTTCTCGGTGACAGCCAGGGATTAACCTCTGACGGACTGGAGCTTTTCAGCTTCTTCTGAGCACTGATTCTGACAAACCCAAGCATGATCTAATGTTGTAGTTCTAGGCACAGGTTAAACTGTTTTCAGTGTGACATCAGAGTTTCAGGTTAGTGTTCCCAGCCCCTCCCCCGCCCTGTGATTGGTGTAGAAGCCACAAGCCTGCCAGTTACCTTTCTGCACAGAAGTAGTGTGGAGGATAGCAGGAACACAGGCTGGGGGCTGACACTGTTTAGTTCGGACTTACACCAGGCGAAGCCATTCGACTTTTATCAGGCAGCATATGGCTGATCATTCCTCCATGGGGTGCTGAGAATGTTCAGCAGGATGTGTGCAGATCTTCAATAGATCCTCCCTGAAATCCAGGTAAGAGGGAAGCTGTTGCTAAGACTTCATTTTATTAACAACAGTGGAGAATGTCAAGGAGCTGTGAACACATATTACTAATAAGCTGGATGGCAGACAGGCTGGTATTTCTCATCGATCAATCGATCGATCACTTTTCCTGTGATCACAGAACTGATCAGCTAGTTATAGAGAGGTTATAGAGAGCATGCTTTGTACCCTATAGTATTCCTGTAGGTTGATAAATGTAAAGAAAAGGCTTGGGGGTCCTGATCGATGCTTGCTATAGGTTATTATGTGGGCAGCTTAGGAAATGTGTGCCCAGGGATTTGATCACAAATCATATAACTTGGTGGTTTGATAAACAACATCTGGTATGTAAGCCAACATATGGAGAGACTTCCTAATCACAATAAAAGTGGCTTTTATTTTATTAGTAGTTAGATTGCTTGTCAGGTGTTTATTTCTCTAGCCTGCGTTAAAGTACAAAATAATGATGGATCTATACTTGCTATAGGCAACAGCGCCAGTTGTCTCTGGCTCCAGGTTTTATAAACAGGAGACTGCAAGCAAAAGGAGTCTGAAATGTACTGAATTCTATTGGGGGGGGATATACTAAATCTGGAGCAGCTGTGCATAGTAACCAATCAGCTTCTATCTTTGGCTTGTTCAGTTAAATTTTAAAAATGAAAGTTAGAAACTGGTTGGCATGCACAGCTGCTCCAGTATTAGGTAACTCCCACCCATGGGAATTTTTTTTTTTTTATATTAGATTGTAAGCTCGCGGGAGCAGGACTCTCCTAACCCTCTTTTAATAAATTGTATTGTCAATCTTTATATTGTGATGAGCTCCGACGTGTTCGCACACTCCACGTGCAGAGCCCGCCAG
This sequence comes from Lithobates septentrionalis, assembly GCA_037952835.1. Lineage (NCBI taxonomy): Eukaryota > Metazoa > Chordata > Amphibia > Anura > Ranidae > Lithobates > Lithobates septentrionalis. The sequence goes on from JBBDGP010002141.1 coordinate 1,434,678, forward strand.
GAAGTTGGCACGGCGCTAATCACAGGCAGTGAGACATTTCCCGGTATCTGCAGCCGCACATTGGGAAAATGTCTCACTGCCTGTGATTAGCGCCGTGCCGACTTCCTGGCGGGCTCTGCACGTGGAGTGTGCGAACACGCTGGAGCTCATCCTTAGTAAAGTTCTGCGCAAACTGTTGGCGCTATATAAATCCTGTATGATGATAATATAAGCGGGGCCCTCCTATTCCTTCTGTATTGTAATCATTTTACAATATAAAGGGAGACAGTACAATATACAATACACTGTGCAAACTTTTGACGCTATATAAATCCCATATAAAAATGATATTATACACAATCGCTGTCATCTATTCTGCAGAGGAAAAACCTAGTTAATCTGGTTGAAAAAAAGACTCAACCAACATGTTTTTATGCTTTCTGTTCCTTCAATTCTATAGCACAAAGCACTCCTGGAGGTTTCAGGGAAACGTGAGCCAATCCTGGTTAAAATAGGCAAGGACGTGTATGATGTTCCTAATTTATGGGGGGCACATTCCTGATGTTCAAAAATCTGCCCCCCTCTCAGACGCAGGAGGGCAAGGAAAAGCTTCAGGGCTTGCTTCATGTCTGGTGTTATTGATTCAACTTTTTTTTTTCCCTTACTGAATGATCTGTTTGGACCAGGTGGAGTGTGGCAAGTAGCCACACAGGTGGTGGATATGTTTTAAAATCTAAAGCCACATATGTACAAGGTCCAACTGCCACTTAAGATTCACATTTTTTAAGAATGCCCACTTTTGCAGTTTGTAAATTTTTATGTTCCATTTAGGTATTAAAGCAGTTATAACATTTTTTTTTTTTATATACCGTAATTATCTGCTCTGTGCAATACTATTGCACAGAGTGGCCCTGAATCTCCTATTCTGGGGACCCTGCCGGTGCTTTTGGCTTCTGCTGTTCTGCATTCACCACCATAGCAAGATGCTTGCTATAGAGGTGCACGTGCGAGCTTACTTCTAAGCCTGGGCTGTGTGCATCCATAGACACACACAGAGTGGCTTGGGCCCATCCCCTGCTTCCTCCTCACAGGATTTGATTGAAAGCAGCAGGAGTTACTTTCATGGTATCCATCTTCCCCCTCTGCTCCCCGCACGCCCCCCACCTCTCCACATCACATAAGTGCAGGGAGCCATACATTCGGTACCTGGCTGTTGCACACTGCCCCCAACTCTCCACACCTTCTGTGTGTGGGGCACCAGGGGGTCAGATCCCCTGCTGTGGCCAGTGCTGTGATCTCCTCACGCTAGCTGCAGACTTCCTTCCCCCACACGCCAGGGTCTAGCGGGCACAGCGCACTCTTCTTCTCCAACTAGAGAACAAAGAGCTTGCCCCCCAGCTGCACATCTGATGCAGCCTCGTGGGGGGGGGGGGGGGGGGGGTGCTGTGTGCTGTTGCCCGGGCACTCTGATGCTTAGCATCAGATTGCCTCTTCAAAAATTTGCGCCCCGGCTCAGATATATCCTGATGTGGACAAAGTAGTCTATTTTATTTTTCCCCTGCTGCCAGCCCTGTGTGCTACTTGTGCCTGTGAGGATTCCCGGTCAGGCCTCCAGGAGTGACCCTCAACTTCCCATTTGCCCAGCTGCCTCTCTGTCTGCACCTTGTGTTCTCTCTCTCTCTCTCTCCCCCCCCAGATCTAGCACAGGCTGCCAAGACCCTGCCTCCATGGACCCATTGGGGCAAGCCATCCAGCACCTAGTCCACCCCACCAGAGGCCACGGGCCCTCTGGCCACCTAAGCGTGAGTCCCTGAACCCAGCTAGCCTCCTTTGCTGTACCATATAGCCGCCCCTTCTTCCTTGCTGTACCTTCTGGTTGCTCTGTGGACTGTTTTACCTTTTACTGTCACATATTGCCTTCCTGAGGATCATTCAACCCTTGCTGTACCTTTATAGTTGCTCTGTGGACTATTACCCATTTTGCTGTCGCATATTGCTGTCCTGAGGATCATTTAACCCTTGTGGTACCTTCTGGCTGCCCGGTGGACTATTTCTCCTTTGCTGTCCCATATTGCCATCCTGAGTATCATTCTCCCTTGCTTTACCTTCTGGTCCCCCTGTGGACTGTTTCCCTATTGCGGTGCCCTATTGCCAATCCGTAGACTCTTTATCAGTGTTGTGATACATTGTGGATTGCTTCTCTGTGTTGTATCCTACTGCCACCCTAATGCCCGTTGCACACGATCCGATTATCGGACGAATGATCGCCCGTTTGTTTGTTTTTTTTGCATGCTAATCTCACGTTGAATCTGATGAGTTTGCTAAAGTCACGAAAATGCCCGTACGACAGAATAAAAATTCGGACGTGATGTCATGTGTTGTAATGCATTTGTATTGCATTTTTGAACGATGGCTGTACTGATTAAACTAACATTGTACGATCTGGCATCGATCGTACGAACAAAGTTTCCATGCATGTCCGATAGAATAATATCGGATGAACTGTCCTGTTTGGCTATCGAAAGCTCTGTACTAACGATCCGATTATCGTACGATCGATTAGAATGTGGCATTTTTCGTACGATTTTCGGATTGTGTATACGGGGCTTTACTGTACACTTGCATTCCCCAATAAACTCCCATAAGTTGGGTTCCGCGTGCTTTCTCTCTGCGCTCCTGGATCGTCACATTCACACGTGTTTGCATGCAGCCACAAATCAATGACGGGCTGAGAGATGCTGCGGCTGTACCCATGTAACCACACATCCGAGCACTTAAACGCATGCAGAAATAAATGAGTGGCTCTGGATGAAGATATTTTTCTAAGAGCTAGCAAGGTTTTTTTTTTTTTTCCCCCATCGCTTAGTTGTTTTGGCTTTTGCAGTTTGTCTAACCCTGTAGCATTTATCAAAGGCTTGCAATTACTGATCTGATAGTACACACTGCATAGCTAGTATTTATAACTAACTAGTTGGGGGGGGGGGGGGGGGGGCACAAGAGCAACGGAAAGAGGAACAGCCTTACAGAAGCACAATGTGTGGATTGGTTGGTTCGTATGCAACTAATGATGTGTAATACTTCTTATCAGCACTAAAATGCAAAGATAGTTAAATAGTCAAATTTTCTGATCTCGATTAATATATGAAACATTTAAAGGAACCTGTCAGGATATGAGGGCAACCAAAGCCAGATGGAAGGCTATCATCCTTTGTTTTCCAAGGTACAGGGCTGTCATTCTTATCCTTTCTTCCCTACTTAGTTAAAGGTGAGCTCCAGGCTCCCCCCAAAAAACGAAAAGTCAGCAGCTACAAGTACTATAGCTTCTGACTTTAAAAATAAGGACACTTACCTGTCCGGGTGTCCTCACCCAAGATGATTCTTCACTACATCCTAACCACACAGGGAGGAAATGATCCTAGCGGTTGTATACCCGCAAAAAAATGATTTTATTTCTACCCCTGTAAAGCAAAAGGCATAATGAGCTAGTATGCGGTGCATACTAGCTCATTATGAAATACTACCTTAGAACGAGGCGTCGGTATCTTACCTGGTCCACGCCGAGGGAGCTGTCATGTTGCCTCGGTGTGTCTTCCGGGCGCTGTGAGTGGCTGAAACTGCGATGTCGTCACTTCCGCGCAGATTTCTTACTCGGCAAGGTCCGGCAGTTGCCGGCCTTCAGCCGAGAATCCCCTGTGCGCATGCGCCGCTGTAGTCAGCGGCTCATAGCAAGGGGAATATCTCCTAAACCGTAAAGGTTTAGGAGATATTTTTTTTACCTACAGGTAAGCCTTATTATAGGCTTACCTGTAGGTAAAAGTAAAAAAAATGACTATACAACCACTTTAAAGAATTTATTAAATTTGCCTTGTAGCTCTTTGGTTTATCATTGACATTTTAAAGACTTCTTTAACTATGGTCACTTGTACCACACCCCCTTACACCAATGGTAACCTGCTTTTCTGGAAACTGTAAGGATTCTGTTCCTTATCTTTTGTTTTCTTGCTGGTTACTAGCTGCATTCCCTTGTCTTACATTGGTCTCTCCTTTCCTGTCCCCTTATCTATTGCCCCTCTATACTGAGACTGTTTATCTGTACATCAGGTGGGGGTCACCTCGGTTGGATCTAGCAAAAGTTGGTACCATTGTCACCTTTCTGGTTATACCAGTAAATGCTGGTTGTAAAAGAAGATGGTATGCTATAACAAAAAGTAATTGTTGAAGGCATCCATTCATTTATTTATTATAAATATAAGTTGCTGATTGCCTTCCAAGGTATACATTTTTATGGTTTTTGGATCACGAATTGTATAACAGCAAAACTGTTGATGATGTCATATTAATGTTAAAGGAGCAAAACAATTGATGCGTGCAAAATGTATATTATGACAGCTAAGCAATTCTTTGGCAGTGATCTCTTACCTCTCTTTAATAGGCAATAGGATATGTAAACAAAGCAGTACAATATTGATGAAGTGAACCATTAATGTGATCGGGAGCAGCAGGGCACTTCCTGTTGTGTCAGTGCCAATGCATACGCTGTTCTTTCAGCCTCACGGAAGTCATAGCCTGCTAAATTCTGCCTTTTATTAATGCAGATGGTGTCATCAGGGCTAACTTCTTGGAATAAGAAGAGATATTGTGCAATGGATGAAAAGTGGGCCTGGGCAAAGATCAGCGGTATGATGCCTAATGGAGAGCTGTTTTATTCACCAATGACTTGCATCATACATACTATGAAGTAGAAGTGCGTGGATATGATCTTTCTAGAGACACCTTTTCAATCACAATGTTTCTTTTAGTAAAAGCAGCTACTGCCTCAATCGATAATATTGCTAAGGTTGATTCTAATGGAACATTTTTATATTTCTAAAAAGTCCCAATTCTAGAGTAAAATTGTTCTTCATACAAATATGTATTTCCTTAATTAAGGCTAGATTATTGTGGGCTATCATCTTTGGAAATCTTTGGTCTAGGTTGTGTTTTTTATTTATTTTTAAGGATCTTTTGCTATGTTCATTAACAATACTGAACAAAGGCAAATCATACTTATAGTCCAACATCGAATTTTTATTTGACCATCATCTGTGATCCCAAAATAGGACATAGCAGGGTGGACTTGATTTAAATCGCTAGTAAAAAGGTTTGTTAAATCAACTCTATTTAAATCATCATTTTTTAAGAGCAACTGTCATCTCTGTCCCGCAGCGGCTCCTCCTCTGACCTGCTGTTGACTCACCGACAGTCCTATTCACTTTAATGGGACGGCTGGTGATGCGGCAGTGACACAACAAGGTGAGGGATGTGGCGGCAGCAGGTGAGTGGATGCCCGCTAACAGGCACTGCCATGATGGATCTGATATGAAAGGTGCTCTTTAAATGTAAGAACTTCTTGCTGGTAGTTAGAATCTTTAATATTTGCAAACAAAATGAAGGTTTCCTATTTCGAATAATAAGGTGTCAGTTTAGTAAAAAGCGATATCAGAACTGATTCAATCATACAGTTTGTAGTGTACATAGATTTGCAAAACAATAGGATAAAGGAATATTCCTGAACTTTGTTTTATCTCATGGTTACTGTGAAATTGTATGAATGCATCAATGTAGTGCATGTTATCTCAGCTTGTAGAGCTTGGATTCACTGAATGAGTTTACCAAAATGTAAATATTGCAGAATATACAGAATCATGCTACATAACTAAACTCTATTTTTGGCTGAATAAACTAAATTATTAATGTATCTTAAATAGAAAACTATCTTTAGATAGATCTTTACTCCAAAAGCATTTTATTAAAATAAATTTGATAAAAGTAAAAAAAATGATTTAAATCCAACAAATCCGATTTGTTTTTATTTATTTATCCACCCTGGGACATAGTCTTGTACACGCATTTTATTCCATACCACAGGGGTAGGCAACCTTTTAAGCACAGTGTGCCGAAAAATGTTTTCAAAGAAATAAAGAGTGCCGATTTTGATAACAAAAAAATGTCAACTTCACACTCTCAATCACAAAAACGATTTTCTATAAAGTAAATGCTGTAAACTACTTGAGTAATAGTGATAAATTAACATCCCGCACTCTCATGCCTCAGATCAGCCCCAATTCCTGCATCTTCACACCTCGGATTACTGTCCCACCCTGCACATCTGCCCCATCACTGTCCCATCACTGTCCCCCGCTGCACATCTGCCCCACCACTGTACCCCCCTGCACATCTGCCCACCTGCCCCACCACTGTACCCCCCCCCCCTGCACATCTGCCCCACCACTGTACCCCCCCTGCACATCTGTACCCCCCTGTTCTTCTGCCCCACCACTGTACCCCCTTGCACATTTTTCCCACCTCTGTTCCTCCTGCTCTTCTGCCCCACCACTGTAACCCCCTGCTCATGCGTTCCACTGATGTACCCCCCTGCTCCACGGCTGTAACCCTCTGCTCATCTGTAACCCCCTGTACATCTGCCCCACCACTGTACCACCCTGCTCATCTGCCCCACCTCTGTACCACCCTGCTCTTCTGTCCCACCACTGTAACCCCCTGCTCATCTGCCCCACCAATATCCCCCTTTTCGCATCTGCCCCAGCACTGTACCTCCCTGCACATCTGCTCCACTGCCATACCCCCATGCTCTTCTGTTTCACCGCTGAACCATCTTTTCATCTGTCCTAACACTGAACTTATCTGCTCATCTGCCCCACCACTGTAACCCCCTTTCTCATCTGCCCCACAACTATACCTCCTGCACATGTTTTAGTTTCTGAAATAACTAATAACGAACTAATAAATTGTAGGTATTGGCATTTCCTTTCAACTTTGACTATTAGTGAATGTAACGAATACGAATTTATCTGAAGTTACGAATTATCCTTAATAACGAATGCCATATCTAAACGAATAGAACGTAACATTAATAATAATAAAAACGTATTTTATTATTATTTTGTTCCGTTCCATTTGTTTAGATGCGGCATTCTTTATTTCGATAATTCGTAATAGATAGATAAATTCGTTACGTTCACTAACAGCCAAATTTGAAAGGAAATTCCAATACCTATAATTTAATAGTTGGTTATTGTTTCGAATTTTTGGATTTTCGAATTTCCGAAAAAAAACTAATAAAATGAAAATTAACAAATTTTTCGGCAGTGCACATGTCTACTGCAATCTCTGACCATCTCTTGTATCACGTCCGCTGTCTCTGACCATCTCTTGTATCACGTCCGCAATCTCTGACCATCTCTTGTATCACGTCCGCTGTCTCTGACCATCTCTTGTATCACGTCCGCTGTCTCTGACCATCTCTTGTATCACGTCCGCTGTCTCTGACCATCTCTTGTATCACGTCCGCTGTCTCTGACCATCTCTTGTATCACGTCCGCTGTCTCTGACCATCTCTTGTATCACGTCCGCTGTCTCTGACCATCTCTTGTATCACGTCCGCTGTCTCTGACCATCTCTTGTATCACGTCCGCTGTCTCTGACCATCTCTTGTATCACGTCCGCTGTCTCTGACCATCTCTTGTATCACGTCCGCTGTCTCTGACCATCTCTTGTATCACGTCCGCTGTCTCTGACCATCTCTTGTATCACGTCCGCTGTCTCTGACCATCTCTTGTATCACGTCCGCTGTCTCTGACCATCTCTTGTATCACGTCCGCTGTCTCTGACCATCTCTTGTATCACGTCCGCTGTCTCTGACCATCTCTTGTATCACGTCCGCTGTCTCTGACCATCTCTTGTATCACGTCCGCTGTCTCTGACCATCTCTTGTATCACGTCTGCAGTCTCTTACTTAAAGTGGTGTTCCGGCCAAAATTATACTTTTTAGATAAAAATACCCATATAATACACAAGCTTAATGTATTCTAGTAAAGTTATTCTGTAAACTAAGGTCTGTTTTGTTCGTTTATAGCAGTAGTTTGTTATTTTATAAACTTACAGCAGGCCGTGGCCATCTTAAGTGTGGGCATCTGAAGCCAGACTGTATTTCTTCCTGGATCTCATCCTTGCAGATCTCGCACATGCTCAGTACAGCACAAGCAGTGTAATAGGTTTCAGGTCAGGTTTCCATAGCAACGGCAGTGTCAGAGGAAGTTGCCGCCCCTTCCCAGAAGGCATTGCAAACAGGAAATGATGCGATGAGCCAGGGCTAGGGAGGAGGAAGTGAAAAATGAATACAGCAGATATACAGTAGGTGCTGAAAAAAAAAATTAAAAATATCCAATTTGTTTACAGTGCACAGTTTAGTGAGGGATGCTGAAGAGTTGTAAAAGTGGGTGGAACTCCACTTTAAACACACTGCTAATAGTATTAGCAAAATTTCCATTTGGTGCACCTCTAGCAGACATGATGCAAGAAATCAATGCAGCCTCACCAGTGCCCGTCACATGCAGCCTCACCAGTGCCCTTCACATGCAGCCTCACCAGTGCCCTTCACATGCAGCCTCACCAGTGCCCGTCACATGCAGCCTCGCCTGTGCCCAGCAGCCTCACCAGTGCCCGTCATATGCAGCCTCAGAGCTGCGATCTCTGTGTGCCACGGAGCGGGTTTGAATTGCCCGGGCTGCAGTAACAATGTCCCACCTCCTGTGATAGGTCACACTGATTCAATGTCCTTCCATTGGATCAGTGTGCCATCTAACACAGGAGGCGGGAGATTGTTACTGTGGTCCGTGCAATTCAGCTCCATGACACACGGAGATCATGGCAAAGAGGAGGGAGGGGTGGAGGACTGGGCGTGCCAGGTTGACACTCCCGCAATGGGCGGAATCTGGGGTGGACTCCGCCCCCTTTCGGCCGATACCAAAAACAGAGTTTTCATCCAATAATTTTCAGCGGTTCACCTCTAACTGTAACCCCCTGCTTTTCTGTCCCACTGCTGAACCCCCTTCTCATTCCTCCCAAAACTGTACCTCCTGCACATCTGTCCCATCACTGTACCCCCCCGCTCTTCTGTCCCACTGAACCCCCTTCTCATCTCTTCCACCACTGTAGCTCCCTGCACATCTGTCCCACCTCTGAACCCCTCCTGCTCATTTTCCCCACTGCTGTACCCTCCTGCTCATCTGCTCCACTGCTGTACCCTCTTCTCATCTATGATATGCAGAGTGGTGAGAGGGAGCAGAGATGAGACACATCTACCGGTCCTGGCACACTCATCCTGCTGATCCACCTCTCGCATCCAGCCCACGTGCTTGTATGTGATGTATGTGATGTCACATACAAGCATATGGAATGGATGCGCAATGATGAGCTCAGGTCAGGGGCATTTTCTGAAAGCAGTGGGCCTGTGTGCAAGATCATAAGTTGGGCCCCTGCAGCTGGGAAAAAGTGCGGCGCTCTGTGCCACAGGAAAAGTTGGGTGTGATTTTCATTGTGCTGAATACTGGCTGTGGCTTAAAGGGAGAGTGCAGAGGGGATCAGTAGTAAGTGACGCAAAGGTTCAGGAATAATTTCAACAAAGTTTCCAGAGGCTCAACAGTAATTCCACAAACTATCACCTGATTGGGGTTTTCTCAATCAAAGTGAAATCCCTTCTTTCTGAGATTGGTAGTGCCAACCAAACGAGTCATCGGAAAAATGAAACAGCTCATGAGACTAGGTCTGTAATTGCCATCATCCCTGTGGTAACAAGAAAAATGTGAAAAAAAACTCTAGTTTGGGATTTTTAAGGCAATGAAATAATATTTTAGAAATTCTATATATAAGAAATTTTCTTTTAACATATATAAAAAAAATGACAAATCGATTAGAAAAATTCAACATGTTGCATAATTATACAAAGATTAAAAACCATGCATGATGTATTGGATGGAAGTGGTATTTCCCAACTACTTGCTGAATAACCACCAGTGGAAACCAGATGGTAAAGAGTAGAGGGATATCCAACGCATTTCTAATAATGCATAAGCAAAATCATCTTCAGGTATTTATACCACTACAAAATGTAGCATTTTAGGATTCATATAAGTACCATATAAAGTAGAGCTGGGTGATTTTCTAAAAAAAAAAAAAAAAAAAAAAATCTGCGATTTAAAAAAAACAACTCAATTCACGATTCGAATCGAGGTGTGTGTGGGTTTGGTTTTTTTTTTTTTTTTTTTTTTTTTTTTTTTTTGGACACCGCGCCGGTCCTGAGGAGTTGCGGGCAGGAGTTTTTTAGGCGAGGCCGCGTCTTCGGCCTAGTCCATGGCGTCCGGCCTTGCGGACTAGGCCGAAGCAGTGGCCTCACCTAAAAACTCCTGCCCGCAGCTCCTCAGGACCGACGCGGTGTCAGCGCCGGTCCTGGTAAAAAAAAAATCTAAAAAAATTGATTTGCTTAAATTTTGAATCGATTTGACCTCTCAACTCGATTCAAGATTTAAATCGATTTTTTTTTTTTCCCCAGCCCTAATATAAAGTACATATTTTCAATGGCTGCAAACATATGACATGAACACTTACTAAATACATGTTTTAAGTCATTTTTGGCAGAAGCATTCCCCATATCTCGGTGGAAAAAAATGCAAGATCTGCATAAATTGCCCTTCACCCTGTACAGGACTGCTGGATGTGATCCAAACATATGGCATGCAAAGCAGAGAGGGACACCGTGGGCTATATAAAGACCTATAAAAAGAAATAAATCCAATGGGTGATATGTATACACATACATTACCCACACTACAGCTCCATCTGTTGGGGTGTAAAAACATCCCTCAGGAAAGCAGGTTTGCAAACCCTAAACTTAAAGGTTACTTACTGTTAGGGGCAGTTTGCTTATAAAGTCCAAGTGTCCCAGAGTAGTAGAACGTCCGCCGCCTGTATTGGCGCGGCTCCACTGGTTTTTGACTCCTCCAGATATGGGCACACTTAACCCCTTGATCACCCCCTAGTGTTTAAACCCTTCCCTGCCAGTGTCAGTAATCCGTGCATTTTTATAGTCCTAAAATAGTATCAAAAGTGTCCGATGTGTCCACCACAATGTCGCATAAAAATCACAGATCGCCGCCATTACTAATAAATAAAAATAAAAATGCCATAAATCTATCCCCCTAGTTTGTAGACGCAATAACTTTTGCGCAAACCAATCAATATACGCTTATTGCGATTTTATTTTTTTCCAAAAATATGTAAAAGAATACATATCAGCCTAAACTGAGGAAAAAAATCGTAGCAAAAAGTAAAAAATATAGCTTTTTTTTCCAAAAGTGACTCTCCTTCTTTTTTTTTTTTTTTTTTTTTTTTTTTTTGTTTATAGCGCAAAAAATAAAAACCGCAGAGGTGATCAAATACCACCAAAAGAAAACTCTATTTGTGGGAAAAAAATGACGTAAATTTTTGTTTTGATGTAACAACGCAGGACCGCGCAATTGTCAGTTAAAATGACGCAGTGCAGAATTGCAAAAAGTGCTCAGGTCAGGAAGGGGGCAAATCCTCCCGGGGCTGAAGTGGTTAATCTGTTTTTCCTGAGCTAAAACCATCCAGAAAGGGCCTAAAGCTCTCTGCCTTATTGAGGCCTGGAGGAGTTGTAGCCCTAAGATATCTGATCCACCGCATTTCACGCTGGCGCAGAATCTTATTCCAGTCGCCTCCTCTGGTAGGAATATGTATTCTGTCCAAAACTGTGAAATTAACATTAGGCAGTCTGTAATTATGTCTCCTGACAATGTGTCTGCCCAGGGGTAACTACAGAATGCCTATTCTCATACTGTGCATGTGTTTTTCAATGCGTTTGCCCAATTCCTGCCGTATCTTGCCCACATAAAATGCACCACATTGACACTGCATGAGGTAAATCACAACCTGCGTTTTGCAATTCGCAAGATGCCTAAGGCAGAAACGTTCCCCATTAGGCAGTGTAAATGAGGTCCTCTTGCCAATAACTGCACATTGCGAACAGGATCTGCAAGGATAAGTACCCCAAGTCTTGCAGGAGTCCATCCTTGAGTTACCTATGTTTTCACTCTGTGTCAGCAATCCACCAATAGATCCAGCTTTCTTGTATGTTATATTTGGATTTTTAGTCACTACATTTGCAAGGATTGGATCTTCAGTCAAAATAGACCAATATTTTGTGAGGATTTCCTCACTTGATATTCATTGGAATATCTCAGAATAATTCTAATAGTATTATCCTCCTTTTTCTTGCCTTTGAACTTAAAGATGAGATCCTGTCTTTTGGTGTCCTTAACACGATTAAATGCTTTTTTTTTGGGGTTTTTTTTAGAGCGGACTTGGTGAATCACCTTGCCAATAATCTAGTGGTGAGCTCAGGGGCAAGAAAAAGGAGGATAATATTATTAGAATTATTCTGAGATATTCTGTGTGTTGGTTTTGAATGGCCCCTAACCATTCACCATGACCATGCATAGCAGCACGCCATGATGCACAGTAGCTTACTACAGTGATTTGCCAAGTTGGAATTAATGCTGTGTGTGTGTTTTTGTTTTTTTTTTTGTTTTTATTTTTTTCTTGAAAAATCAGCACAAGGGATGATATTTACATTCAATAAGTGTCCCTTGTGCTGGTGGCAGCAATCTTAGTTGAAATCTTCAGCGCTCTATGAATGCAAAAGGTGTGGCGCTCTCTCTCTCTCTCTCTCTCTCACTCAATTCCTATTTTAAATAACAAGCATCTGAAATATAGATGGTTTTTCCTGGTACATACCTCTATGGTGTTACATTGTTTTAAGTAAGAGCATGAAGAACATGCCCATCCGGTGTCTCTGTATAGGTGAATATGCTTATCTGTCTTTTCAGCTGTTAAATAGCTCTAATCTCAAGGAAAATCTAGGTTTGGCTCTGATGTTTTCAGGAAATATCTTTTTCTACATACAATAACAGGCCATGCAGGTTCTTTCACAATGCTAAGTGTCACACTTTTGCATTCTCATCATATACTTGGAAGTATCCATGCGCAACACTTTCCTTGCCTTTCACTTTTGTGCATTCCATCTCTTGTGTCTATGCCTCGATAAGTGATGGAAGTTCTCACCCCAGTGATGTAACTGGCTGTAATGTTCTATTGTTATATTATATGTTCCTGGCATCCTGAGACCAAATAGAGGAGACGTGTTTGGTTCCTCAAAACTGTAAAGGTAACATCTAAAAAAAAAAAAAAAAAAACTACAATGGCTTTAGGTACACTTTTAACCAACTCTTAGCCCCCATTCACACCGGAGCATTTTGAAACTTATTTCCAGAATCCCTTCCAGTGCTCAACGCTCAGATTTCCCTTTTTATTTTATTGAGCCTGTTCACATCTGTTCACATGCTGTCACTCAATGTTCAGATAAAGTACAAGAGCTTGTATGGAGCACTGTTGTGTGTTTTTAATCCTAATAATATTACCAAAAAAGGAAAACTTTTTAAGCGCGATTTTGCACCTAGTGAATGTATCGTCTTAGTAACTTACATTGGTCTAAAAAAAAAAAAATGCTTAAGATTAAAAATGCATAAAAAACCCACCAAAGACACTAGTCCTCAACAGCGAATGTAGCCTTAAAAAAGAAGTGAGGGATTTAAAAAATATAAACGGTCATACTCGGGTGGTTGCAACGTTGGTCTGATGCTGCATCTGTCCTCTACTACCTCCTAAGACCACGGTTAAAGAAAGCTGATCACTTGGTTCTCGGTCTTCAGAGAGCTGGTGACTGTCAGTCATCGGCTCTCTGCTCTCCCCCCAGCGCTCACTTTAGCGCCGGGATGGGGGGATGCTGGCTCAGGCTCGCAGCTGCCGCCCAGGCTTCTGGGTGTATCCTTACATTAAAGTCCAGATCCCTGCAGAGTCTGGAGCGGCTGAGTGAACCAACCAACAGTGAACTCTAGCCTGCTGTTGGCTGAATACAGGTCACAGGAGTGCAGAACTAAGTGCACTTCTGTGACCCACAGGAAAAGTAGGGACAAAAGACCTTTGGCCCTACTTTTTCCTTTTTAACCAACATATTACAAATTTTTAAACAAAATGTTTAAACTCCCCTGATGTCTTGCTCAGTTTCAGCTAAATATACAGTATGTACAGTGCCTTGAACAAGTATTCATACCCCCCTTGAAATTTTCCACATTTTGTCGTGTTCTAACCAAAAACGTAAATGTATTTTATTGGGATTTTATGTGATCGACCAACACAAGGTGGCACATAATTGTGAAGTGGAAGGAAAATGATAAATGGTTTTCACTTTTTTTTTTACAAACAAATGTGAAAAGTGTGACGCGCATTTGTATTCAGCCCCCCTGAGTCAATACTTTGTAGAACCACCTTTCACTGCAATTACAGCTGCAAATCTTTTTGGATATGTCTCTATCAGCTTTGCACATCCTAGAGTGACATTTTTACTCATTCTCCTTTGCAAAATGGCTCAAGCTCTGTCAGATTGGATGGAGAGCGTCTGTGAACAGCAATTTTCAAGTCTTGCCACAGATTCTCAATTGGATTTAGGTCTGGACTTTGACTGGGCCATCCTAACACATGAATATGCTTTGATCTAAACCAGTCTATTGTAGCTCTGGCTGTATGTTTAGGGTCGTTGTCCTACTGGAAGGCGAACCTCCGCCCCAGTCTCAAGTCTTTTGCAGACTCTAACAGGTTTTCTTCCAAGATTGCTCTGTATTTGGCTCCATCCATCTTCCCATCAACTCTGACCAGCTTCTCTGTCCCTGCTGTAGGAAAGCATCTCCACAACATGATGTTGCCACCACCATGTTTTACGGTGGGGATGGTGTATTCAGGGTGATGTGCAGTATTACTTTTCCTCCACATATAGCGTTGTGCTTTTATACCAAAAAGTTACATTTTGGTCTCATCTGACCAGAGCACCTTCTTCCACATGTTTGTTGTGTCCCACACATGGCTTCTTGCAAACTGCAAACGGGACTTCTTATGGCTTTCTTTGAACAATTTCTTCTTTCTTGTCACTCTTCCATAAAGGGCAGATTTGTGGAGTGCACGGCTAATAGTTGTCCTGTGGACAGATTCTCCCACCTGAGCTGTGGGTCTCTGCAGCTCCTCCAGAATTACCATGGGCCTCTTGGCTGCTTCTCTGATTAATGCTCTCCTTGCCGGCCTGTCAGTTTGATGGATGGACATGTCTTGGTAAGTTTTCAGTTGTGCCATACTCCTTTTTTTTTTTTTTTTTTTTTTTTTTCCTTTTGGGATGATGGATTGAACAGTTCTCCGTGAGATGTTCAAAGCATGAGATGTTTTTTTTTATAACCTAACCCTGGGTTAAACTTCTCCACAACTTTATCCATGACCTGTCTGGTGTGTTCCTTGGCCTTCATGATGCTGTTAGTTCACTAAGGTTCTCTAAAAAAACCTCTGAGGTCTTAACAGAACAGCTGTATTTATACTGAGATTAAATTACACAGGTGGACTGTATTTACTAATTAGACTTCTGAAGACAATTGGTTCCACTAGATTATAGTTAGGGGTATCAGAGTTAAGGGGGCTGAAAAACAAATGTATGTCACGCTTTTCAGATATTAATTAGGAAAACCATTTATCATTTTCCTTCCACTTCACAATTATGTGCCACTTTTGTGTTGGTCTATCATATAAAATCCCAATAAAATACCTTTTAAGTTTTCTTTGGTTGTAACATGACAAAATGTGTAAAATTTCAAGGGGTGTGAATACTTTTTCAAGGCACTGTATACAAGATACATGTGCATGACTGCTACCCAGCACATTTGTTATTTCCCTTTTCCTGGATCTGCAATGCACAGGAGAGAAGGAAAGATGACACGGCTAATGAAGTGAGCCTGCTTAAGCAAGTGTGTAAGGACCCTAGCACACGGGACTGTCTAACTGCTGTCAGTACCTCCCCAGTGTTGCCCTGCAGCCGGTCAAAGTTGTTCTTGTGTTTAGGGCCCTATGTGTTCAGGGACGATTGCCAGAATGCAGGTCTTCATCATTTCAGACATTTGTAACAGCATAGGGCCCCAAACAAACCTAACCAATTCTTACATCCATTTGTTAATACAGCGTAAATGGACAAATCCCCCTGCTGGGCTATTGTATTCTAATGCCCCGTACACACGGTCGGATTTTCCGATGGAAAATGTCCGATCGGAGCGTGTTGTCCGAAATTCCGACCGTGTGTGGGCTCCATCGGGCATTTTCCATCGGATTTTCCGACACACAAAGTTGGAGAGCAGGAGATAAAATTTTCCGACAACAAAATCCGTTGTCGGAAATTCCGATCGTGTGTACACAAATCCGACGGACAAAGTGCCACGCATGCTCAGAATAAATAAAGAGATGAAAGCTATTGGCCACTACCCCGTTTATAGTCCCGACGTACATGTTTTACGTCACCGCGTTCAGAACGATCGGATTTTCCGACGGAAAAAATCCTAGGATTTTGTTGTCGGAATGTCCGAACAAAGTCCGACCGTGTGTACGGGGCATTACAGCAGCCATCAACAGAGAGGCAGAGAGATTAAATCACAGTGTTTTGGGACCTTGTTTTCTTCACCCTCCTAGTGAGAAAGTTCGAGAACATGGGAAACCTCTAAAAATGGGATCTTGCAGACTGAACTGTCATCAATCAATCAACCTTTTATATTAAAATATTATATATATATATTTGTGCTCATAAGTTTACATACCCTGGCAGAATTTATGATTTCGTGGCCATTTTTCAGAGAATATGAATGATAAAACGTACACAAAGACATTTCTTTCACTCATGGTTAGTGTTTGGCTGAAGCCATTTATTGTCAGTCAACTGTGTTTACTCTTTTTAAATCATAATGGCAACAAAAACTACCCAAATGACCCTGATCAAAAGTTCACATACCCTGGTGATTTTGGCCTAATGCATGCACACAAGTTGACACAAAGGGGTTTGACTGGCTATTAAAGGTAACCATCCTCACCTGTGATCTGTTTGCTTGTAATTAGTGTGTGTGTGTGTGTGTGTGTGTGTGTGTGTGTGTGTGTGTGTGTGTATATATGTATATAAAAGGTTAATGAGTCTCTGGACTTCTGACAGACCCTTGCATCTTTCATCCAGTGCTGCACTGACATTTCTGGAGTCATGGGGAAAGCAAAAGAATTGTCAAAGGATCTGCGGGAAAAGGTAGTTGAACTGTAAAAAACAGGAAAGGGATAAAAAACTTCAAACTCTAATCAAGAAGTGTAAAATGAGGGGTTCTGTTGAAACCAAACCACGGTCAGGTAGACCAACTAGGATTTCAGCCACAAGTGCCAGGAAAATTGTCCAGGATGCAAAGAAACCCACAAATAACTTTAGGTGAAATACAGGACTCTCTGAAAACATGTGGTGCGACTGTTTCAAGATGCACAATAAGGAGGCATTTGAAGAAAGATGGGCTGCATGATCGAGTCGCCAGAAGAAAGCCATTACTACGCAAATGCCACAAAGTATCCCGCTTACAATACGCCAAACAGCACAGAGACAAGCCTCAAACCTTCTGGCACAAAGTCATTTGGAGTGATGAGACCAACATTGAACTTTTTGGCCACAACCATAAATGCTAAATTTGGAGAGGAGTCAACAAGGCCTATAATGAAGGGTACAGAGGTGGATCGCTGATGTTTTGGGAATGTATGAGCTACAAAGGCACAGGAAATTTGGTCAAAATTGTTGCCAAGATGAATGCAGTATGTTATCAAAAAATACTGGTGGAACATTTGCATTCATCAGCCAGGAAGCTGCGTATGGGACGTACTTGGACATTCCAACATGACAATGATCTAAAACACAAGGCAAAGTCGACCTGTCATTGGCTACAGCAGAATAAAGTGAAGGTTCTGGAGTGGCCATCTCAGTCTCCTGACCTCAATATCATTGAGCCACTCTGAGGAGATCTCAAATGTGCAGTTCATGCAAGACAGCCCAAGAATTTACAGGAACTGGAGGCTTTTTGCCAAGAGGAATGGGCAGCTTTACCATCTGAGAAGATAAAGAGCCTCTCCACAAATACCACAAAAGACTTCAAGCTGTCATTGATGTTAAAGGGGGCAATACATGGTATTAAGAACTGGGGTATGTAAACTTTTGATCAGGGTCATTTGGGTTGTTTCTGTTGTGATTATGATTTAAAAAGAGTAAACACAGTTGACTGATAATAAATGGCTTCAGCCAAACACTAACAATGAGTGAAAAAAGTTTTTGTGTTATCATTAATATTCTGAAACATGGCCAAGAAATCATACATTTTGCCAGGGTATGTAAACTTATGAGCACAACTGTGTGTGTGTGTAATATACTATAATATAATATATTTTTTATTATATTCTATTTGGAATGCTCATGCCCAGAGTATATATACTTGTCTGTGTCTGCATAATTTGGCTCACAAGAGACTTTGGCAGGCAGCTAGCTATGCCCATTATGGTATCTTATTTCCTTTGCAACACATATGGTTACATTTATAATAAGCCAAACTAGGAGCCTGCGAAATATGTATATAGCGCACACCCACAATCTTTCCTTCTTGTTCACCGCAGTGCAGCTTTGTCCTGTGTAAAATAAACCACAGTTTTATAGCCAGACCTCAGATTTCATACCCGCCCTGGCTTGGCACGTCTGCTCAACAAGTGTCCATGTGGTACGGCAAAGCTCCTGCATTCTGATGAACTGATTAGGAATTCCATGCTCTGCAATAATGTGCCTTTTATTATGCCCCTAAGAGCTCTGTATTAATGGCGAGCCTTGCGAGCATGCCTCAGATCACTGAAAGATTTATAGGGCCAAAGTCTGTTGTATAAAACCTTCTCTGTTAAATTCCTTGGCTACTGAATGTATACATAGTTTTTATTATATGCACTTATGCGGATTATTTTCTTTCTAGTATCTTAATTATATGTTTGGATTCTTGAAAATGAATGACTGTTTATATAGGGATTAGCTTTATATTGGGGTTTGTTTCACACATCTGTATTTTCTTAATTTTCAAAATGAAACTGTTATTCTTTTTATTTAGAACAGTGGTTCTCAACCTTCTTTTTTTTTTTTTGGCAAATTTTCCAATAGCTTCCATGCCCCCAAAAAATTTTACTCACAGAATAAAAGTCTGGGAATGCAGAATATGTGTTTAAGAAGAGAGTAATAAGTTGGAAATGTGAGTTTTCAATTAAATAAACACTATGACAGTGGTTCTTCACTTCGCTGCCCTCCCTCCCCTGACTGAGCCTATGCCCTGCATGAGATCTCTGCTACCCCCCCCCCCCCCTCCCGCTGGGCCTGTCTGTCTCTTTAGAAATGTGGAACCATTTTCACGGTCCACTCACCCTTCTGTCCTTCCTCTCTTGTATTGGTCTGGACCCTGCATGAGTTCCCTGCCGCCTTCCGCTGGACATCTCTTCCTCTTTGGATATGAATGTATCTCCCTGGTCCACTTAACCTGCTGTCCTCCCTTTCTCCAATAGGCATGGGCCCTGCCTGAGATCCATGCATCCTCTCTGTCCCTATACAAATTAAAGCATTCCCCTGGTCTACTTACCCTCCTCTGAATGGGCCTGGGCCCTGCATGAGATCCCTGCTGCCTCCCGCTGGGCCTGTCCACCCCTATACTTATGAAAGCATGGTCCATATGGCCTGCTGTCATCCCTCTCGTGAATGGCGCTGTTTGGGGTCACCAGTGCCTCTGTTTGGGCCTCTTTGCCCCTATATACATGAAGACTCCCTCTCCTAAATGGCCTTGGGTGCTGCCTTTTAATCTCTTCTGCTTGTCTTTCTCTGCTCTGAGCACACCGTTCCACCAGCCCAATCTGGGTGACTTTAGCAGGTAGGTAGTCTATAAAGGTCACACACAGAGGTGAAGCAGTTCCCAGCCTGCTGCTGCTCCCGTTCTGCTTCTGTGCCAGTTGCTACTTTGAGAAGGAGCAACCATTTCATTCAGCTGCAGCTCCTCTTTGTGTCTTGCACTGTGAGGCTGCCGTAGCGCCTGTGAGGTAGGTGCTGTCTTCCAGGTTAGCCAACAGAGTGTAAACAAATAGCATGGCGCTGCTGAGACTGTGACAGCAGTAGCTGTCCAGCTGCGGCTCGGAGGGGAGGAAACTGTCACACAGAAAAAATAACTGATGGTTTTAAAAATGTGACACTCACATCCTGGCAGTGGGTAGGCCATGGCCTAGCAGTTCAGAAACACTGATTTTGTTTAGTAAGATATTTTATCTGTTCTCTAAGGCTCCAATCACAACATGGCGTTCCGGATTGCAGGCGGAACTACCGCGATTCTGCCCGCGATCTCGAATTGATGCAAAACGCAGGACGCGCAAGCGATCCTGTTACTTTCAATGGCATGCCAGAACTTCTATTGGGGCAGCAGGCGTCCTGCAATTCTGTTTGCGCGACTTTACTGATAACGTCAGGTGACAATCGCAGTAGAATCGCGTCGCGATTTGGGTGCCATTAAAAGTAACGGATCGCCTGCGCATCCCGTATTTTGCAGCGATTCGGAATCGCGGGCAGAATCGTGGCAGTTGCACCTGCAATCCGGAATGCCATGGTGTGATTGGAGCCTAAACCATTTCAAATCCTTTTTTCTAACCTTTGTCTTCTCCATGCTGCGTGGTTCCATCTTGATTGTGGGCAAGTGAAGCGCACTAGTTTACACAAATGTATGATTCAGAGGGTTGGCTGTGTCATTGCCATCATCCCTTATAACTTTTAAAACCGAATATATACCTCGAAATAGGATTTTTGGGGCAATGCAATGATTGAAAGTGTTAAATTAAATTTAAAAAGAGTTTTTTATTAGTACAAAAACGAATAGGATATACATAAACGTACACATTAATCTATAATTAGGAAGTATTGAATAATTGTAAAAACATCAGATACATGGAAACATATGATGCATCCTACTGCTAATTGCAAGTACCACCCCAGATTGGTGTGATGGCGTCCTGATAGCAGATTTCCAACGCGTTTCAACTTTTATTGTAAAGGTAAAGTCTTCCTCAGGGAGGGACTGCATCACATTCTAAAATTTCAAGCAACAGCATGATTACTAATATATACATATATACATATATTGCTTTAGATATAGGCGACATACAAGTATATATATTAGTAATCATGCTGTTGCTTGAAATTTTAGAATGTGATGCAGTCCCTCCCTGAGGAAGACTTTACCTTTACAATAAGAGTTGAAACGCGTTGGAAATCTGCTATCAGGACGCCATCACACCAATCTGGGGTGGTACTTGCAATTAGCAGTAGGATGCATCATATGTTTCCATGTATCTGATGTTTTTAAAATTATTCAATACTTCCTAATTATAGATTCATGTGTACGTTTATGTATATCCTATTCGTTTTTGTACTAATAAAACTCTTTTTAAATTTAATTTAACACTTTCAATCATTGCATTGCCCCAAAAATCCCATTTCGAGGTATATATTCGGTTTTAAAAGTGAAGCGCACTAGTGTTATTTTTTTCCAGGATATGGTGCTGCTGACTACCCAGCATGCACCTCCCGATCTCGCGCGGGGATTGTCCCGGGTTGCCATCACAATGGGCGGCCCACTGACTCCTGGAAACGATGACCCACATCTCCCAGGAGTAGAGGCCCCACAGGAAATGATGTACATCACCATCACCCCGAAGGAGTAAGAAGACACCCTAGCAACAAGCTACACAGAAGGAAAAAAAAAAATTATCCAAATGTTATTCAACTTGCAGGACTATACTCATTGAGACAAAGATTACATTATGGGTGGTACTCCGCTTTTAACCTTAATCCAATCGTCCACTGGTGGAGGGGCAGGTGAGAGCCACTTCCAAGCCACTAACATTGAAGAGTGTAAATGTGGATACAATAAAGAATATGTAGAAGCTCCTGTGTGAGCTTGAATAGAGATTGAATGTATGGGTTGTTAGATGAATATTGAAATAATCAAAGAAATAAAAAACATTGAAGAGTTATTTAATTCCAAAAAACTCTGCTCCCCGAAAATACAGCTGAGCAGGACAGAAGGAATTTGAATATCGTATATAAAGTTTTATCATACCGCCTGTCCGTTTCCATCAGATGCTATCCAATCTGATCCGCCCAACGGATGGGGAATAGGACCACCATCTTGTCTGTTTTTGGCTGATAGGCTTAGATCGGATGGCGGTGGGTGTCAATGGACATGTATCCGCTGACATTTGCCTCTCCATGGAAAAAACTGATGGGCATACCTGATCGGACAACCCGCGTGAAAGGGGCCCAAGTGCTTCACTTGTTTTAAAAGTGAAGCTCACTGCTGTCCAAATGTTCCTGGATCTGCCCATAGGCATTGAACCTGAAAGCTCACCTAAACTCTGGTTAAATTTGCTTTTAATTTAAATTTCTGTGAGCAAACATGAAAAATCCAACTCTGATAATCCAATAGCAAACAACACATTCATAAAAAAGTGGCATGATTTAAAAGTTTAAAAAAAAATCCCCTATATCTTTACTAAAAAAAAAAAAAAAAGTAGTCTTTTTCCTCTTTCCTTCTATGGGTCTTCTCATGCCGAATAACTTAACTTTTGGTTAACTTTTAAGACGTATACGTCCTATTTTTACAACATTGTACAATCTGGTCTCTCTATTGTTTTTCAGTGAGTATGAATGAATCTTGGGAGATTTCTATGCTTCCATTTGCTAATTACTTTATCTGCCAATAGGCATTATTGGCGCAGAGCTAGGCACCTTCTGTGAGAACCCTCCTTAGAACAGGCTATTCTCAGCATGGCAGGGATGCATTCTCACTGGTCCTTCAGCTGTGTGGATACAAACCCTTAATGTGGTGTAATAATAAAGCCCCAACACTAGACGACATAGATGACACTACTTACAATTTCTGCAAGAAATAGCGTTCTACCATTTTGCTAACATTTATCTAAGAAAACAAAGCAACAAAATAACATTCATGATATAATCAAGACCATGAATACATTGTATGTACAACTTGTATCCAGTATCTAAATATGGTTTCTGATTGTTCACACTTAAAATATGCTTTTCTTCTAAAATGTTTCTTGATCACACTATCTAGTAAAATGGCAAGTATGTGTGTATACTGAAAAGGCTGTTTTTTCACTGTACCTGCACTTGTGATGTCTGTGACACATGAACTTGGTGGGTGGTGGTGACGGTGTAGTAGTGGATTATTGCCTGTACTTTAGCTCTGTCCCCACCCTTGTTTCAAGTGCAGGTTCTGAGGGATTCTCTAGGAGGGTGGATCAGTGGATGGGCACTTGTAAGAATTATCCCTTTTTAAAGATCACACGTTCCAAATTGAGCTAACATAAGCTGCCACTGCTAGCAGTCTTCATATTTAAATGTCCCCCAATGACGGGCCTAATTTTAAAATTACCGCAGGAAGTTTTTGTTCTGGACAATATTCTCAATTTTATATTGACAGCTTGCACTGCTGGATAGAACTTCTTCAAATGCTGTGGTTATTGCTGGGAAGTATGTGACACATGTAAAGTGATGCTGAACATTCACTGTTTAATTTTACATTGTTCCTTCTATTTCTGTATGTGGATGATGGCACTGTAATTATTTTTAAATTTAAAAAAACAAAAAAAAAAATTTCCTAAATCGACTATACAGACATGACCCAGCTCCTTCCCAGCCTGTCTGCAGGGAAACCTAATCACATGTTAAAAAAAAAAAAAAAAAAAAAAAAACCCTTTTGGAATAGTCATAATAAATAGTCAATCAAATGTTGTAAATTGTCAGGCAGATATACAGTATCTCACAAAAGTGAGTACACCCCTCACATTTCTGTAAATATTTTATTATACCTTTTTATGTGACAACACTGAAGAAATGACACTTTGCTGCAATGTAAAGTAGTGAGTGTACAGCTTGTATAACAGTGTAAATTTCCTGTGCCCTCAAAATAACTCTACATACAGTCATTAATGTCTAAGCCGCTGGCAACAAAAGCTAGTACACCCCTAAGTGAAAAATGTTCAAATTGGGCCCAATTAGCCATTTTCCCTCCCCGGTGTCCTGTGACTCGTTAGTGTTGCAAGGTCTCAGGTGTGAATGGGGAGCTGGTGTGTTAAATTTGATATCACTCCCATTCTCTCATACTGGTCACTGGAAGTTCAACATAGAACCTCATGGCAAAGAACTCTGAGGATCTAAAAAAAAAAAATTGTTGCTCTACATAAAGATGGAAGGTGGAGGAGCGCAAGGTCTCTGACATCCACCATCTCACTGATGTTGTCATGGAGGAGTGGTAAAGGACTCCAGTGGCAACCTGTGAAGCTCTGTTGAACTTGATGCCCAAAAGGGTTAAGGCAGTTGCTGGAAAATAATGGTGGTCACACAAAATATTGAAGGTAAATTGGGTATCTGGTACTCCAGGCGGCAATGCTCTTAGTTTTTTAATAATGTACATTTTGATTACTCAGTCTTTATGTAAAAACAAAGTTGAACCATGGTAAGAGGGTGATTTAAGAAGAGGCAGCCATCCTCAGTTTGTCCAGCAACTCTGCAAAACATATAAAAGAAACAGGGCAGGGAGGAGGCGATTTTTTTTAAATGTAGTATTAAAACCGTATCCTTTTATTGCACAAGATTAAAAACACTTACAAGATATAAGTGGGAGTCATGCTCGTTATAAATATGTAGTCCTGGCAGTTCTACTGCGTCCCACAGGCTCTTCGCACGATCCGGGTAGCTGGGAAAGGTTCTGGTGTGATAATGTGCTGAATAGCTGTACATTCAGGAAAACCAGGAAGTAGTCAGCTCCATGCTGTCCAGCTTGAACCGGAAGAGGAAATGTCACCAGCAGGGGGCGGGAGGAAGGGGTAAAATATTGACACTTTGGGTCCAATTTGGACATTTTCACTTAGGGGTGTACTCACTTTTGTTGCCAGCGGTTTAGACATTAATGGCTGTGTGTTAAGTTATTTTGAGGGGACAGCATATTTGCACTGTTATACAAGATGTACACTCTCACTACTTTACATTGTAGCAAAGAAGTGTAATTTCTTCAGTATTGTCACATAAAAAGAGATAATAAAAATGTTTACAAAAATGTGAGGATGTGCTCACTTTTGTGAGATACTGTATGTTTTGTGGAAATAACATGGTGTGGGCAGATTTCTGACTTTCAAAGGGTGTGTCACGCCCCTCAAGCCTATGTCTTCGAATAAGAGGGAGGTGAAGCCACCATTAATCTACATGTAATATCCCACCCCCATTGTGTTTAACTGGTTAGTGGGCATGGAGGAGGGAGTGGGTTGTCATTTACCACATGTGTGACTTTATAGTCCCATAGGCTGCTCAAATGTGATAGGAAGGAAATGCTCAGCATAGAAACTCACTGAAAACTGAGCATGCATAGAGTTGCCGCCACAGCTGCAAAATCCTTAGCGGAGTTTGGGACATGAACAGAAGGTAGAGAGAGAGAGCAGCAGGATCAACCAGGTTTTTTGCAAAATATAGAAAACAAATCTTGTAGTGACTGAGTATGAACAGTGTGTAATACAGAATTTATTGATAGTGTTGTGTGTGTGTTTTTTTTTTTTTTTTTTTTTTCTTTTTTTATATGTGGGTTTAGTGACACTTTTTAAAGTCCATTTTAAACCTAACCGATCCAATGTGACATATTACATTAGGGCAGCCCTTCATTTGCATTGGTCTGAATAGGCCCTTACTACTATATAACTTTTTATGTTTCTTCCCTATCCATATCGGAAATATTTTTTTTTTTTAAAGACATGTACATCTTTCTACACATGACACTCTTGCATACAGCTAAATTCTTTTAGAAACGTTGCTTGACGGTAGATGCTGAGAATGTGATCTATAATTTTCAACAAGATCAGCACAAGCAAGCCTGTCTGCAGCAAGGGATTAGGTTACACTAGACTAGACCTGATAGAAGCCAAATTCTTTATGTATTAGTGTCATGTTGAGAGGTAGATGTAGCTGCACAAACAGGAAATTTTAAGATTTGCTTCTAGAAAAAGATGTCTGTCGCAGTAATGCATCCCAAATTTCTAGTAAGAGCTATTATATTGGAGATCAGGATGTACCGGAGCATCCACTTCGTGGGTTATTACAGGCACCCTGGTGCTCCAAGTTCTCTCCTGCTGAAAGAACCAGTGTTTTCCTATGGCCAGACACAGCCCAGGCCCTGGCACAATGCAGATGGCAAATTTATTTTGCACTCTGCAATTTGTATCCGTACAAATCTTTCAAGCCCAGCTTTTAGGGGTCACTTGATGGGCAAGTGCCCCCTTTTTAGAGCCCCAAAGTATGAGCCTAAAGCTTGTAAAGTTTAAAAACCTTAGAATTTTTCTTCCCCCCATACATGGAGAAATGGAAGATCGGGATAAAGCTTACCCCTAAAAAGGTTGACAGGATAGCTAGGTCATAAATTGTCTATCGCAAATACAGAGAGAGAGAGAATATATGAATGGACCTGTCACAGGCACTCATCAAGCATGCTGGCTATGCCCGGCCTTTCTGCCACTCCTTCATTCATAGAAGCCATACTATCGTGTTCATTAACAGAAAACACTATGAATGGAAGAGACAGACCTTTCATTCATCCTCCATTGGTAAATCATTGTTCTTTCACATAAGCTATAGTACAACTCCCCACCACCCCTATATCCCTCTTGTTTTCACCTACCTCATTGATCCTTTTCTCTAACCCATTGCTCTCAAAACCTGAAGTCCTACATTCATAATTACCACACTCTGGTGATTATTGTGGTTATTAAATGGAATCTTTTCTTTTTATATGGGCTGTAAGTTCAGCTTCCTAATGGCCACATCAAACGCGCCATGAATTCACTGGATAACCCAGAGATCTGCGGCCCCACAACTTGGAATATGCTCCAGATTGATATTTCCACCTACCTCTGCATGAGTGACAAGTACACTATTACAACTGTTTCCTCAGTGTATGGGTTTAGTTTTCTTCTGTTTTTCGGAAATGCAGTAATTTCAGTAAACTCTTGACATTGGAGGAAAAAAAAAGTCTTATTTGAATATTCCCCCCCCCCCCCCCCATCTCAAGGACTTATAAACTTTATGTTCCTGTACAACAAAATTGAGCTTGCATGTATGCTTGAGTTGCTGAGCCAGTTTCTTCCTGTGATATTTTTTTTTTTTTTCTGCTTTTTTCCTTTTTTTTTTTTTTTTTTTTTTTTTTAATGCCTTTGTTAAACAGATTTTACTACTCATCTTAATTATGGTAAATTATCATTATACATTCTGCTTGCAATGTAACAGTTGTATTTATTGAAACATAAATAGTATACAGTGTGATATTTTGCTAAAATGTTACTAAAGAATGTATAAAAACTTGATAGAAGGAAAATGGCAGGTGCTACCAACTTTAATATTAAAGTGATTCTATAGCCTGGACTTTTTTTTTTTTTTTAAGCTTTCATACATTCTGTGCATTAAAGTGATTGTAAAGTCTTGTTTTTTTTTTTCCTATAAAAAATAACAAACATATTATACTTACCTGCTCTGTTGCAGTGGATTTGCACAGAGCAGCCCGGATCTTCCTCTTCTCGGGTCCCTCTAATGTGCTCCTGGCCCCTCCCTCCTGTTCAGTGCCCCCACAGCAAGCAGATTGCTATGGGGGCACCCGAGCCGAGTCACAGCTCCACTTTTTCCATTCAGACATGGGGTCCCGCCCCCTCTCTCCCCTGATTGACTAGCTGACTTTGACAGCAGCGGGAGCCTATGGCGCCGCTGCTGTGTCTCAGCCAATCAGGAAGGAGAATCTCAGACGGCGGAGACATTCGTGGACAGAGAGGGACCTCAGGTAAGTATTAGGGGGGCTGCTGCACAGGGAAGGCTTTTTATCTTAATGCATAGAATGCATTTAAGATCAAAAAAGCTTCTGCCTTTACATCCCCTTTAAGGTAAAAAATGTTTCAGTGTTTGTATCGCCCCCTCGCCCCCTGTATACTTACTTGAGTTTTATCTCGATCTAGTGTTGTGCCCATCTAAAGCAGCTCTCTCCTGTCTGCTCACAGAGGCAGCAGTGGGAGCCGTTGGCTCCTGCTGCTGTCAGCCAATAGAGTCCTGTGAGCAGAGAGCGGGGGTTGTGGCTGAGCTACGCTGTATATGTCAATAGACGCACACAGCCCTGGCTCGTGATCAAGCCCGCAGATGTGCCCCCATAGCAAGCAGTTTGCTATAGGAACACACATAGAAAAGGAGGAGCCAAGATCACTGGAGGGGGACCCAAAAAGAGGTGGTGTGGGGCTGCTCTGTGCAAAATCATTGGAGCAGGTAAGTATAGTATGTTTGTTTGTTTTTTCATTAAAAAAAAAAATTACCTTTTTTTACAAACACTTTAATGCTAGTTAATGATTTACTTTTCATTGTCTAATTTACACCTTAACTTTTTTCTTTCAGTGCTTATTTGAGGGACCAAATACATTTTGGGGAAAATATTAATCGGTTTTCTTTCTTCATTCACCACATGGAAGCTGGTAATAATTACTAAGAAAAAAAATAACAAGAAAGCATTGTAGTCTTTCCTGAGATAATGACCATAAGTGATGAGCAATGTGTGGGGTAGTCTATCTAAAGAAAAGTACTGAGCATTGTATAAAAGGATATCTGCATGACAGATGCATGTCGGTGAGCCAGCGCAGAGTCAATACTGAGTGACCTTAATAGATCAGTGGGAAGAGGGATGTAGATAGTCCTGGAATCCTGTTTAAAAGGACAGGTGAATAGCTGCCAAAGAGATATATACCTGTCAGCCAAAATGTTAACTGCACCTTTTGATTAGGGATTTAGTACCTGTATTTGTGTTACTCTATAAGGGTGGCCATAAGCGGACAAATCTTTCCTTTTAACCCTACTCTTAATAGTCTGGCACATTGCATGCGCACACAGTGAACAACAGTTTATTTTCTTTACTCCATAGAAAAGTAAATAATTGGACCTTGGTTATGCAGTTAGTTACTGCCTACCATTGTAACTTTGCAGCAGTGTTATCTTGCCAGTTTCAATAGAGTAATTGTTGCAAGGACTTATAAACTTTATGTTCCTGTACAACAAAATTGAGCTTGCGTGTATGCTTGAGTTGCTGAGCCAGTTTCTTCCTGTGATATTTTTTTTTTTTTTTTTGCTTTTAAATGTTAACATGCCAAACTCTCCTCTTAACCTCCTACGCTTCTCGTTGAACATTTCAAACTGTTCTTCGCGCCCTCCACTTCTCATTTCCCCATTCCTAACTCTATTTACTCTATTAGTTTGTTCTTGGCTTTGCCACTGAGTTATCTCTAACTTTGTAATGCAGCAAGCAAACCCTGCACATAAGAGAGTTCATGCATACACTTCTCACCACTGCGCCCCCTAAGCTGGCCAAAGACTGTTCGAATCTTAGCCAGTTCAGCAGGGACCGGCTGAGATTCGAACCATATATGGGCAGGCTGATTGTACCCAACCAGCATGTTGGGTTTTTCATGCGATTTATTGGCAATAAGCACTGTGTGTTGTCCTGGCCGGGAAGGCTTCCCACCCCCTCCCAGTTGCAGGAAAGAAAATTGCACCGTCTATGACTTTGAATACAAAAAACAAACCGCATGCTGAAGAAAAAAAATAGAACAGTTTTCTCTAGGGCTGAAACAACAAATCGATTAATCGACAACTAATCGGTTTTGAAATTATTCGATTACTATTTTCATAATCGATTAATCGGACAGTAACATAATGGGGTTAAAAATAATAAAATTAGCCCTTTATAGTACAAAAAGAGCAAATCATCGCTACTGTAAATATTACTTTCACAGTTCTACATTAAAAAAATGAACCCCTTACAGTAGCGATTATTTGCTTTTTTTTTTTGTACTATAAAGGGCTCATTTTAGGTTTTTTTAACCCCATTATGTTACTAAACGTCTTACACCTGGTTCACATCTTTGTGTTTTTTGGTGCTTTTTGCAGAAACACACTACAGTTCATTTAACATGTTTTTTTTATGGGACACGTTCACATCTGTGCTTTTTTTCAGCCGCTACGTATTTGGAAAGGGTCAAGGACTTTTTTCTTTTTTTTTTTTTTACGCAAAACGGTGCTTTTTTGGTTCAATATACTTCAATGGAGAAGCTGCAGAAAAGCATGTAATGCGTTTTTGCAGTAATTTGTATTTTTTAATCTGCCCAAAAAACTGTATTTCTCTTCTAATAGTGTATACAGTATATATCCTCTAATAGTGTATATACAGTATATGTCCTCTAATAGTGTATACAGTATACCTCTACTGTCTGTTATTCTCAGTGGATTCAATATTTTGCTCCCTAACCATATAGTTAGTTGTTTATATTTACCACTGCATAGAGATATTTAAGAATAAATTGCTTTTTTTTTAAACTTTACATATTAACTAAATTATACACCACACTTTTTTTTGTTTAAGGTTATTAACCGATTAATCGAAACAATAATCGACCAACTAATCGATTATGAAAATAATCGTTAGTTGCAGCCCTAGATTTCTCCATTCACACAAGTGAGGTAGATCGAGGAATTTCTTCCCTCCTGGGACATTGTATTCTAATAGGGGTACCCTCTACTGTCAGGATACAATGATCTGCAACTGACAGGCTGCTGCACACTGTTTGAGAAGTTTTTCAACACATTCCTCCAGCAGAGCTGAGATGCCAGGGTGGGCCCATGCATCTAGATGCTGTAACTGTAGGCTGACTGAGCCAGGAGAACTGGGTACACGGTCTGAGGGACCAGTGAGCGGAGCAGTAGAGCTTCTGAAGAGTGAACCAGGTGGCCTAGCATTTTTTATTGTGTTGATGACAATCCACTGGGCAACCTGATGTAAGGACTTTACTTTTCCTCTTTCAATAAAAGTGGGCCAGCAAGACCTTAACCACAGTTCTGACTTGCAGGGACTCGCTACAAAGATGACAA
Source organism: Lithobates septentrionalis (assembly GCA_037952835.1). NCBI lineage: Eukaryota > Metazoa > Chordata > Amphibia > Anura > Ranidae > Lithobates > Lithobates septentrionalis. The sequence continues at coordinate 1,465,519 of JBBDGP010002141.1, forward strand.
TGAGCTAAACATCCCCCATATCACACTGCCATCAACATTTTTGGCCCCAGAAAAGGAGTGGAGGGGTCTTAAGTTGCAGTGACACAATTGGGGTGGGGCGCGCAACACTGTAAAAGCAGACATATGACCACCCTACTAGGTTTCATTGCCCTAAAAGGCTACATAGCACACAAAATGTGAATGGGTAACGGCTATGTGTTTTATTTATTCATTCAGGGAAGAAAGATTTATGGATCTTTACATTTAGGAATTGATGAGTGGTATAAATTGTCATGGAACTAAATGTAGAATAACTGGCTTCTGCCTCAGGTTGTTGTCTGGCTGTAATTTTACTGTTTCACCTTGACTAACAGGGAAGAGATATTGGTTGCGTGTTTGAAGTTGCACATTACGGAGCCCGTTGTGAGTGGGTTTACATGGAGCTGTCACTTTTATTGTAGGAAGTACCTTATTTTTTATGGAGCAGCTAAGGCTGATGTCATATTTAACATGCATTGAACAGTTAATCACCCAGCTTTCCATAACTGAGTAGGGCCTACTATGCTGATATTTTCCTGCTGACCTGGCGGTATGAACAAAGTGGGCCTTTGGGAAAGAAGCTCTTAAACCTGGAATGTTATTTATTTTATTGATTCAACGGTGAAATCACTTCTTCCTTACATGTTAGATTGGCCTTTCAAAGGAAGTCCAGTCCCAGTTTAATGGCACTAGCATTATTTTGTTTTGTGTTTTCTATATAATGTGTGTTTAATCAAGATATACCGTATATACTCGAGTATAAGTCGAATTTTTCAGCACATTTTTTGTGTGCTGAAAGTGCCCCCCTCGACTTATACTCGAGTCAAGTACTTTTCTGCAGCAAAAAAATTCATTTTCCGAACCGAATTTGGGGCCCTGTATCTCAGGGCCACTTAGTGCTAGGAACCCCAAATTTGGTGTGCAAACCCAGTGGAACTGGTACCACAACATATCCAAAGCTGAAGTTCCTAGCACTAAGTGGCCCCGAGATACGGGGCCCCAAAATTGGTTCGGAAAATGTCATTCTCTGCTGCAGAAAAGGGCTTGACATTTTCTGAACCAACTTTGGGGCCCCATATCTCAGGGCCACTTGATGCTAGGAACCCCAAATTTGGTGTGCAAACCCAGTGGAACTGATACCATAACATATTCAAAGCTGGGGTTCCTAGCACCAAGTGGCCCTGAGATACAGGGCCCCAAAACCGGTTCAGAAAATGTCATTCTCTGCTGCAGAAAAGTGCTTGACATTTTCTGAACTGATTTTTGTGGCCCTGTATCTCAGGGCTACTTGGTGCTAGAAACCCCAGCTGTGGAAATTTTATGGTGCTAGTTTGACTGGGTTTGCATACCAAATTTGGGGTTCTTAGCACTAAGTGGCCCTGAGATACGGGGCCCCAAATTCGGTCAACTGTGTCCATCTGCAGCAATGTCATTTCGGGACCCTTTGGGTTCAGAGACCCCAAATTTTGGCCGCAGCTAGGAGGGATTTAGGAACCCTTAACTACCGAGTTTGAAGTTCAGGGGACCTATGGCTGCAAATGGGCACAGTGAGGCATGCAAATGGGAACAGTGATGCTGCAAATGGGCATTGTTGACCCTCTTTTCCACTTACAGTAGCTGTGCATTTCTCACCCTCGTCTTATACTCGGGTCAATACGTTTTTCCCATTTTTTTTGTGGTAAATTAGGGCCTCGACTTATACTCGGAACGACTTATACTCGAGTATATACGGTATGCCTCTTGCTCTAAAATGACTGCTTGCTTTGTCATTCGACAGATGTTGAGCAATACAGTTCATTCGAATTCTGCTGAATGCATTAATTCATGTGGGCAAAGATAGATTTTAAGCAGATAAGGGCCCTTGTCATTCCTTTGATTTGACATTTGATAAGGACTGCAATAGGCAACAGGAAGCCACCTCATTTGTATTGACTGTACTTGCATGACCCCACCTTATCTGCCTACAAGCAAATCCTCCCTTGTGAAGTGACAGGCAGGTGCAAAACTTGGACCAATTTTACTATCTCCCTTTTAGGACAAGAGCATAGACCTCCATCAGGCCCTAAGCCCCTGCCTAGGTGACCTTGTGGAAGATCTGGCTCTTGATGTAGGTCAAGGCATAAGTAGCGCATAGTTAACCCCTCAGATGAACACATTCTGCTCTTGCTTCCAGAGGCTGCTGTGTGCTGGTAAAGGGGAAGTGGTTGGTATCAGTCCGAAAGTTTAAATAAATGAAAAACTACACTATTAAACACATTAGCACATCCTTTCTGTCCCTGTGCTTCTAGAACTGTTATCCTGGGCACAGGCCATTGTAAATATTTCAATTACATTTAGCCCAGTGATTCTCAAAAAAATCCTTCACATTAAATTTAAAATTAAATATATATGTACAAAAAAAGAAGTTCTTCACCACAAAAATTGTTTAATCCTTTTTCAGGTGTGCCGTGCAAAATTTTAGAACTTTTTGGTGCACCGCATGACCAGTTTGAGAAATGCTGATCTAGCCTGTCTAAAAAATATGGCTGTGGTGGCTGTGGCTGTGGACGGGGGGTGGGGGGGGGGGGTTTCAGTGGTGGATGTGTATGGGGGGGGGGGGGATACAGAGGTGTCTGCGGACAGGAGGGGATACAGAGGTGTCTGTGAACAGGGGGGGATACAGAGGTGTCTGTGAACAGGGGGGGATACAGAGGTGTCTGTGAACAGGGGGGGATACAGAGGTGTCTGTGGACAGGGGGGGATACAGAGGTGTCTGTGGACAGGGGGGGGTACAGAGGTGTCTGTGGACGGGGGGGGGGGATACAGAGGTGTCTGTGGACGGGGGGGGGATACAGAGGTGTCTGTGGATGGGGAGGGGATACAGAGGTGTCTGTGGACGGGGGGGGGTACAGAGGTGGCTGTGGACAGGGGGGTACAGAGGTGGACGGGGGGGTACAGAGACAGAGCTGTCTGTGGATGGGGGGGTACAGAGCTGTCTGAGGACCGGGGGGTACAGAGGTGGCGGTGTACGGGGGGGGGGTACAGAGGTGGCTGTGTACTGGGGGGGTACAGAGGTGGCTGTGTACTGGGGGGGTACAGAGGTGGCTGTGTACTGGGGGGTACAGAGGTGGCTATGTACGGGGAGGAGTACAGAGGTGGCTGTGTACGGGGAGGGGTACAGAGGTGGCTGTGTACGGGGAGGGGTACAGAGGTGGCTGCGTACGGGGAGGGGTACAGAGGTGGCTGCGTACGGGGAGGGGTACAGAGGTGGCTGCGTACGGGGAGGGGTACAGAGGTGGCTGCGTACGGGGAGGGGTACAGAGGTGGCTGTGTACGGGGAGGGGTACAGAGGTGGCTGTGTACGGGGAGGGGTACAGAGGTGGCTGTGTACGGGGAGGGGTACAGAGGTGGCTGTGTACGGGGAGGGGTACAGAGGTGGCTGTGTACGGGGAGGGGTACAGAGGTGGCTGTGTACGGGGGGGTACAGAGGGGGCTTTGTACAGAGGGAGGTACAGATGTGGCTGTGGGCAGGGGGGTATACATAGGTGGCTGTGGACTGTATTCCTATTATTCACTCTGTTTTAAAAATGTAATCTGCAAATGTACCTGTGTTATATAAAAAAAATGCAGCGATATACCTCATTAGGCGCTGCGCTCACGTGACCCACCGCCTTTTTCTTCTTCTCATCTGGCAATTGCAGCGGGCGGGGCCAAGAATAACGTCAGTCAGGAGAGGAGGAGGGGAGGCGGCGAGTCACCTGAGCCCCGAGCAGCGCTCTTAATGAGGTATATAGCTGCATTTTTATTATATAACACAGACACTTTTTGCAGAGGACATTTTTAAACCAACAACCGCTTGTCTGCAGGCCGGGTGCCTGTGAATAAATCACGGGTACTGATGGACCGGAGATTTAGCCGGGGCGGGCCAGGTGCGGGCTGCGGGTTGCCGACCCCTGCACTAAGGCTTGATGAAAGAAGATCAAGGTATCAATTTGGAGATTAACATATTGTTCAGGAAATAGGGAGGAGGGGGTATCAGATGGGGTCATGGGCTGAGGAGTGGTATCAGATGGGGTCAAAGGGGGGAGGGAAGAGTGTGGCACCAGATGAGGTCAGTGGGGGGAGAAGGGAGTAGCGGCGGGCCAGTAGGGTGATAGAGGGGTAACAAGGGGTCTAATGGAGTGAGGAAGGGGTACCAGAGGGGGCCAGTAGGTGAGAAAGGGGTAACTGATTGTGTCATAGAGACAAAGATGGATATCGTAGAGCAGTGATGGTGAAACTTGGCACTCCAGATGTTTGGGAACTACATTTCCCATGATGCTCCACTACACTGCAGACTGCATGAGCATCATGGGAAATGTAGTTCCCAAACATCTGGGGTGCCAAGGTTCACCATCACTGTTGTAGAGGATCAAATTATATATTTATTATGTTATTAATGTTAATGCCAGAACAAAACCATGTTTTAACATTTAAAAAGGAAAAGGCAGGTTGATACCTGGAACTAGGTCTGATTTTGTAATTGGCATTGTAGGTGTGAGGGGGGCCTGCTGTGGGGAACCCCGCTGTCACTACATCCTTCTCATTTTGAGAATAAGATCTCATCTGCTCCAGCTACAGATATGACCTGTTAATAACTCAATGAAGGTGAACTGATAACCTAAATATACCTAAGGCACGCAGAGCCAGAGAAAAGCATGTGATAAAACCTAATGCCCAAGTAAAATAAACGCGTTGATGTCCATTGTAACTGAGAAATGTTAAAGCCTTTTTTCTACATATAGGCACATGACAAAATTTATATAGAAACCACATCTCCTAGTTAGTATCAGCAGAACTTGAGAGTTTTACCAAGGCCTATGATTTTTTTTTTTCAGTTTTACAACTTCCAGTCATACCTATCCACAGACAAATGGATAGACTGTGAGAGCTCCCAAACAACATTTGCGCTCAAAAGCAAAGAAAATTTTAGAGGATACATACATTCCAATGCTGAGTCAGAGGAAAACCACTAATGACATAAGGTGACCATGCTGGCTTCTTATGAGCTGGTGACTACAGTCCACCCTATCTGTGGTAAGCAATCCGCTGCAACCACAGGTCTTTCCACATGCTTTAGATAACAAGAGGCTATAAAAAACAAATGCAGTACAGTACTACAACAGGACTGCAAGCCCATTAAAGCAAATCTGTAATTAGAAAAAAAAATGTAAGCTGCCCTTACAAACCTATTCTTCTAGATATGTTAGTTACCATGATTATTTTTTTTACATTGATACTTTTAGTCAATGACCCATTAAAAATGAGAGAATCCTGACGTTCACATGCTTTGTGCTTGTTCTGGCTCTGAACTGAAGGCAAAATCCAGTCAGCAATAACATTTTCAAGACAGCTTGATTCCCAATATTTTATGGCAGGTACAGTATATCCTTGCCGTATAGGAAAGTATCTGATCTTGATGCAAAAAAAGGGTCAGACTCAGTACACGACTTGGTCATTTTCTGACATCAATCTTCTATGTTTCTACCTTTTAGAGACTATAATGTCTAGAATCTAGATCATGATGCAAACTTGCAAAGCACAGTGCTTTCAAATGTAGTAAATGAAAACTACAGTCAGATGTTAAGACAATCCAGTGGATGCTGCTTGAATTCAGTGTTCTTCAGGCCACTTCTACAAGATAAGATTATACCATATCCTTGTAGTTTGCATCCAACAGCCTTTGGGTAGTCTTCCTATAAGATTCTGAGTTTTTTCCTCTTGCTCCAAGTGATCACTGCAACCATGTAGTAGCAATTTTCATTACAGATCAACTACATATTGAGGCTCTGGGATTTTCGGAGATATTCTTTCCAAAAATTTCTAGAGTTACAAACCATAACTGTTCTGGGAATCTGAGGTATTCCTTGCTATCCTATACCATCTCCCTATCTCTGCATAATTCATTACAACATTTGCCAGTTGCAAAAACAGTTCTCCTTATGTTTTCCTAATTGTCACATGTGCTATAGTGTTTAATGGAACCCCCTTATGAGTAGTTGCTAAGAGTATGGCTGGGTATTAGATATTCCATGTGATTCGCACCACACAGCTGTGCAGATCACATGCGATGTATGGCTGAATTTGCATCGCATTTTCACCAACAGAGATTGAACTGTTTACCCCATCCTCCAGGTCGTTTATGAACAAATTAAATAGGATTGGTCCCAGCACAGAACCCTGGGGGACCCCACTACCCACCCCGGACCATTCTGAATATTCCCCATTTATCACCACCCTCTGAACTCGCCCTTGTAGCCAGTTTTCAATCCATGTACTTGCCCTATGGTCCATGCCAGCGGACCTTATTTTCTACAGTAAACGTTTATGGGGAACTGTGTCAAATGCTTTTGCAAAATCCAGATACACCACGTCTACGGGCCTTCCTTTATCTAGATGGCAACTCACCTCCTCATAAGAAGGTAAGTATAGACATGTTTTATGCTCGGAAGGAGCAATAAAACACATTGCATCACTTCTGAAGATTCTGTCGTTCGAGAATTTTCGTAAGTTTAGTAACCTCTTTGTTTTCGATATGAGACTAGCATGCAAAAAAAATAAGACGATCATTCGTCCAATATTCTCATTAAACTGAGAGCATCAAGGGTGGGTTGTTATGGGTACATCTTGGAATTGTGGTACATAAGAGCAAAGCTGAACCTTTTAACTCTAATAATTTTTTTTCAATGCTGCTTCATTGAAAATTATATATTGGGCAAACCAAGCCATGTCCTACATGTGTGTTAGGTCACACTTTAAATATGACACATTAAACCAGCCAAGGGCGAATATTAAAAACTTAATGTGATTGGCTACTGTAAAGAAATTTGTGTAAATTTTCTAAATCCGTATTAGCCATCTGACTGGGGCACATCTTCTCAAAACATGGTTATTATGAATGATAGAGTAGAAGCAAATGATGTTGCTTAATGGTATGTGATTCAGTAAATAGATGGTTTCTAAGCATATAAAACTGATAAAACTATGTTACGAAGTCTTGTCTATCAGCCTATCATTGTGGAAAAGGTTCTTCAAAACAAAACAAACCATCACTTGGTATTTCCGTGTTGCTGCTATTTAGAATCTGCTGGGTAATTTAATTCCTCTTCCCTTCTATAATTTATTTAATGTGAGGTCACAATAGCTGCTTTGTCCTGTACGTTATTTGCAACCAGATCCCCTGTCTGCCCTGTAGCTTGGAAATGTTATCAGTCCTCTTACTGACAAATGGAAGAGAAGTTTACTATCTGATGAAGGAGTCTTTACTTGCAATATGGCTTTTTAAAATATCTGTTTAGTGTATTATTACATACAGATGCCTTCTGTTCAAACTTTTCCCCCCAAACTGCCTATTGAGCAGAATAAACGGGAATAAAAACCTCTGCTAAAAATGCAATAGGACACATTATGGCAGAGTGGTAAGCATTGTTGGTTTGGATAAACGGGGTCACTTGTAAGCAAATCCATAGCTACTAAAAGGAGAGGGAATATATACGTAGAGTTTTTTTTGACAGCCCAGGTTTGTGAAGCACTGCTGCTTTTCTGTTCCACAGCTGCAGGGTGCAATTATTTCACACTTCTGGATGTGCAGAATACTTATTTCTCCACCACACTGCTTGGTACCTACCACTGACTTATTCGTCACTACTGGACATACAAGATGGCAGGAGGAAATGCTGCGTGTGGTAGTCAAAACTTGGGTTTGACCCTTCTGAACAGCCAAATACTTGGAGCTGCAAAGTAGCAGCGTTTCAAGACCAGGGCTGCTGGAAAGGTAAGTATATTCTTTCTTTTGTTTGACAGGTATGGCTTTGGGTTACAAATGACCGTGTGCCGACAAAGAAAACTTTTAAGGGCCCATTTACACCTATGCGTTGTGGAAACAATGCATGGCAACTCACCTGCTCTATGTGCAGTACCATTATTGGTAAATGGTACCACAACGCACATCTTGACAGACTGCGATGTTAGAGTGAGCTTGTCCCATGTCTGTCCCTATTAACATACAATGCACCACACCTTTAACCCTTTTTTAGGATTGACAGTGTTCAAATCGAGTTTCAATTGATAATGAAGATCTGCCTGCACAATACAGACAGGGCTTACCATGGCAAATACAGCTGCCCAGCCTCCTTGTAAACAAAGAGAACTATGTAGGATTTTTTTTTTCCTGCTGGAGGGTCCAGCAATGTGAATGGGAACATGTAGCAAATATAAAGTAGGTGTCATTTCTATTTGGCTGTAAAAGTAGAAATACTCCATATGCTGTTTTTCTCAATAAAGAGCTTCTTTTAAAAAGAAAAGTAGAAACACTCCTTATTGTACATAACTTTATCAATATTTTGGTGTTTTTATTGTTCTAATCTTGTTTCTCTAATGTTTTCAACTACTTACTGTCTGGCCATTGTAAGTACACAGCCTGGAGGGTGAAGTTATACTGACGGAAGACCATTTTAAGATGGCCTCTCCTTTTTAGGTGCTTGAGCGTGCCTTCTAGCATGTGCACAAGCACCACAGTGCAAGCACGCACAGAGTGTAGCTTACTGAATGAATGTACAGAGCCAATGAGGGTGGCTCTGTACCATGTGGTCACTGTGCTGTAATTCTTCAATCGCACATTGTTTACACTGGCTGTGGTTGGCAGCAGCTTTCACTTTCATCTCATTCATCGATCACTGTGAGGTTCCTGATCGCAGCCAGTGCACAGTAAAAAACAATAGAAGGGTAATCACTGCCACAAACATTGATGTACATCACTCTATTGTCATCACCATTCTACAGTTTGTCAGTCCCATCTATCCCTTGTCCCATCTTGACACCTTACCTGCTTTATAATGCACATCTGTACATGAACCCCTTCATCTCCATCCTCCCATTATATGTGACCTGCATTAACCCCACCTAAATATTGGTATGTTTCTTCAGTTCTCCAAAATTGTAGCAAAAACTCAGATAACCTTTTGGGGGAGGGGGTTCTATTCTGCAAAAAAGGCAATTTTTTTTTTTAAATCTTTTTTTATTTTTTTTATTTTTATATACGGTAATAAAAAAATGTTTTTAAAAATCCCAGTGGTTAATAAATACCGTGAAAGGAAAGCTCTGTCTTTAAAAATTTTTTTTTTAAATGTATTGGGGTACAGTTTACATGTCTAAGTATTTGTCAGTCAATATATCACCATGCTGAAAACTAAAAAATAACCTGGATAGGGAGGGGGTTCACCCCTTCCCCCAAAAGGACCTCTGGTTGAAGCAGGTATATCGGGGCCATGGCCGCAGCTGTAGTCATGACTACATTATTTTTTTTTCAGCTGGTGATGCTAAAAAATGTAAAAGCAATCCAAACAGCTAAAAAGCCACTGGATTGTTTTTCGCTTGTGGTGATAGGTGGTCTCTTTGCTGCCCCCCCCCGTTTCCAGGGCTCTTCCATCCCACTGTGGAGCTCAGGACTAAAGCCGGCTTACCACAGAGATGACCAAGGTTTGGAATGTCCCAGATCATCTCTATGGTCTAAAACTGGAGGCAATGAGTATTTTGTAACTTCCGGTTTCGCTCTAATGTAAACGAGCTGTTACCAGCCTGTGACAGCATCTGAACAAACCAATCTTGGTTTGATCAGATGATTTGAATGGGAGAAGAAAGATCTGGGTGTCTAATTGTCTGAGCAAAGAATACCTGTCACTGCCCATGCTACCACAAGGGATGCTGTTCATCCTTTGTGATAGCAATAAAGTTGATTTAAAAAAAGTGTAAAAAAATAAATAAATAACATGAAATTTAAAATGGATAATAAAAACCTATTTTAAAGGGCTCATGTCCCCCCGTGCTTTCACGCAAAGGCGAACGCATATGTAGGTTGCTCACACATAAATAAACGGTGTTTGCTTCACATGTGAAGTATTGCTGCTAACGTTGTAGCGAAAGCAAAAATTCTACTAAATGACCTACTATGTAACTCTAAACTCTAACCTATAAAGGCTTATAAAGTGTCAACTATGGAGATTTTTAAGTACCGTAGTTTGGTGCCGTCAACGTGCGCCATTTTAAAGCATGACATGTTAGGTATCCTTTATTCGGGGTAACATCATCTATTATATTTTACTGAACAATTAGGTATTATATTGTGTTTTTGTGTATTTAAATTTACTAAAGTGTATTTTTTCCCTGAAAATTGCTTTTAAAAAGCCACTGCGCAAATACCGTGTGACATAAAAAAAAATTGCTGCACCCACCATTTTATTCTCTTAAAAAATATGTAATGTTTGGTTGTTCTAAGCAATTTTCTAACAAAAAATGTAGATTTTTCCAAAGTATGTGAGACGTGTCAGAATTGGTCCGGTGTTGAAGTGGTTAAACATGTCATCCTCAAGCGGTTAATTATACAGTACATGTAAATAGAGACAGCCAGGTTTGCTCATAACATACTGAGTTGGCCAAATCTCTGGGAACAATTCACTGCTTGTGTTGCTGATCTGTTATCTCAACAGTTTTTAAGCAGTGAGATTAACCACTTCAATACCAGGCACTTAGACACCTTCCCGCCCAGCCCAATTTTCACCTTTCAGCGCTGTTGCAATTTGAATGACAATTGCGCGGTCATGCTACACTGTACCCAAACAATTTTTTTATCATTTTGTTCCCACAAATAGAGCTTTCTTTTGGTGGTATTTGATCACCTCTGCGGTTTTTATTTTTTGCGCAACAAATAAAAAAAGACCGAAAATTTTGAAAAAAAACAAGTTTTTCTTTGTTTCAGTTAAATCTTTTTGTAAATAAGTACGCTTTCTCCTTCAATAATGGGCACTGATATAGCTGCACTGATGGGCACTGATACGGCGGCACTGATGGGCACCGATGAGGTGGCACCAATGAGGTGGCACTGATGAGGTGGCACTAACGGGCACTGATGATGGGCACTGATAGGCGGCACTGATGGGCACTGATAGGTGGCACTGATGGGCACTGATAGGTGGCACTGGTATGCGGCACTGATGGGCACTCATAGGTGGCACCGATGGGCACACATAGGCGGCACTGATGGGCACTCGTAGGTGGCATTGATTGGCATATATGGGTGGCACTGATGGGTACTTATGTGTGGCACTGATGTGTGGCACTGATGGGCACTGATAGGTGGGCACTGATGGGCACAGATGGGCACTGACAGGTGGCACCGATGGGCAATGACAGGTGACACTGATATAGCATTGCTGGGCAGATCTGGGCATTGCTGGGCAGATCTTTGGAATAATAGTGCCAATCAGTGCCCATTTGTGGGCACTGATTGGCACAGATTGGGCACATGTGGATGGCCATGGGGTACATACTTGGCCATCCACGTTGCCCCTTCCCTGGTGGTCCTAGTGGCATCCCTGGTAGTCCAGTGGGGTGATCTGCGGGGGGGCTGCGCTGATAAACAATCAGCGCAGACCCCCCCTGCCAGGAGAGCCGCCGATCGGCTCTCCTCTACTTGCGTCTGTCAGACGCGAGTGAGGAAGAGCCGATCAACAGCTCTTCCTATTGACAGCGTGATCAGCCGTGATTGGACACGGCTGATCACGTGGTAAAGAGCCTCCGCCGGAGGCTTTTTACCAAGATCAGTGTAGCGGTGTGTCAGACTGACACACCGCTCCACCGATCGCCGCGATGCGCGCCCCCGGGGGCGCGCTGCGGCATGTTATCCTGAAGGACGTCATATGACGCCCAGTCAGGATAACACAACCACTTCCCGGACGTCAATCCGCTATAGGGCGGGCGGGAAGTGGTTAAATGAGGTTGCTAAAATGGCTCATAATGTTTTCGCTACAAGAATATTATTTTCCCTTTTTAATGTGTTGTAATCATATTATATTATTATTTTTTATTGATTTATTTATTACAGGTACTTACAGTATCTCACAAAAGTGAATTTATCACCCACATTTTTGTAAATTTTTTAATCATATCTTTTCATGTGATAACACTGAAGAAATGACACCTTACATTATAGCAAAGTAGTGAGTGTACAGCTTGTATAAAAGTGTAAATTTGCTGTCCCCTCAAAATAACTCCACACACAGCCATTAATGTCTAAACCCCTGGCAACAAAAGTGAGTACACCCCTAAGTGAAAATGTCCAAATCGGGCCCAATTAGCCATTTTCCCTCCCCGGTGTCATGTGATTCATTAGTGTTACAAGGTCTCTAGTGTGAATAGGGAGCATGTGTGTTAAATTTGGTGTTATCGCTCTCACTCACTGGAAGTTTAACATGGCACCTCATGGCAAAGAACTCTGAGGATCTGAAAAAAAGTCTTGTTGCCCTACATAAAGGTGGCCTAGGCTATAAGAAGATTGCCAAGACCTGGAAACTGAGCTGCAGCATGGTGGCCAAGATCATACATTGGTTTAACAGGACAGGTTCCACTCCGAACAGGCCTCGCCATGGTCGACCAAAAAAGTTGAGTGCACGTGCTCAGCGTCATATCCAGAGGTTGTCTTTGGGAAATAGATGTATGAGTGCTGCCAGCATTGTTGCAGAGATTGAAGGGGTGGGGGGTCAGCCTGTCAATGCTCAGAACATACACTGCATCACATTGGTTTGCATGGCTGTCTTCCCAGATGGAAGCCTCTTCTAAAGATGATGCACAAGAAAGCCCGCAAACAGTTTGCTGAAGACAAACAGACCAAGGACATGGATTACTGGAACCATGTCCTGTGGTCTGATAAGACCAAGATAAACTTATTTTGTTCAGATGGTGTCTAGAGTGTGTGGCAGCAACCAGGTGAGGAATACAAAGACAATGGTGTCTTGCCTACAGTCAAGCATGGTGATGGGGGAGTGTCATGGTCTGGGGCTGCATGAGTGCTGCCAGCACTGGGGAGCTACAGTTCATTGAGGGAGCCATGAATGCCAACATGTACTGTGACATAGTGAAGCAGAGCACGATCCCCTCCCTTCGGAGCCTGGGCCGTAGGGCAGTATTCCAACATGACCCCAAACACACCTCCAAGATGACCGCCTTGCTAAAGAAGCTGAGGGTAAAAGTGATGGACTGGCCAAGCATGTCTAAAGAAACCTAAACCCTATTGAGCAACTGTGGGGCATCTTCAAACAGAAGATGGAGGAGCGCAAGACCTCTAACATGCACAAGCTCCGTGATGTCATGGAGGAGTGGAAGAGGACTCCAGTGACAACCTGTGAAGCTCTGGTGCACTTAATCCCCAAGAGGGTTAAGGTAGTGCTGGAAAATTAATGGTGGCCACACAAAATATTGACACTTTGGTCCCAATCTGGACATTTTCACTTAGGGGTGTGCAGGGCTTTTTTTCTCAGAGAATAGGTGCAGGAACTCAACCATACCCGCCACACACACATACCTGCCAAATGGCATCAAATAGTAGCTCTTCCCTCTGCATATAACCCCCTCCCTCCACTGTCTTCATTTTGTCCCCCCTCCTTAAAAGCTCCACCATCTGTCATATGTGTTACCTTTGTTGCAATACTAAGCTGAAACACCTGTTCGGCTGTAGTACCTCCCAGCATACTATACTATACTACAGTCACTTGCAAGGGAGATCATGCATTAGGAGCATCAACAACTGGTCACCAGGGAAAAAATGAAGACCACAGAGGGTGCAGCCTACCACGCACCCTCTCCTGCCCATGACTGCACTGAACGCTGGGCACCTGAGATAAGCTATCACTTGTAAACGCAGAAGCTGGACTTCAGTGTTACCAAGTGATAGTGGTGAGCAGGGAGCGCAGAAGACCTGAGCCAGAGGTGGTGGAACGGAGTTCCTCCTAGTTCCTGCTGAAAAAAAGCCCTGGGGGTGTGTACTCACTTCTGTTGCCAGCAGTTTAGACAATGGCTGTGTTGCGAGGGGACAGCAAATTTACACTGTTATACAAGCTGTACACTCATTACTTTACATTGTAGCAAAGTGTCATTTCTTCAGTGTTGTCACATGAAAAGATACAATAAAAAATTTACAAAAATGTGAGGGGTGTACTCACTTTTTGAGATACTGTATATAGCGCCGTCAATTTATGCAGCAATTTACATATATATCGTACATTCACATCAGTCCCTGCCCTAAAGGAGGTGACATACAATCTAAGGTCCCTAAAAACCTTGTGCCCAATATCGGTCGGTATCGGCTGGTTCAATAGAAACATTCGTGTGTGTGCGGCAGTTTGTCTGGCATTCGATCAGCACTCTCGGCCAATGGCTGAGAGCTCTGACCGATGTGTTCTGGCGGGGAGGTATCGTTTCACCCCCCCCCCCCCCCCCCGTCAGAACACAATAGCTCAGTGGAGAAATCACTGTACTATCATCGGATTGTTTAGTACAGAATCTCCTCCCAAGCTCTTCAGTGTTTTTTTTTTTTTTTTTTGGTTTTTTTAGTTCAGTCCGCTGGGTTGAATGAAAAAAAGTTGTGTACTAGGCTTAACTCACATTCATACATCCACATACTAGAGCCAATTTAGACAGGATCCAGTTGACCTACCAGCATGTCTTTGTAGTGTGGGAGGAAACTGGAGGAAACCCTCGCAGGCACAGAGAGAACATGCAAACTTGGTGCAGGTAGTGCCGTAGTTGGGTTTCGAACCGCTGCTAGGCGGAAGTGCTAACCACTTATTTCCCCCACTGGGGGAGCTGCATTGGGCCAGATTTTTATTTGCTGCCTGATGCCATCACAGGCATACTTGACAGTGCTTGTACTGCATACTCCATGGCGGACAGCAGATTGCTTGGGCACATGCCTAGGGACTGCACACTTGAAGGGTGTAGAAGAGAGGGGTAGGGAGGCCCTGCAGCTGCAAATGGGAGGTATGTGAGCTATACTGTTTTTTGCACCACAGGCTAAAGGAGTGCAATATGTACAGTATTTGAGAGCTTTTTTAGTGCATTAAGCTGTACATATGAAGGCAGATTTTAGCATGTGTGCTTTAGGGCCCAGGATATGTGTAATGCCATTGGTATTGCTTGGTAAAGTGTAAACTCACCTATGTTTGTTTTGCAATTATTCGTTTCTGGTCTAAAGTTCTTACTGACCTCATGAGTCAGATATTTCAGGTAGTCAAAGAATCTACTTCCCCGTTCCTTCTTGCAATGTTTTATGACAGGAAATGGCTTGTATCAGAATCTGATATAAAAATGATGCTGTGGTAAACTAGTTATAGGTTGGTGTTTGCTTTGCTAGCTTCTGGTAATCGTTCCTGAGCACGCAGTAGCATTGAATGAATCCCAATCATAGTGGTGGTTGTTTTAGGACAACATGGTCCTTAGACTCCTAAATGCATTGCAGTTGTAGTTTTTTCCATTGTGTCTTGTTGGCACGTTTACCTGCAGTTTTATATACCTCTTTCAGACTTTTAAAAGTTCTGAAATATTGTAAGATCTGATAATATCACAAACATTAACAAGTAAAATGTGTTCATGATATACATTATTATTTATCTAGTTCTACTTAACCACTTCAGCCCCGGAAGGATTTACCCCCTTCCTGACCAGGCCCTTTTTTGCGATACGGCACTGCGTTGCTTTAACTGACAATTGCGTGGTAGTGTGACATTGTACCCAAACAAAATTGACCTTTTTTTCCACAAATAAAGCTTTCTTTTGGTGGTATTTGATCACCTCCTGTGTTTTTTTTTTTTTTTTTTTTGTGCTATAAACAAAAAATAAAGCGACAATTTTGAAAAAAAAGCAATATTTTTACTTTTTGCCATAATAAATAACCCGAAAAAATATATATAAAAAACAAAAACAAATTTCTCCCTCAGTTTAAGCCAATAGGTATTCTACATATTTTTTGTTTAGAAAAATCGCAATAAGTGTATATATTGATTGGTTTGTGCAAAAGTTATCCCATTTTTTTTGTTAGTAATGGTGGCGATCTGCAAATTTTATTGTGACTGCGACATTGCGGCGGACAGATCGGACACTTTTGACAATATTTTGGGGCCATTGACATTTATACAGCGATCAGTGATTACTGTGTAAATGTCACTGGCAGGAAAGGGGTTAAACACTAGGGGGCGATCAAGGGGTCAAGTGTGTTCCCTCAGCGTGTTCTAACTGTAGGGGGGATGGGCTCACTAGAACATGACCGGGATCACTGCTCCCGATCACTGGGAGCAGTAGATCCCTGTCATGTTGCTAGGCAGAACAGGTAAATGCCTTGTTTACATGGGCATCTCCCCATTCTGCTTCTCTGTGCCACGATTGGGGGCCACCGGCGGACATCGAGTCCGCGGGCACGCTCCTGCGGCGTGCTTTGCTAGCCGCCGATGACCGAGGGATGTACGGGTAGGTCGTCTTGCCCACTCGTGCCACTTTGCCAATGTATATCGGCAAGTGGTTAAAGTAGAACTAAAGGCAAAATGTGTGTATTTTTTTTTCTTTCCATCAGTGTCCCACTGGGGAGATTTCCCTTCACTCCCTGTACCATAGCCAAAACAGGAAGTGAGAGGAAATCCCTTCAAAGTGAGGGAATCGCATGGTGTCCCCTGGAAGTTTTTTTTCCCTTTTTTTATATTACCGTTCTGGTGTCAAGCCAAAATCTGTGATTTTCCTTTCCTTTTCAATGATAACGGAAAACGGGACAAATGGGGAAGGTGATTCTCCCTCCGCAGACAGCTAAAAAAACCTGACAGGTGTTCTAATTCCTTTTCACTCTGTCCAAAACTAAAAAGGAAAAAAAAAAGTTTTGGTATTAGTAATACTTTAATTGCCAAAATATAACATAGGAGAGCTAGGAACTTAAAAGACATACTAATGCAGGGTACACACTATACTTTTTTTTTTTTTTCTTTCAACACAGCGGGCTTACAGCTCTTTATACGAACACAAGCGACATTAGTGTTGCTGAGCTATTGATTCTGACAGGGGGACTGTCCCCCACGCCAGAACAAACTGATCAGCACTGCATGCCCATTCGACAGAAGAGGGTTGTGATGCAGACTTTTGTCAGTCAGGGAGCTGTACACAGGCGAAAAGTTGGCCAGTTCCTGCTGAAACCAATGTTTTTGGCTGATAGCAGCCTGTGTGTACCCAGCCTATAAGAGCCATTGCCAAGTAGAAGGGAAATCATTAGTGACTCTCTGCTCCAAATAAAGGATTGCCTTTGTAGGCCACCAGCAATGGTTGTGTGAACTTTTAAAATGGAAAATCTTTCAAAATAGCAAAATAACAAATTTAACCACTTCAATACTGGGCACTTTCGCCCCCCTCCTTCCCAGTCCAATTTTCAGCTTTCAGCGCTCTCACAATTTCAATGACAATTGCGCGGTCATACAATGTTGTACCCAAATGAAATTTTTATCATTTTGTTCACACAAATAGAGCTTTCTTTTGGTGGTATTTATTCATTACTCTGTTTTTTATTTTTTGCGATATAAGCGAAAAAAAGAGCGGAAATTTGGAAAAAAAACAATATTTTCTTCTTTCTATTTTAATAAAAATCCAATAAAATCGAATTTTGTCATAAATTTAAGCCAAAATGTATTCTGCTACATGTTTTTGTTAAAAAAAATCCCGTTAAGTGTATAATAATTGGTTCGTGTGATCACGGACACATGTGCGCAAATGATAATGTACAGATGTGCACAGGTGATCACGGACATATGTGTGCAGATAATCATTGGGACATGTGATTTTACTGGGACATATGTGGGGGACAGGTGTTTTTACTATGTGGGGACATGTGTTTTGGGGACGTGTTTTGGGGACGTGTGTTGGGGACATTGTGTGTTTACTTTGTGTTTTTTTTACATTGTCAGGACACTAGACTGGTGATCAGTGAGTAAAAAGCTGTAAAAAACAGCTCATACTCACTGATCACCAGCCGGCTGCAGCGATCCGCTCTCCTCTCCTCACTGACAACTTCCGTGTGAGGAGAGGAGAGCAGATTGCCTAGCAACCGGCTCTGTGTTTACATCACATGACGGCTGTGATTCGACACGGCCGTCATGTGATCAGGAGGGCCAATCACAGAGCCCTCCTACCGATCGGAGATGCGCCGTGTCCGGGTGACACGAGCGCATCGGGATCACGCCGCTGCGCGGGCACGATCCCGCTCCTTCTGAGGGACGTTCCTGAACGTCCACTCAGAAGGAGAGATAGCCCACCCGGCCGTTTATGTGCAGTGGCCGGGTGGGAAGTGGTTAACAAGGTAAAACCAATAATCCAATTTATGGTTTACAAAGATTTTTATTAAGGTTTTCAAATTGAATAACAAAAGGTATAAAATGCAATACACAGAAACTGCAATAAAATCTTAAAAAATGAGGGTAAATCGTGTGACGCTGAAACATTTTAACTAACCCAAGCGATCACAAAACTATACAAAGTTATTCACTAGCCAAGAGTAAGTCCAGCGAGTATGCAATTTCAATAACATTATATCACATAGTGCAGATCAGTAGGGAAAGTATTGCCTATATACGGTAGTTGTACACCCCAAGGCAAGAAAGAAAAGAGAAAAAAAGCGAAATAATCCAATTTTTAAAGTGTTAAAAAAAAAAAAAAATATTGGTCACAAAATGGTTAAAAAAAGCATTATACATATGGAACAAAGTAAGTCAACTTGGGGACCTCAGTGTAGAGCCATTTTCTAAAATCATTTAAGTTCATTTTTTTTCCTCATTAATGTACACACAGCACCCCATATTGACAGAAAAACACAGAATTGTTGACATTTTTGCAGATTTATTAAAAAAGAAAAACTGAAACATCACATGGTCCGAAGTATTCAGACCCTTTGCTGTGACACTCATATATTTAACTCGGCTGCTGTCCATTTCTTCTAATCATCCTTGAGATAGTTCTACACCTTCATTTGAGTCCAGCTGTGTTTGATTATACTGATTGGACTTGATTAGGAAAGCCACACACCTGTGTATATAATACCTTACAGCTCACAGTGCATGTCAAGGCAAATGAGAATCATGAGGTCTAAGGAACTGCCTGAAGAGCTCAGAGACAGAATTGTGGCAAGGCACAGATCTGGCCAAGGTTACAAAAAACATTCTACTGCACTTAAGGTTCCTAAGAGCACAGTGGCCTCCATAATCCTTAAATGGAAGACATTTGGGACGACCAGAACCCTTCCTAGAGCTGGCCGTCTGAGCTATCGGGGGAGCAGAGCCTTGGTGAGAGAGGTAAAGAAGAACCCAAAGATCACTGTGGCTGAGCTCCAGAGATGCACTCAGGAGATGGGAGAAAGTTGTAGAAAGTCAACCATCACTGCAGCCCTCCACCAGTCAGGGCTTTATGGCAGAGTGGCCCGACGGAAGCCTCTCCTCAGTGCAAGACACATGAAAGCCCGCATGGAGTTTGCTAAAAAAGCACCCGAAGGACTCCAAGATGGTGAGAAATGAGATTCTCTGGTCTGATGAGACCAAGATAGAACTTTTTGGCCTTAATTCTAAGCGGTAGGTGTGGAGAAAACCAGGCACTGCTCATCACCTATCCAATACAGTCCCAACAGTGAAGCATGGTGGTGGCAGCATCATGCTGTGGGGGTGTTTTTCAGCTGCAAGGACAGGATGACTGGTTGCAATCGAGGGAAAGATGAATGCGGCCAAGTACAGGGATATCCTGGACGAAAACCTTCTCCAGAGTGCTCAGGACCTCAGACTGGGCCGAAGGTTTACCTTCCAACAAGACAATGACCCTAAGCGCACAGCTAAAATAACGAAGGAGTGGCTTCACAATAACTCCGGGACTGTTCTTCAATGGCCCAGCTAGAGCCCTGACTTAAACCCAATTGAGCATCTCTGAAGAGACCTAAAAATGTCTGTCCACCAATGTTTACCATCCAACCTGACAGAACTGGAGAGGATCTGCAAGGAGGAATGGCAGAGGATCCCCAAATCCAGGTGTGAAAAACTTGTTGCATCTTTCCCAAAAAGACTCATGGCTGTATTAGATCAAAAGGGTGCTTCTACTAAATACTGAGCAAAGGGTCTGAATATTTGGGACCATGTGATATTTCAGTTTTTCTTTTTTTTTAATAAATCTCTAAAAATGTCAACAATTCTGTGCTTTTCTGTCAATATGGGGTGCTGTGTGTACATTAATGAGGAAAAAAAATTAACTTAAATGATTTTAGCAAATGGCTGCAATATAACAGAGTGAAAAATTTGAGGGGGGCTGAATACTTTCCGTCCCCACTGTATGCATATACAATTAAAAGATGGTACAATCCACTCCCTCTAATTATATGACTTCATCAATCAAGGTGAAATGGGAAACACCGCTGCTGGTGTACATCCCCCTGTTAAAAATAAAGCACATAATGGAGAGAGAGAATTATAAAAATATACTGGGGTAAGCAAGCTGGAATCGCATACAATAAAAGTAAATGCATTTAAATTCATAAATGAATCAAGATCGATATCATATCTAAAGTTCATACCAGATGGAGTCCTGGTATGGAGGTTGAATATCCACCATACTTCGTGTTCTAGTAGCTTGCGGTGTACATCACCCCCACGTGGCAAACTCCTAACCCTTTCAAGACCATAAATAATGAAAAATGGCATGATTGTACCTGAAATGTTTTGACACATTCGATAAGCCCTTGTCTGTGGAATATATGGCACCATGGTAGTGCTCACTTATTTTAGTCCTAAGGGGCCTTAGAATGCAGCCCACATATTGTAAATGGCACAGAACACATTCCACAGCATAAACCACATTTCTTGTTCCACAATTAATGTAGTCATTAATCTTCAAGTTTCTACCTGTGGAACATTGTACCAGCACGCCGGCTAGAAAACCTACAGCCAGATTGGATCACAGCTGTCAAATCTTTGTCTGTTGCTAAAATAGGTAGGTGTTTACATATAATTCCTCTGACCATATTAAAGGGGAGGTCTGCCCACCGCTGTAAAAATGAAAAGCCAACAGCTACACATACTGCAGCTGCTGGCTTTTAATAATAGGACATTTACCTGTCCTGGAGTCCAGCGATGGCGGCATCGCAGCTGATGTTTCCATCAGCTGTCAAGTGCTGCCGCCGCCATTGCGGGTAAAGGGAACCTGGCAGTGTAACCTTACGGCTTTACGCCGGGAACCCTACGGCACATGTGCGAAGCTCCGCTCCTCTCTCCTACTGGCCCGGTGGCAGGGAAAGGAGGAGGGAGCCGAAATGTGCCATATGTGGCGCCTGAGGGGGGAGGTGATAAATTAACGGAAGTTCCACTTTTGGGTGGAACTGTGCTTTAAATTCACGGGAATATGCTGTAACAAAAGTAACATGATTAGTATTCCCCTCCTTATTCCTTTTGCGTCAACACTGTTCCAAGAGAGCAGTTCTGTTCCATTTTTTGGCAACATCAATGGCTCTTTCAATGTCCTTTTATTGATTTCCACATGCCTGCAGCCTAGAAGACACTACTTTGCACTCCTCTAAGAAACTAGTCTCAGTAGAACAATTACTTTTAGCCCTAATGTATTCTCCCACTGAAACAGATCATCGTGTGCGCCGGATGACAACTGGTAGCCAATAGTAATGAATTTCTCAAAGCCTCTTTCAGGACAGCACCCGGAGAGAGCGTAGCTTCACCCAACTTCCTTAGGTAACCTCCAGTCCGTTTGTCCTGAATGTCATCTCCCTGGGGTACGGGCTGGAGTTTTCAGAGAGACCTCCAAACCGCTTATTTTTGACCCAGATCCCCAGAGCACAAGACAGGGCCCTAGCCCTGATATATCCCTTTTAGAAGAGCTGAGGCATCAGGGAATAATTATTCCAGTACCTCAGGAGGAGGAAGGTCTAGGGTTTTATTCTCACATTTTTCTAATAAAAAGACCCTGGGGAAAATTTTGCTTAATTTTGAACCTGAAATTCCTGAATTGGTCCATGCGTTACAAAAGGTTCTGCATGAATATGATCTACTCTGTAAGAAAATTACTTACAGGGGGGGGGGGGGATTTATGGCTTCCATTGACCTCAGGGATGCTTACCTGCACATTCAAATAGTGGTAGCATCCCAGAAATACATGCGTCTTGCGATCGGCTCAGAGGACAGGATGGCTCATCTGCAGTTCTGAGCCCTGCCTTTTGGTCTATCCTCGGCTCCGAGGATCTTCACCAAGGTCATGGCAGAAACCTTGGTGCTTCTGCGGATCCAGGGAATTATGATAGTTCCATACCTGGACGATCTGCTTCTATTCGCCAGCTCAAAAGATCAGGTGCTGGCGAATCTGAACAGAACAAAATACCACTTGCAAGAACTAGGTTGGATCCTGAACAAGGAGAAGTCAAACTTGATTCCTTGTGATGACAATTTTGGGGTACAGCATCAACTCTGTCCAACAAAGTATTTTCTTGCCGGAAGAGAAAAAGGAAAAGAGCCTGGGGGCAATAAAACAGATCCAGACAAGCGCACCAGTAAGAGTGCGGACAGCAATGTTGACTCTGGGTCTTTTAACATCCTCCATTCCGGCTGTTCAATTGGTCCGTCTTCACCCAAGGGATCTGCAACAAGTGATTCTCCAAAATTCGAGGGACGAAGAACCCTTGGAAAAGAGGTTCGTGATTGCGGCACAAGTGAGGAGAAAGTTATGGTGGTGGAGGAACCAGTTAAACCTAAGCGAGGGCCTACTTTGGGTATTTCCTACCTCCAAAAAGGTTAACGACAGATGCAAGCTCCTGGGGGTGGGTGGCTCATCTGGAAGATCGTTTTGCCCAGGGAATCTGGAAAAGTTCAGATGCAAAAAGATGATCCAATTGGAGGGAGCTGAAAGATGGGGCTTCTCTGGTTTCAGGAAGAGATCAGGGGTCAACACGTTCAGGTCTTGTGCGACAATGCCACGGCAGTTGCCTACTTTTCAAAGCAGGGAGGTACCAGGAGAAGGGTTCTCCTGTCCTTGGCTTGGGAGATCCTAATCTGGGGTCCCTGTCAGCCATACACCTGAAAGGAAGCTTAAATCTGATGGCCGACTTTCTGAGCAGGAGAACGGTTTTGGAATCGGAGTGGAGTCTAAATTTGGAAGTTTCCCAGATGGTGATAAGCAGCTGGGGCAGTCCTCAGATCAACCTGTTTGCGACCCACTCAAACGCAAAACTCCCAACTTACTTTTCCCCAAGCAGACAGGATCAGGCAAGAGGTTTGGATGCTCTGGCTCAGCTGTGAGACTTCCATTTGTGCTATGCTTTCCCCCCTTCCTGTTAATACCGTTGGTCCTCAAAAAACTTCAGGAAGAGTCCACAAATCTAATACTGGTGGCTCCCTTTTGGCCCAAGCGGATTTGGTTCTCAACACTCCTGAACCCAGCGACGGAACCCCATTGGATGTTACCCCTACGGGATGGTCTTTTGAGCCAGGGACCCATCTGGCATCCAGACGTAAGCCAGCTCAAGTTAGCAGCCTGTTTTCTGAGGAGCAGATCCTAAAGAAAAGGGGTCTGCCGGACAAATTAGTTTCTATGCTGTTAAACAGCAGGAAAAAAGTCACAACAGATATATTTTTTTTTAAGGAAAAGGATTTTTTTTGGAAATGCTACAGCTCCTGGTACAGGACAAAGAAGAATTTGCCGCAGGAGACCAGTTCCATCTTGGAATTTCTTCATGCTGGAATGGAGAAGGGGTTAGCGGTTAGCACCTTGAAGACACAGGTGGGCGCGTTATCGGTTTTTTTTGGAAGTACAGTTATCAAGAGATCCATTAGTTATTAGGTTCTGTAAACAATGGCTAGGTCAAGACCAGCACCTATAAAAAAAAAAAAAAAAAATTCCAAGTTGGGACTGCTCAGTGGTCCTGCAGGGGCTAACGGGGAATCCTTTCGAACCTCTAGAGGAGGCAACAGTAACAAATTGGACTCTGAAAATGGCCTTATTAGTAGCAGTAACCTCCGCCAGGAGAGTCGGTGAGCTGCAAGCTTTTTCCATAATAGAACCTTTTCTTAGTCTTTCCAGATCCGATAATCCTGAAGGTGGACCCAGGCTTTCTTCCTAAAGTCTCTTCCGCCTTTCATCGTTCTCAGGAGGTGATTCTACCAACATTCTGCACATCCCCAACCAGCTCTAAAGAGGAAAAGTTCCATATGCTGGATGTGAAGAGAGGCCTAATGCATTGTCTGGAATTGACCAAACAATTTAGAAAGTCAAATTCCCTTTTTGTGCTGTTCTCAGGGACACATTAAGGACAGCATGCTTCCAAGAGCTCAATAGGAAGATGGCTCAGAAAAGCCATTGAGGAAGCCTACAAAGTCTCAGGGCAGATACCGCCAGAGGGTATCCAAGCCCACTCAACAAGGGCGGTGGCAACATCTTGGGCTGAGAGGGCTGGCGCCTCTCCTGACCAAACCTGTAAAGCCGCAACGTGGACAAGTTTCACTACGTTCATCCGGCATTATAGAGTAGATCTGATGTCAGCCTCAGAGCAGGCCTTCGGCTGGAAGGTCCTACAGGCGGTGGTCCCACCCTAGAGTAAGTTTCTCGTTTTTCCTCTCCAGGTGCTGTCCTGAAAGACGCTTTGAGAAAACCTTAGTTAGACTTAACGGTGACAGTATTTCTAGAAGTCTTTCAGGACAGCAGCTATTACCCTCCCTAGTGGTTTCTAATATGTCTTGCACTTTTTTATTATATGTGTATATTTTTCTTAGATTGTTTTAAAATTCTGTTTTTCAGCATGGCTGGAGGTTTCTTGTTTACGACTGAGGCCATGGTGGAAGGGAGCTGGAAGGGAGGGTCACTCTGTAGAATACGATAAGTAGATGTATCATGAAGCTGACGTATAGCTTCCAACCTATGATCCTCTTGTTCAAAATGACAACTGACCCCCCTTCATCCGCCTGTCTAACAACCAGATCCTTACGAGACTTAAGATCTTTAATGGCTAATCTCTGGGATTTTGTTAAATTGTTCTTAGAGAACTGCGGTGACTTACCCACCTTCTCCCCAAGTTTAACCAAATCCTGTTCAACTAACATTTGGAACATATCTACTTCTGTGCTTGTACAGGATAAAAGTATTTGTTACTAATGAGTACGCTGTTATCCTTAATGCCATGTAAGCCTCCTGTTGTTTCTGCCTGTAAACTCGCCAGAGCTGATTGAGCAACCAAGTCCTAAAAATTAAATTAATGTATAGGAGATGTCTCGCTCTGGGCATTGACAGAACAGGCGGACTCAGGTTCACAAAAATGTTTTCTCAAAACGATATTGCGAATAAAACGATTAACATCAAGCAATGTTTTGAAAACATCAAAATGGGAGAGAAGGAAAGACCCTTAGAAAGAAGGGACAGTTCCGCATCAGTAAGTTCAGCTTGTGAAAGATTGACCACTTTAGCTACATTACCAGAGTTAGAGTCTGGTGATGATAGTTTTCTTGCCCCTGACTTGGGGATAATTTTGTGTTTTGTTGGACCTGCCATCCTTGTCTGTTTTTTCTTTTGTCTTTTTCATTCTTGTTTTGGTGTCCATCAGAGATGGAAAGTTTTTGAGTATTGTGCATTAGAGGGAGTGGATTGTACCATCTTTTAATTGTATATGCATATATATGTGTAGTTTGATATTGTGTGTTGTGCTATAAAAAATGCTCCCGCGGAAACGCGTTAGTGCTCACCGGTTTGTACATGGTCATATTGGAATAAACATTATCAAGACTTTTTCTCCAGAAGTGCCGGTGCCTTTATGCTTTGATTTCGTATGTCACATCACTGTGCATGAGTTGTGTGTCCCAGGAAATGTTGCAAGTCAGAAGCCGAGAGCCTGGAAGACTGGTGCAAAGTTTAAAACCATTAGTGCCACACAACTCCCTTCAGTGGTTGGAGGACAGAGCGCCTCATCCCCAATGTCTCAAGTAACATTTAAAATAGCAGCATTATAAAATTACAGTTAGGTGCAAGTCCTTTACATAGCTCAGTGTTCCTTTCTTCTAATATAATGTTGTTTATTATAAAAATATAATAATTCTGAGAATATAACAACCCATAATTGACCTATAGCAAAAATTGTACTTGAAAAACTTTCTGGGAATTTAAAGGTGATACTGTATTTCTAGAGACACCAAAACTGCATCTCATAAAAGTGAGTACACCCCTCACATTTTTGCAAATATTTTATTATATTTTTTCATGTGACAACACTGAAGAAATGACACTTTGCTACAATGTAAAGTAGTGAATGCACAGCTTGTATAACAGTGTAAATTTGCTGTCCACTCAAAAAAAACACATACAGCCATTAATGTCTGAACCGCTGGTGAAAATGTCCAAATTGGGCCCAATTGGCCATTTTCCCTCCCTGGTGCCATGTGACTCATTAGTGTTACAAGGTCTCGGGTGTGAATTGAGAGCAGGTGTGTTAAATTTGGTGTTATCGCTCTCATTCTCTCATACTGGTCACTGGAAGTTCAACATGGCAACTCATGGCAAAGAACTCTGAGGATCTGAAAAAAGAATTGTTGCTCTACATAAAGATGGTCTAGGCTATAAGAAGATTGCCAAGACCCTGAAACTGAGCTGCAGCACGGTGGCCCAGACTATACAGTGGTTTAACCACTTCAGCCCCGGAAGATTTTACCCCCTTTCTGACCAGAGCACTTTTTACAATTCGGCACTGCGTCGCTTTAACTGCTAATTGCGCGGTCATGCAATGCTGTACCCAAATGAAATTTGCGTCCTTTTCTTCCCACAAATAGAGCTTTCTTTTGATGGTATTTGATCACCTCTGCCGTTTTTATTTTTTGCGCTATAAACGGAAAAAGACCGAAAATTTTGAAAAAAATGATATTTTCTACTTTTTGTTATAAAAAAAATCCAATAAACTAAATTTTAGTCATACATTTAGGCCAAAATGTATTCGGCCACATGTCTTTGGTAAAAAAAATGTCAATAAGCGTATATTTATTGGTTTGCGCAAAAGTTATAGCGTCTACAAACTAGGGTACATTTTCTGTAATTTACACAGCTTTTAGTTTATGACTGCCTATGTCATTTCTTGAGGTGCTAAAATGGCAGGGCAGTACAAAACCCCCCCAAATGACCCCATTTTGGAAAGTAGACACCCCAAGGAAATTGCTGAGAGGCATGTTGAACCCATTGAATATTTTTTTTTTTTTGTCCCAAGTGATTGAATAATGACAAAAAAAAAAAAAAAAATTTACAAAAAGTTGTCACTAAATGATATATTGCTCACACAGGCCATGGGCATATGTGGAATTGCACCCCAAAATACATTCAGCTGCTTCTCCTGAGTATGGGGATACCACATGTGTGGGACTTTTTGGGAGCCTAGCCGCGTACGGGGCCCCGAAAACCAAGCACCGCCTTCAGGATTTCTAAGGGCATAAATTTTTGATTTCACGCCTCACTACCTATCACAGTTTTGAAGGCCATAAAATGCCAAGATGGCACAAAACCCCCCCAAATGACCCCATTTTGGAAAGTAGACACCCCAAGCTATTTGCTGAGAGGCATGGTGAGTATTTTGCAGCTCTCATTTGTTTTTGAAAATGAAGAAAGACCAGAAAAAAAAAATTTTTTTTTTCAATTTTCAAAACTTTGTGACAAAAAGTGAGGTCTGCAAAATACTCACTATACCTCTCAGCAAATAGCTTGGGGTGTCTACTTTCCAAAATGGGGTCATTTTGGGGGGGTTTTGTGCCACCTGGGCATTCCATGGCCTCCGAAACTGTGATAGGCAGTGAAGAGTGAAATCAAAAATTTACGCCCTTAGAAAGCCTGAAGGCGGTGCTTGGTTTTCGGGGTCCCGTGCGCAGCTAGGCTCCCAAAAAGTCCCACACATGTGGTATCCCCGTACTCAGGAGAAGCAGCAGAATGTATTTTGGGGTGTAATTTCACATATCCCCATGGCATGTTTGAGCAATATATCATTTAGTGACAACTTTGTGCAAAAAAAAAAAAAAAAATTGTCTCTTTCCCGCAACTTGTGTCACAATATAAAATATTCCATGGACTCGACATGACTCTCAGCAAATAGCTTGGGGTGTCTACTTTCCAAAATGGGGTCATTTGGGGGGGTTTTGAACTGTCCTGGCATTTTATGCACAACATTTAGAAGCTTATGTCACACATCACCCACTCTTCTAACCACTTGAAGGCAAAACCCTTTCTGACACTTTTTGATTACGTGAAAAAATAATTTTTTTTTGCAAGAAAATTACTTTGAACACCCAAACATTATATATTTTTTTAAAGCAAATGCCCTACAGATTAAAATGGTGAGTGTTTCATTTTTTTTTTTCACACGGTATTTGCGCAGCGATTTTTCAAACGCATTTTTTGTGGAAAAAACACACTTTTTTAAATTTTAATGCACTAAAACACACTATATTGCCCAAATGTTTGATGGAATAAAAAAGATGATCTTAAGCCGAGTACATGGATACCAAACATGACATGCTTTAAAATTGCGCACAAACGTGCAGTGGCAACAAAATTAATACATTTTTAAAAGCCTTTAAAAGCCTTTACAGGTTTGCATGGTGCAATTGCTGTTTACATTTGACGCCAGACCGATGCTTGCGTTCGCCTTAGCGCGAGAGCAGGGGGGACAGGGGTGCTTTTTTTTTTTTTCTTTATTATTTTTTTGCTTTTTTATCTTATTTTTAAACTGTTTCTTTCATTTTTTTTTTTTTAAATCATTTTTATTGTTATCTCAGGGAATGTAAATATCCCCTATGATAGCAATAGGTAGTGACAGGTACTCTTTTTTGAAAAAATTGGGGTCTATTAGACCCTAGATCTCTCCTCTGCCCTCAAAGCATCTGACCACACCAAGATCGGTGTGATAAAATGCTTCCCCAATTTCCCAATGGCGCTGTTTACATCCGGCGAAATCTAAGTCATAAAATGCTCGTAGCTTCCGGTTTCTTAGGCCATAGAGATGTTTGGAGCCACTCTGGTCTCTGATCAGCTCTATGGTCAGCTGGCTGAATCACCGGCTGCATTCTCAGGTTCCCTGTTGAGACAGGAGAGCCAGAGAAAAACACGGAAGACGGTGGGGGGGGGGGCATTCCCTCCCACTGCTTGTAAAAGCAGTCTAGAGGCTAATTAGCCGCTAGGATTGCTTTTACATGAAAGCCGACCGCTGGCTGAAAAGAATGATACCAAGATGATACCTAAACCTGCAGGCATCATTCTGGTATAACCACTCAAAGTCGTGAATGGTGTACCTGAAGACTAAAAAATGGTTAACAATAAAGCACAGTAAACGGTAAAGTATAAAAAATTGCATACCTGAAAAGCAAACATGATAAAACATAATAACAATAAAACATTGCAGAATAGAATACAGTAAAAAAGAGCAGAACAATAGAGAGAGAATAGAGAGAGAGAGAATAAAACAACAACTATTTTTTTTTTATTTTTGTTTGTGTTATTTTTGCAAACTTGTAACTTTTATAACTGTAACCGGTTCCAGGTTCGGGTCTCTCAAAATGCGATGGCATCTTGGGAGACCCTGTGAAAGTGTGCCTAGTCTGTGGAATGCTGTACCCTACGCTAATACTCAACTAGTGAATGGTAGCGTTCAAAACATTCACCAATGCAAAGACCAGGATTGTCAGGACAGGAGGGACAATAATAGCGGGTGTCACGCCTATATCCGCGCTTGCTGCAGACACGACATCTTTTTGGGGGGGTTTGTTGGGTAGGGGTACTCGGGAGGACATAAAAATGCCTCTCATGCAGCCGACTGCATTTGGTTGGGGATGTGAATGGGGGAAGTACGGGCGCTACAGAAGCGGTGGGTTCCCAATTAGGATTGGCGAATGCAGTAGGAAGGGCACTATGGGCACGACGGGCCTGTGTTTGTCTTTTTGGTGGCAGCGGGACACTACTTGTGCTTGCCACCTCACCAGCTTGAACTGCACTTATGGGACTCGCCACGTCACCAAGTGTTACTGCAGTGCTGGTTTGACTACGACCGGGGTGTACTAGGCCACTGGTGCTTGCCAGTTCACCAAAACGCTACCAAAAAAACTGTTAGCGATCGCAGGGATCAGGCCTGACTCTGCGAACGCTGCAGTTATGCGTTTAGTGTTCTGTAAGTGACAGTGATCGATCGATACTGCACTTGGGTGGGCTGGGCTAGGCTGGGCGGAGGGGCAAAACGCAGGTGCTAGCAGGTATCTGGGCTGATCCCGCTAACACTGCGTTTTTGGGAACCCTAAACTGCTGGGGACGCTAGTATAGATCTGATCGGATCAGATATAGATCCGTTCTGATACTATACCACTAAGGGAGGCGTATGCTGCGTGCGTGGGTGTTAGCGGTACTGGCGCTAATCTGACGCTGCCTGGGGCGACGCATATCACCGCCGGGCGATTAGGGGGCTAAACCTTTATTCGGTAATAAACGGCGAGTGCGCTGACACTGTAAAAAATAAACGAACTAACCAGCGTCACCCGTAACACTTATACGGTGATCAGTGGTGAAAGGGTTAACTAGGGGGCAATCAAGGGGTTAAAACATTTATTAGGTAGTATATGGGGGTCCCTGTCGCTATAAAACGCTGATGGCGAACCTAAATATTTACCTCACTAACTAGCGTCACCAGCGACACTAATACAGCGATCAGAAAAATGATCGCTTAGTGACACTGGTGACAGGGGGTGATCAAGGGGTTAAAACTTTATTAGGGGGGGTTAGGGGGGTACCCTAGACCTACAGGGGGGTAACCCTAATTGTCCTACCACTGCTAACTGTCACAAACTGACACTATGCAGCAATCAAAAAAAAAAAAAAAACCTGCTTGGTGTCAGTTTGTGACGGGGGGGGGGGTGATTGGGGGGGGATCGGGGGGCGATCGGGGTGTTTAGTGTGCCTGGCATGTTCTACTGTGTTGTGTGTGTGTTGTGCACTTACTTACATGTCGTCTCTCCTCGGGCCGGAACGGAAACTCCCGAGCCGAGGAGAGATGACATCACATCCTCTGCCTCTGTGTACTATACAGAGGCAGAGGATGTTTCACATTGGCTGGGAGCGATCGCGAGGGGGGGGGCCACGATCGGATGGCCTCCCCCTCGTCTCTCAACTCTCCCAGCCAAATGCCGACCGCAGCTGGCACCGGGGGAGGGGGGTCCGATCGGACCCCCCCGCCCGCGGGAAGGCAATCACGTACCAGGTACGTGATTTTGCCTGCCCGTGCCATTCTGCTCACGTATATAGGCGTGAGGCGGTCGGCAAGTGGTTAACAGGAATGTTCCACGCAGAACAGGCCTTGCCAAGGTCGGCCAAAGAAGTTGAGTGCAAGTGCTCAGGGTCATATCCAGAGGTTGTCTTTGGGAAATAGATTTATGAGTGCCACCAACATTGCTGCAGAGGTTGAAGGGGTGGGGGGTCAGCCTGTCAGTGCTCAGACCATACGCCGCACACTACATCAAATTGGTCTGCAAGGCTGTCATCCCAGAAGGAAGCTTCTTCTCAAGATGGTGCATGAGAAAGGCTGCAAACAGTTTGCTGAAGACAAGCAGACTAAAGGACATGGATTACTGGAACCATGTCCTGTGGTCTGATGAGACCAAGATAAACTTATTTCGTTCAGATGGTGTCAAGTGTGTGTGGCAGCAAAGACATACTTGTGAGGAGTAGAAAGACAAGTATGTCTTGCCTACAGTCAAGCATGGTGGTGGGAGTGTCATGGTCTGGGGCTGCATGAGTGCTCCCGGCACTGGGGAGATACAGTTCATTGAGGGAACCATGAATGCCAACATGTACTTTGACATACTGAAGCAGAGAATGATCCCTTCCCTTCAGAGACTGGGCCGCAGGGCAGTATTCCAACATAATGACCCCAAACACACCTCCAAGACGACCACTGCCTTGCTAAAGAAGCTGAGGGTAAAGGTGATGGACTGGCCAAGCATGTCTCCAGACCTAAACTCTATTGAGCATCTGTGAGGCATCCTCAAACAGAAGTTTGAGGAGCGCAGCAAGGTCTCTAAGATCCACCAGCTCCGTAAAGTCATGGAGGAGTAGAAGAGGACTCCCGTGACAACCTGTGAAGCTCTGGTGAACTCTGTGCCAAGAGGGTTAAGGTAGTGCTGGAAAATAATAGTTGCCACACATTATTGACAATTTGGCCCAATTTCGACATTTTCCCTTAGGGGTGTACTCACTTTTGTTGCCACCGGTTTAGATATTAATGGCTGTGTGTTGAGTTATATTGAGGGGACAACAAATTTACACTGTTATGCAAGCTGTACACTCACTACTTTACATTGTAGCAAAGTGTAATTTCTTCAGTGTTGTCACATGCAAAGATATAGTAAAATATTTGCAAAAATGTGAGGGGTGTACTCACTTTTGTGAGATACTGTATATTCTGGGAATTAGAAAGGGGTCTTTGATAAACATCTGTTTTGAAGCAGAAGTAACCTTGATTTTTACTCTCAATATGATAGGTTCAGCAGGCCTTAAAGACTTTATAAATCCAAAAACACAAATGTAATTAATTGCATTCTACCAGTCCATAGATGTGGTGGGTGCGAGAATTTTATTTTTTCAGGCTCTTTTCCCTTTATTTGCTCTTTTTTCCCTTATTTTCATTGAAAAACATTCGACTAGCACAAGAAATTACTTGATAGCATTTGATTTTTGCCCAGTTCGCACAAAACTAATATACATGCACTTTTATTAGGAAAATTCCTATGCAAATATTTTATAAATGCTCTCTGTGATGGACCACCTGGCACCCAGCCTGGGTGCCTCTGCCAAGATACAGCTTCCTCCATTCTGGAACCTGGTATTATAGTTGAGTATTGCACCCAAGAACTAGACAATACCTGTCAAAACCAGGTACCCACTCCCTCCCAAAAGGTGCCAAACGTGACAGCAGAGGGGGGGAGGGAGCAGACATGCAGAGCTTCCCCTTTTGGGTGGAGCTCCGCTTTTTATTAAGGATAAAAAAAAAACTTTTCCTTTTCATAAACATTTTAAAGACATTATATATAAAGTACTGAATAAGGGATAAGGGCTAAATTGCCCAGAGGATGGGGAAAAAAGGACTTTTAAGGTGCTGTTTACATCAAAGATATAATCAAAAAATTCTGTACAATCATATTAAAAAATGAAAATTTTATTGAATTAAGATTAAAATATTCATGTCTCTCATGGAAAGTGGGACATGCTTTTAAGAACAATATGACATTAATGAATATCACCCAAAATTGTTCACATTGGATAATGCAACATAAAGCAACTACTTAAAGGTGCCATGACAATCTGCCGCTCGACATGTTTCGCTCTAATACGAGCATCTTCAGGAGTTTAAAGGCTATGATTGTAGTGGATTCTATAATGATGGGAGAATAAACAATAATCAATACATGCGTACAAACATATTAGAAATACATCCAATGGATGAATAAACTAAATTATCAGAAGACAGGTTAATACAGAGCATATAAATGCATATATATAAGTGGAGACCAGACAGTTCAACCAAGTATATGTGGGAAATCAAAATTTGTATATCTTACCAGGCTGTAATGCATCAATGCGACATAAATGTTTCAATAGAGTGGCAACATGAATGTTTCAATAGAGTGGCAAATTAGTGCTGATTTTGAACCGGGAAGTTCTCTCATATATATAGGGACATCGCTGCCATAGTGTGACCACAGGGGAACATAAAGTTGTATACTGGCCCTTTAAAGAAATAAAACAGAATTAAAATTGATAAGGGGGGGGGGGGATGTATGGGAACAGGAAAATCAGATTCCCAAACATCCTTGTTTGGTTTTAAGGTGTATTTTAAGGTAGAGCCAATTAGGAGTATTTACCTAAAGCATAAAAGTATCACGGTAAACATGTGTTAAATGGATATGGCTAGATACCATAGTTTCATCAAACCAGTCGATGGTGACTACAAAAACGATAACCAACCGCGATGTTTTCTAAGTGAAAAAGAAATACAGTTGTAAAGGACCATAAAAGTTCCACAAGTGCAGCTCACTGCCAACTGACAGTGATGCTGTAGAGGGAGAACTTACTTTGTAGGCAGTAGTCCGGCAAGCAGATTTGGGAGAGCTTCACGCTGCCTCCATTGAACGGCGCCGGTAGCAGAGCTGTGGGCGGTGTATGACCGCCTTTATGTACCCCCACCACGGCGGCGTCTGATTTCGCCGCCGTGATGCGGACGCTTGTTGAGGCTGGCTGCGTCATACCCTGGGGGAGGAGGAACGCGGCGGCGTCAATCTGACGTCCGTAGCGTGCCAAGGCGTAGTGCGCATGTCTATGAATTCATAGAGCCCGTGAGATATCCGGGCGCCGAAAACGCCATGTTGGTAATGGGAAAAAAGAAAGTATAAACAGATAGGACTAGACTAAAGCATTCAGCCTATCTGGCAACAAATAAATGAAAATAGAGGCTCATATATATCACTTTATGGGTATTATAGCACCCCATTTAGTGCAGCAACCAGGATCACTCTGGGGACGATTGGCTCTATATCTCCAATAGTGGGTGCCCCGGGCGTCCGTGTGGTCTAAATTGACAGAGATCGACCCAACATGAGAATATTCCCGGGATATTGTTGCCAGTCATAAAAAGAAAAGAAACAAACGGACTTTTTGTTAAAAAATCCTTAATAGATATTTGCAACAACAGCCTGTAAGATTATAGCACAAAATAAATCAGTGGAAGTTCAATGATATCAAGTGTAACATACAAGAATGTACATGGTCATAATCTCGTTATTATTGAATATTTTAACATAGCTTATACAAATATGAGACGCCAGATCAGTACAGCATTGAGGATACAGAATATAGTTTAATATTTTAACATGAATTATATATATATGTGACGTCACATTAGTACAGCATTGAAAATATTAAATGTGATTAATGACCTACCAAGATGGAAAAGGCAAGGAAAAAGAAAGAAATACCTTTTAGTATTAGATTACACTATTATGTTGTATTTGGAAAACCAAAACTTGAAAAACCAAAGAATGGAGAAAGGGGAGGGGAGGGGGGGGGGAAAGAGGGGGAAGAGGGGGAGGGACCCAGGAGAACAAAGTCATGTCTGAACTGGGGATGCCCCAGTTTTTAAAGAAATGGCTTAAAACTGAACGCATCGTTCATGCCTGGATGCTGGAGAGCTGACAGCTCGTGTATCCAGCGTGCCTCCTTTTGGAGGAGGAGCTTATCATAGTCTCCCCCTCTTACACCCGGAGGGATATGTTCCAAGGCAAAAAAGTGTAAACAGTTAGCGTCAAAGTTGTGCTGCAGGCCAACATGACGACTGATGGGGGTTTCCATTCTTTTTTTCTGTATAAGGGAAACATGATCCCTAATACGGCAAAAAAAGGGTCTCTTAGTCTTTCCGATGTAAAACATCTTACATTCGCATAACATGATGTATACTATACCGATGGATTGGCATGTTACTGCAAATCTAGGTTTGAACAAATGGCCGTTGGGCAACAAGAGACTACGAGTGGCTAAAATATATCTACAGTATGAACATTGATGGCTGGGTCTACTTCCCCTATCGGTTTCTTTGATTTTTGCACTGTGGCTTTCATAGTGGCTATGTACAAGTGAATCTCTAAGGGATCGACACCGTCTGAAAGTAATCTCCGGATATGGATTTAGATGTTTGGCCACCTTTTCGTCTCCCATTAATAAATACCAGTGCTTTTTAAGGATATCACGTGTTTGTTGGTGTTGACTAGAGTAAGTAGTGATGAGCCTGACACCCGGGTTGGCTTTTTTACAGCTGGTGTTATGCAAAAGAGAGGCTCTATTTTGGTTTTTTGCTCTGAGGTATGCTTTTTTAAGGCATTTTTTGCTATACCCTCGATTGAGGAAGCGTGAGCGTAAACATTTAGCTTCCCTTTCGAAGTCAGACTCATCACTGCAGTTGCGTTTTGCTCGTAAATATTGCCCATAGGGCACGCTCGTGATAAGAGGAACCGGGTGGGAGCTGGTGGCGTGCAACAGGGAATTGCCCGCAGAGGGTTTCTGGTATAAAGTTGTTCTGATGTTACCATCAGATTTAACTATAATTTGAGTGTCCAAAAAGGTCAAACTGGATTGACTGAATTCAACAGTGAATTTGAGATTAAATCTATTGATTTTTAGGCTTTCCAAAAAGGACAGAAGAAGATCTTTAGGACCCACCCATATAAAGAAAATGTCGTCAATAAATCTCCTCCATAGAGGGATTTGTTCCATATATTGCTGCATGTCATCTCTGGAAAACAAATCCCGTTCCCACCCCCCCAGATACAGGTTGGCGTAAGAGGGGGCACATTTGGTCCCCATAGCCACCCCCTGTATCTGGAGGTAGTGGGATCCGTCAAAAAGGAAGATGTTGTTGGAAAGAACAAACAACAACAACTTCAAAATAAATTCATTGTACTGAGAGGTTATCTCATGATTTTGAAAAAGAAAATCTTTGACAACTTCCACCCCCTGTTGGTGGGGAATCGAATTGTATAAGGCCTCCACGTCGAGGGCTACCAGCCACGCGCCCCTGGGAAGGGAAGCTCCAAAAGGAGGCACGCTGGATACACGAGCTGTCAGCTCTCCAGCATCCAGGCATGAACGATGCGTTCAGTTTTAAGCCATTTCTTTAAAAACTGGGGCATCCCCAGTTCAGACATGACTTTGTTCTCCCGGGTCCCTCCCCCTCTTCCCCCTCTTTCCCCCCCCCTCCCCTTTCTCCATTCTTTGGTTTTTCAAGTTTTGGTTTTCCAAATACAACATAATAGTGTAATCTAATACTAAAAGGTATTTCTTTCTTTTTCCTTGCCTTTTCCATCTTGGTAGGTCATTAATCACATTTAATATTTTCAATGCTGTACTAATGTGACGTCACATATATATATAATTCATGTTAAAATATTAACTATATTCTGTATCCTCAATGCTGTACTGATCTGGCGTCTCATATTTGTATAAGCTATGTTAAAATATTCAATAATAACGAGATTATGACCATGTACATTCTTGTATGTTACACTTGATATCATTGAACTTCCACTGATTTATTTTGTGCTATAATCTTACAGGCTGTTGTTGCAAATATCTATTAAGGATTTTTTAACAAAAAGTCCGTTTGTTTCTTTTCTTTTTATGACTGGCAACAATATCCCGGGAATATTCTCATGTTGGGTCGATCTCTGTCAATTTAGACCACACGGACGCCCGGGGCACCCACTATTGGAGATATAGAGCCAATCGTCCCCAGAGTGGTGGCCCCCCTTTTTTTGATCCTGGTTGCTGCACTAAATGGGGCGCTATAATACCCATAAAGTGATATATATGAGCCTCTATTTTCATTTATTGGTTGCCAGATAGGCTGAATGCTTTAGTCTAGTCCTATCTGTTTATACTTTCTTTTTTCCCATTACCAACATGGCGTTTTCGGCGCCCGGATATCTCACGGGCTCTATGAATTCATAGACATGCGCACTACGCCTTGGCACGCTACGGACGTCAGATTGACGCCGCCGCGTTCCTCCTCCCCCAGGGTATGACGCAGCCAGCCTCAACAAGCGTCCGCATCACGGCGGCGAAATCAGACGCCGCCGTGGTGGGGGTACATAAAGGCGGTCATACACCGCCCACAGCTCTGCTACCGGCGCCGTTCAATGGAGGCAGCGTGAAGCTCTCCCAAATCTGCTTGCCGGACTACTGCCTACAAAGTAAGTTCTCCCTCTACAGCATCACTGTCAGTTGGCAGTGAGCTGCACTTGTGGAACTTTTATGGTCCTTTACAACTGTATTTCTTTTTCACTTAGAAAACATCGCGGTTGGTTATCGTTTTTGTAGTCACCATCGACTGGTTTGATGAAACTATGGTATCTAGCCATATCCATTTAACACATGTTTACCGTGATACTTTTGTGCTTTAGGTAAATACTCCTAATTGGCTCTACCTTAAAATACACCTTAAAACCAAACAAGGATGTTTGGGAATCTGATTTTCCTGTTCCCATACATCCCCCCCCCCCTTATCAATTTTAATTCTGTTTTATTTCTTTAAAGGGCCAGTATACAACTTTATGTTCCCCTGTGGTCACACTATGGCAGCGATGTCCCTATATATATGAGAGAACTTCCCGGTTCAAAATCAGCACTAATTTGCCACTCTATTGAAACATTCATGTTGCCACTCTATTGAAACATTTATGTCGCATTGATGCATTACAGCCTGGTAAGATATACAAATTTTGATTTCCCACATATACTTGGTTGAACTGTCTGGTCTCCACTTATATATATGCATTTATATGCTCTGTATTAACCTGTCTTCTGATAATTTAGTTTATTCATCCATTGGATGTATTTCTAATATGTTTGTACGCATGTATTGATTATTGTTTATTCTCCCATCATTATAGAATCCACTACAATCATAGCCTTTAAACTCCTGAAGAAGCTCGTATTAGAGCGAAACATGTCGAGCGGCAGATTGTCATGGCACCTTTAAGTAGTTGCTTTATGTTGCATTATCCAATGTGAACAATTTTGGGTGATATTCATTAATGTCATATTGTTCTTAAAAGCATGTCCCACTTTCCATGAGAGACATGAATATTTTAATCTTAATTCAATAAAATTTTCATTTTTTAATATGATTGTACAGAATTTTTTGATTATATCTTTGATGTAAACAGCACCTTAAAAGTCCTTTTTTTCCCCATCCTCTGGGCAATTTAGCCCTTTATCCCTTATTCAGTACTTTATTATAGGATGTGGTGCTTACAGTTGAGTATCTCTGTCCTTCCTATATCTTAATACATTATATATAAAGTGTAAGTTCACATTTTCACATAAGAATTAAAGGGTGAACTAACACTGTACACACTCCTCACCACCCTCCTTCCTGCTGCACTTACCCCCGTGAAAGATTAGCTTTCATAACTTTTGCTGATCACTCAGCCAGGGTTGGAGTACAGGGATTTGAAAGCCACAATCTTCTTCTGGGGCAGATCAGAGTGATTCTGATTGGTTATGTGTTGGCACGTGACAGAGTTGACCAGTCGGAAAGAAGGGGAAGAAGAGCGCTGCTTTCAATTCAGTGGACTGTCGCAATGGCATGGCCAGTGGAAACTACTCTTCTATGAAGGCAAGTGTACCAGCGGGTTCTAGTAGCTAAAAATTACCATATGTAAAATATATGTGTGCGCGAAATGAGTACAAAAAGTTTAAAAAACCCAGGTTTCTATATTGTAAAAAAAGTTTATATATTATATATATTTGTCCCATCTGTTGGTAAGGCAGTATAAAACACGTAGCATGTAGATCAAATCTCCTTGTACTTTTGGTCATTGTGTACCTAATTTGTAAGTGCAATTATATCTGATACACTATACCAGATCCTTAAAGAATGTTGAACAATTTCTCACTGCTTGGAGACTCTGAAAAATGTTCTTGGCTGATGTAGAAACCTCTGATACCCTCTGGAGATTGTGTATTACTAAATTGCTAGATTGGGGTTGACAGCTGCTTTCTTGGCTTCTTATGTATACTTGCCAACTCAACAAAAAATTGAAACCATTTCATAATATAGAATGATGGCTTTAGATATTTAGAATTTTTTAAAAGTACATAGCACAGTATTGGGTTCCTTTTATAGAAGACGACATTAGTTTACATTTACATAGCTAGAAGCCAAGCATCTGTGAGCTAAAAGCTAAAAAAAAAAGTAGCTGATCTAAATGCCTAATCTGGTTTTCATCATTTTCTAACCAGCCTTGGTGTGTGTAAAAGTTGACCTTGCCTTTTCTAGGTAAAGATGACAGTAGACAGAACATAGTTGTTGAGTAATGCTAATTTGGCCACGTTGGCTGTGATCCTCCTATCTATAGGTATTGTAAAAAAAGTTTTTTGACCTTAGGCAAATAATAATGGGACATGTGTTGTTTTTTTTTTTGTTTTTTTGTTTTGTCCAAATCGCCAATTGTTTAATTTCATATGAAAACTGGTGGCTAGCAATTTT
Organism: Lithobates septentrionalis; assembly: GCA_037952835.1. Taxonomy (NCBI): domain Eukaryota; kingdom Metazoa; phylum Chordata; class Amphibia; order Anura; family Ranidae; genus Lithobates; species Lithobates septentrionalis. The sequence continues at coordinate 1,505,471 of JBBDGP010002141.1, forward strand.
AACTGTAGAGTAGCAGATTATGATATACAAATGTAAAAAGAGTATGGCAACATTTTGGGTAGGGCTGAAACAACTACAACATCAATAGTTGTCAACTACTTTCATAATCAATTAGTTGGTCAGCTGATTAGTTGGCCTGCATACAGAATGCATCATTTGTTTATAAATGTGGAAATACAGTGCAACACATGTACAGCTCAGTACACTGCCCATACATGTCAGTAAATGCCTGAGAGCTTGTGAATGCGAATGTGTCAGCAGCAATGACTCTTTGGAAATGTAGTCCAGGGCAGGAGAAGGAAGTAATTTTAAAGTGTTTCTAAAGGCAGAGGTTATTTTTACCTTAATGTATTCTATGCATTAAGTTAAAAAAAAAAAATTCTGTGACCAGCTCCCCCCCAACATATACTTACCGGATCTCGATTTAGCGCTGTACCTGAGGGATCGCTCTCTCTCTCTCTTCCCCATCCCCCACAGTACTCATTGGCACGTGCTGCTGTTAATCACAGCCTGTGAGCAGGGGCGGAGGGGAGATGCACTGTGTGTGTCAACAGAAGCACACAGTGCAGCTAGGGATCGAGCCTGCACAAGTACCCCCGTAGCAAGCTTCTTGCTATAGGGGCACTCTGAAGGCAGGAGGAGCCAGAAGCGTCAACGGGGGACCCCAGAAGAGAAGGATTAGAGCTGCTCTGTGCAAAACCATTGCACAGAGCAGGCAAGTATGATGTTTGTAAATGGGTTTTTTTTTTTTCTTTTAAAAAGCAATCACTTTTAGGGCTCTGTGTGGGGAAGATCAGCACCTGAACCCAGAGAGCTGGAGGCCGATAGACTGGAGCTAATATAGGACATTACAATTAAATGAAAAAAGAATAATTGCCAGCAGGGGCATTGCTAGGTCTACAAAAGATCTGGGGCTAGAGCCCATAGCAGCATAGTAAAAGTCATACGCTTGGGCGGGCATACACATGTATATACAGTAATATACGTGTGTGTGTGTAATATATATCCCCAGAAAGCCCCCCCTTACATCAGGGTCCCCAGAGAGCCCGCCACTTGCATCAGGGTCTCCAGAGAGCCTCCCCCTTAAATCAGGGTCTCCAGAGAGCCTCCCCCTTAAATCAGGGTCTCCAGAGAGCCTCCCCCTTAAATCAGGGTCTCCAGAGAGCCTCCCCCTTAAATCAGGGTCTCCAGAGAGCCTCCCCCTTAAATCAGGGTCTCCAGAGAGCCTCCCCCTTAAAATCAGGGTCTCCAGAGAGCCTCCCCCTTAAAATCAGGGTCTCCAGAGAGCCTCCCCCTTAAAATCAGGGTCCCCAGAGAGCCCCCCACTTACATCAGGGTCTCCAGAGAGCCTCCCCTCCCCTTGGGGACCCCTGCAGAGACTCGGGGCTATGGGCCCCAGATTCGGGGCTATAGCCCCAAAAGCCACCCCCTAGCAACGCCCCTGATTGCCAGTATAGTGCATTATATTTAAAAATAATATATCCATGCAGAAATGTCTCAACCTTAAGTCCTGGTTCATACTAGTTCGATGACAGACATTGCACGTAATTCACACCGCATTGCTGGGAAGATCACATGTGATGACTGCGTGGCGATTTCAGCCAAACAAACTGTATGGCTGAAATCGCATTGCATTAGCACCAAAATGGTGCAGGACCTTTTTTTTGGTCTGCACTGGAATCGGATCGCATGGGAGTTCACATCTGTGCGATCCGATTTCTGCACCATTTCACAGTTTGCACTGCGATCTGCAAACCGTTCTGGGGGTCAACTTTACATTGACACCCACAGCGGTTCGCAGATCTCGGTGTAAACCATTGTGCAATGCGGGAGAACCCGCACTGGGTTTGCAGGGTTCCCGCATCGCACCAGTGTAAACCCAGCCTTAGTGCTATTTTGATACAAAAGATTTATTACCGAACTCACACTCTCACACACTTCATATAGCTTCATGTCTGACTCCTAGTTAAAATACCCTGTACATCCTACTTCTGGGAATTATTTATTATTATACATATAGGCATACTTGCCAACTGTCCCGGATTTCCCTATCAATCTATCCAGTCAAGAGCCGAGCCAAACGGCAGAGAGGGTGAGCACATCTCCGGCATGGGAATTACGGGGCTCATGTGAGTAAAACTGGGGGGCTGGTCAGTGACGGAAGTTTTTTCACCTTAATGTATAGGATGCACAAGGGTTTACAACCCCTTTAAGTTATAACCCCTTTAAGTTATAATGTGCCAGTATGCACCGCATACTATAACATTATGACAGACTTGCCTGAAAACGGAGCCCTCCAGTGGAGCGCTATCACCGCTATAGGCGATTCCATCTTCACCTGGTCCTCCTATAGGATTTGCCGGTTTTGGCGGTATGAATGGCTGAGCCACGATGACCTCACTCCCCAGCATGCATGTGGGAGTCGCTGTTTCTGGCACAGGCTCCGAAGGAATGCTGTTCCTTCAGAGTGAATGAGTGGGTGATATCAACGGCTGCTTCTTTTTTTTAAATCAAAAAAAGTTTTTATTGCTCTTGGAACATATAGTATCACATTACATTTAGGTTATCACATTCTGTATAGTCAGTTACATGTTGTACATACAGTCAATTAAACCTGTTTTTCCCTTGTTAACAAGTTCACATATCCATGTACCACTGAAAAAACAGCAAATATAGCTTTAATAAATTCCTTTTTAACCATTATATCCGTTGTTGTCTTTCTTCTTCTCCCCCCTACCTTATTCCACTATCTCATGTCATTAACATCCATGCCATTACTCCATAGATCACACTGTATCTCCTCTGTCCACATTCCCAAACATCTCTATATACCTTTAAGCAATCTCATTTGTACCAACTCCACAGGACTTATACCTGGGGTATCTAGCCATGCATCCCATAGCTTGTCAAATTTCCCTGGGGTCCCTCTATGCTGATATATGTACTTTTCCATAACCAGGGTATTACCCATCTGTTGGATCCACATTTTAACCACCGGTGGTGTGTCTGATTTCCAGTGTAAAAGTATTGTTTTTCTTGCCTGAAATAGGGCTCTGGCAAAGGCCATTCTAGTTATATTCTCTGGGATGCTCTCCTCTAATATGCCCAGAAGGCATCTCAGCGGGTCAAGAGTAACATTGGTTTGAAAAACCCTATTGAGTAAGGTCATGACCCCTGTCCAATATCTATGGAGTTTGGGGCAACGCCAGAGTAGATGAATCAAATCGCCTGGCGCATTTCTGCATCTGTTACACAGTGGATCCTGTAACCTCCCCATTTTGTGCAGTTTTACCGGTGTATAATGTACTCTCAGCAAAATATACAGTTGGGAAACTTTTTGTGATACGTTTAATGAGCATGAATTGACCGCTTGAAGGGCCTCCTCCCATTGCTCCCCTGTAATGGGTCCTAAGTCTTCCTCCCATTGTGACCTTGCCTTCATGGGATGCCCCTCTAGGAAGGAGGATAAAAGCATAAGGTAGCATTGAGATATCATCCCCTTTTGTATCTGTTGCCTCTTGTAATATGTGAAAAATAGGGGTGGGTGATTGTACCCACTCCCCTGCCCTGCCCTGCGCCCGCACTGCGTGTCGGAGTTGTAGGTAGCAAAACATCATAGTAGATGGTAAAGTATATTCAGACTGCAAGTCTGCAAAAGATAGCAGCCTCCCATTCCGAAAGATGTGTTTTAGGTGGGTAATTCCCAGACGACGCCATCTAGGACCCTGCTTAATTTTGGCCAGTTCCTCATAGGAGTTATTTTTCCATATTGGGCTGTAGGTGGTAAATCCCACTACATGTTGCAGCTGTTTAACCTTGTTCCATACTTTTTGAAGAAGTGCGTAAGTTGGCATCTGCTTATTTGGTTTCTGAAATCTCTGAGCTTCTAGACCCTCCGGTATGGAGTCCACCCCTGCTCCCCTTAGCAGGAGCTTGGCCGACGAGCCTGCAGGGGATGGAGCCATAGCCCCTATTAAATGCTGTAACTGCGCCGCTAGATAGTATATCCAAGGATTGGGGAGTGCAAGACCTCCCCCTTCCTTTGGACATTGCAGTTGCTCCAACTTGATTCTAGGGGGCTTATTGTGCCATAGCAATGTTCTGAATAGCGTATTGACAACTCTAAATATTTTGAGGGGGATGACTATCGGTGTATTATGCAGCATGTACAGGAGCTGAGGCATCAGGATCATCTTAATGAGATTCGTCTTCCCAGCCAAGGACATTTTTAAGTCTGTTCCATATGTTGATTTTGTCTCTAAACCGTGTCAGTAGGGGGTATATGTTTAGTTTTTAGTAATCAATCAAACTAGGGGATATGTAGATGCCTAGATATTTAAAGGAGGTTACTACTGGGATAGGACATGGGAGACTCGCTGGTAAGACCGAAGTCTCGTCCAAAAACATTAACGCAGACTTAGACCAGTTAATCATAAGACCTGAGTAGTGGCCAAAGTCTGCAATCATGGACATTGCATGGGACAATGAGGCTTCCACGTCCTCCAAAAAGAGGAGCATATCATCCGCATAGAGCATTATCTTCTCATGCAATTCACCATATCTAAATCCCCTGATTTGCTGACAATCTCTGACCTGTGCTGCAATCGGTTCAATGGCCAACGCAAATAGCAGGGGGGACAAGGGACATCCCTGTCTGGTCCCCCTACCCAGTGCGAAAACCTGTGACATTCTATCTGTTACGCGCACTGCTGCCTGCGGTGAAGCATATAACAGCCGTACCCATGCGATAAACCTAGGACCAAACCCGAATCTGAACAGTATAGCCCACAGGTATCGCCAGCTAACACTGTCGAATGCTTTATTAGCATCAAGAGACAACAGTGCCCTACTGCCGGTTCCCTCTGCTGGGGTCTGCATGTTCAGAAAGAGCCGTCTCAAGTTAGTGGCGGTTGACTTCTTGGGCATAAAACCTGCCTGGTCAGGATGTATAATAGAAGATATGACTCTATTAACCCTTAGGGCCAGAGTTTTGGCCAGTAGTTTCACGTCACTCTGCAGTAACGAGATAGGCCTGTATGAACTGGGATCTACAGAGTCCTTACCAGGCTTAAGTAGTAGTATAATATTGGCCCTAGTCATGGATGTTGGTAGCTTTCCTGATTTAAAGGATGAGTTGAATACCTCTAGTAATTTCGGTAGGATCGCCTCCCCGTATTGTGTGTACACCTCCATTGGAAGCCCATCATCCCCCGGCGCCTTGCACGTAGAAAAGGAGGCAGCCGCCTCCTTCAATTCGTCCAGCGTAATTGGGGCCTCCAACTCCATGCGTTCCTGACACGACAGGGCAAGCAGGGAAAGTTTGTCTATGTAATCCTGCAGTGCAGCATCTGTATAGTTCTCACATGGTTTATATAAATTCTCATAGAAAGACGCTAGTTCATTAATAATTGATTCAGTGTCGTTTACTAATCTCCCATTTGAGCACCTGATAGCTCCTATAGTCGGTGAGGACTGTTGGGACCTCGCAATTCTGGCCAGTAGCCAACCAGTCTTTTCCCCTTCCTCATAAAAAGCTTGCTTAGTAAAAAATCGTTTCCGCTCTGCAGTGGAGGATCTCAACCGGTCCAGGGAATCCTGTCCCGATATCCATGCCTCCCTTGCAGATTCAGATGGATCTGTGACATAGGATAACTCAAGCCGCCGCACCTGGTCTTCAACCTGTTTGACAAGGGCCGATGAATTTATGTTTAATGGTTTCTATTTCTGTTATGAATGTGCCCCTAAGGCATGCCTTAAAAGCATCCCATTTAGTTGCACTATCATGATGAAATCGGTTCTCATAAAAATACTGTTCAATTTGCTTCATTATCCTTTCTTGGGATGTGAAAAGCTTTAGCCAAAAGGCATTAAGTTTCCAAGGGGCCTTTGGCAAAGAGACCTCAGGGCGTGTTATCAGGTGTGTTGCTAATGGGGAGTGGTCCGACACCCCTCTAGGGAGATACTCAATTTTGGTTATTAGGTTTACGACATGTGAGGACCCCACACATAGATCAATGCGTGAGAGCGAGCCATGTGGTTTAGAGAAACATGAGAATTGTTTGGATGTTGGGTTTTTTGCTCTCCAGACGTCTATCCAGCCCACCTCCATCAGCAAGCGGCTCAAAATAGTGCCTCTCCCCCCTAATGGAGTCTGGACCGGAGGATGCCTGTCAAGTTTTGGGTCAAGATACCCGTTAAAATCACCCATGATTATGGTGGGTATATCAGGTTTGTCTACCAGGTACGTCAGCAGGAGCTGCAATATCTCTCTAGAAAATGGTGGAGGAATGTAAACAAAAGCAATGATCAGGGTCAGAGTAAACAGCTTGCAGTAAATGAATACATATCTACCTAGTGGATCAATAGCAGAATCCAATTCCTGGTAGGCCAGGGACTTATGAACCAACACACTCACCCCACGAGAAAACGCAGAGTGCGTGGAGTGATAAGCCATGCCCACCCAGGAGTATTGCAGGAGTCCCACTGTATCCTTTGCAAGGTGAGTCTCCTGCAATCCTATAATAGCAGGGTGAAACTTCTTTAAACATGAACTTATCATTGTGCGTTTTAGTGGATCATGTACACCTCGGACATTCCAGGACACCATTATTGTAGTAGCCATGTTCAGTAGGTTGAGTTCTTATCTGGGTGGAGCAAGAGCCGGCCGGCTCCGCCCCTGGAAGTTGAAGTGTCCCATGTCCATGGGGATATAGGCAGTTCTTTTGGGTAGTCCATGAACACAAACTGACCTAGATTTAAATTTAGTGATACTATGCAGCATAGAGTGTAACTTAGAACAATGCGCAACTGCGCAACAGAGATGAAACAGGGGGAAACAGTCCCAGGTTTTATTGAGGCCATCCTCGGCCCATTGATATAGGATGAGAGTAGACCGTCCCCTTGCTTCCTTAGGTTTATAACAAACAGTCCAACTTGTGCCAATCGGGCAACTGTTAACCTGTCCCTTTGACGGGGATTTGTGATCTGTAAGACCTTGTGGGTGCGATTCACCCACTGTGGTATTGAGCTCAGTTCAGTGCTGTATTTGAGCCCATTCAAAACGCTGGAATTAGCTTAATGTGGAATGTCCCGTTAAACACATATTGTACCCATCCGCCAACCGCACACCAACCTTATCAGGGTTCTACTCCAACCTTCAGTCGCCCCTTTCGTTTTCTCGGCGTCTCCGTAGGTCTTGTTCGTTGTGATCTAGCCATGATGTCGCTTCCATTGCTGACTCAAAAAAGGTAGCTTGGCCTCTGGCGGTAATGCGTAGCTTCGCAGGGAACAGCATGGCGTATGTAACTTGAAGTTTTTGCAGGCGTTTCTTCACCTCTGCAAATTTGGCCCTTTTCCGCTGCACCTCAGCAGAAAAGTCTGGGTAGAATGAGATTTTTGTCCCATTAAAGTGGACAGATCCTCTTTCCCTCGCCAGCTTTAGTATGATCTCACGGTCTTTGTAATTCAGTAGACGTGCCAGCATGGATCTTGGCGGGTTGCCTGGGGGGTGGGGTCGCGGCGGCGTGCGGTGTGCCCTCTCCTCCGCAAATAGTGGTGTAAAGGTTTCCTTGCCGAAAGCATCCTGCAGCCATTGCTCTACAAATGCCGTTGGGTCTCTACCCTCCACCTTTTCTGGAAGTCCCACAATGCGAACATTGTTCCATCTGAGACGGTTCTCAATGTCGTCAGTTTTGGCGTTAGCTTGCGTCGCCTGCTGTAATGCTGTTCTAGAGTCTCTAGTTAGTGGAGGCATCTGGTCCTCCACATCGCTGATTTTGCCCTCCACTGCAGTGGTTCTCTCCCTGATTTTCTGGAGGTCTTGCCTTAATAAAGAGACCGTTTCTGTAAGGCCCCCAAATTGCTCCTTTAAACCATCCACTGAGGCAGTACAGCGGTGTACAGCGCGCAATATATCATTCAACGTGGGTTGTTGGGAATCTTCCTGCAGCATGTCAAACATATCAGGGGTAGAGATCAGGGATGATTCCAGTGGCACTGTGTCATCTAATGCTGGAAGGCTGCGGCCTCTGCTAGTGTCATGGGGAAGGGCCTGCATAGATGAAGGATTCGAGCCGCCTGCCCCTTGTAGCTTCTGTGCATAATACAGCATGTCTCTAGGCTGGTCTTTACCCTGGTCTTTCCCCTGGTGCTTTTGGGCAGCATGAGACTTACCGCCGCCGTCATGCTGCTTAGCAGAGCCTCTCGCTGTCCTCTGTGCCTGAGGGGTGTCGGCGCCATCTTGGATCTCCATGCTTGTCCCGGTCTCGGCGTCTTTATCCCCCTTTCGGGGCTTCATGAGGACCGTGCCGCGCGAGGTGAGCACTACGGGGTTCACGGGGGTGTCCGGCTACAGATGGGGTAGGTGAGAGTCCGGATCGGTATCGGGAGAAGGATCAAAGAAGGATTATCAGCGGGAGCTCCGTGTAGTGCGACCGCTCACATGCCCTGCTCAGGCCACACCCCCCAACGGCTGCTTCTAAATTTAAATATAACCTAAATGTGCACCGTTTAGGAGATATTTCCTGTACCTACAGGTAAGCCGTATTAAAGGCTTACCTATAGGTAAAGATCAACCAAAGGAGTTTACTCCTACTTTTAAAAAAAAAAAATATTTTTTTTAAACTTTACATAATAACTAAATTATACACCACACTTTTGAGGTTTTTATCTGATTTAATCGAAACCATAATCGGCCAACTAATAGATTATGAGAATAATCATTAGTTGCAGCCCTACTTCTGGGGAATTAATTTAATGATCGATACTTGGTAATGTGAAGGAATAGAGATTAAACACATTTATTTCAATTGCAGTTCTCCCAAACTTTTCCTGCAGTCCTGCTTATAGAGCTTAGATCTTACAGTTCTCTTGCATTGTACCCTTTTCCTAAAATAGTATCCTTTCCATGAAATATACCAACCTTGCACACCAAGGATATGTACTTGTATCTCCATACTAACCATGGTTATGGTTGGGAGGGGGTTCTTTGTTTATAGTGAATTTATATAACAAAAACTGTCCCTTTTAGCAATTTAGGAGTGCACAAAATAGAATTCCTTGTGTCCCCACTTCTAACCCAGTCCTGTGAGGCATGGAAGATCCTAGTGCCCATTAGCAGTAGGCTTGTGTTTTGAGAATGGGCCCTGTTTATTTTTTGTGCCGCACCTTCTGAAGCAGTTGCCTCATGCTGAAGGTAAAATGAAAAGGTATTGACAAGATACAGGGCCAACAAGCTCAATTTCTTGAAATTTTTCAAATCTCTCACTTGATTTCAGTTCAAGTTGGTCTGTCTATCAGATTCACATGGCTAATTGTTCTTGACTTATTTACGTTGTATTAAAAAAAGCTTTTTACTTTTGGCCCTTGGAATAAGCTCCAGCTCCATCTTCATAGGCTCCTCCAGATAATACAATCTGACCTATCGCTGACAGCCAGAGACGCGTCCAGGAGTTGCCTGTTTGACGCTACATAGTGGCTTCAGAGGCAACAGACTTTATCCTTTCTATGCTCTACCGCTGGGCTTTCTGCTGTTTTTACTCATTATTCCTTCAACACACCCCACCAGCCCACACTATTTCCCAGCTGTAATATAATCTCCTTTCCAGATCCCCACTCTTATGTACAGATCTGGGGAACAGAACTCCAGAACAGCATTAGCCCTGCTGACTGGGAAATATGTTTGGTTTTAACCCATAAATTATCAATTGCGATCAAGGTTCAAGAAAAAAAGCTTCAAACTTATTACCAAAGGATATAAATGCCCTGCTGTCCTCCATCTGTTTAATCCTACAACCCCCAATATTTGTTGGAGGTGCTGTAAATCTAAAGTGATTATGTTCCATATATGGTAGGACTGCCCTCTAATCTAGGCATTCTGAACTTTAATTCTTAACCTTTTTATTGTAAGATAATGGCAACCTGAACTCCATTATCCTCTAAAAGCACTTTTGTTCCATGATACTAGGACCTGTTATAATCTGCCAAGAAAGATGTCCTGAAACATTTCTTCCCCGCCAGGATGGCCTTCCCTGCCGTTTGAAAACCACAACTGTACTTTCCCTGGTGCAATGGGGAAGTGAACTTGACTCTTTTCAGGGACCTAGAACATCTGTTGTCCCAGGAAAATGAAAGGGTAGAGCAGTTCAAAACCATGGATTTCCTGGTCGATGTTCAGGCAGTCTTCAGTGTTACAGGATTGGATTTGGGAAGATAACCCCCCCCCCCCCCCGGGTAACGTTATCCATGATGGAGTAACCCTTCCCACCACCTTTTTATAAATGTTTCTCCTAACTCCTCTTCTCTTCTCTATATCTATCCTTTTATTACCTTACTCTTCCCCCTACTCCCTCTCCCACACCTGGGCACAAACTCATCATCTTGATTATCTCTCCCTATTCAACGTATGACTGGGTTAGCAAGAATAATATCCTCCATGTAACTTTACAATAGTAGTAACACTATGCTGACCTTGCAATGTTCTGGATAAACCAAGACAGTTGTGCCCAGTTTTCTACAGCTGCTTTCTCTGTTTTGTTACCCGACCGCAGTATGTTATATTGTTCCGCTAATCTTCGTGATATAACATTATTGAAAGATTGTAATATACCAATATTTTCCATTCTGTATTTTCTACTTGTAACTACCTTATGTGAATTTTTCAATAAAATATGATTTTACAAAAAAAAAAAGCACAAAAGTTGCTAGTTAAAATAGCACTGCATATACCGTGAGGGGGAAAAAAGTATGTGATCCCCTGCTGATTTTGTACATTTGCCAACAGGCAAAGTAACGATCAGTCTATAATTTTAATGGTAGGTTTATTTTCACAGTTGAAGGCAGAATAACAACAAAAGAATCCAAAAAAACGCATTTTAAAAAAGTTATTACCGTATATACTCGAGTATAAGTCGAGTTTTTCAGCACATTTTTTTTGTGCTGAAAGTGCCCCCCTCGACTTATACTCAAGTCAAGCACTTTTCTGCAGCAAAAAATGTCATTTTCCGAACCGACTTTGGGGCCCCGTATCTCAGGGCCACATGGTGCTAGGAACCCCAAATTTGGTGTGCAAACCCAGTGGACCTGGTACCACAACATATATCCAAAGATAGAGTTCCTAGCACTAAGTGGCCCTGAGATACGGGGCACCAAAATCGGTTCGGAAAATGTCATTCTTTGCAGCAGAAAAGTGCTTGACATTTTGTGAACCGACTTTGGGGCCCTGTATCTCAGGGCCACTTAGTGGTAGAAACCCCAAATTTGGTGTGCAAACCCAGTGGAACTGGTACCATAATATATTCAAAGATGTAGTTCCTAGCACCAAGTGACCCCGAGATACGGGGGCCCATAACCGGTTCGGAAAATGTCATTCTCTGCTACAGAAAAGTGCTTGACATTTTCTGAACTGATTTTTGGGGCCCTGTATCTCGGGGCCACTTGGTGCTAGAAACCCCAGCTTTGGATATTTTATGGTGCTAGTTCCACTGAGTTTGCACACCAAATTTGGGGTTCTTGGCACTAAGTGGCCCCAAGATACAGGGCCCCAAATTCGGTCAACTGTGCCCATCTGCAGCAATGTCATTTTGGGACCCTTTGGGTTCAGAGACCCCAAATTTTGGCTGCAGCTAGGGGGCATCTAGGAACCCTTAACTACCGAGTTTGAAGTTCGGGGGACCTATGGCTGCAAATGGGCACACTGAGGCATGCAAATGGGCACAGTGAGGCTGCAAATGGGCATTGTTGACCCTCTTTTCCATTTACAGTAGGTGTGCATTTCTTACCCTCGTCTTATACTCGGGTCAATACGTTTTTCCCATTTTTTTGTGGTAAATTAGGGCCTCGACTTATACTCGGAACGACTTATACTCGAGTATATACGGTAATTGATTTGCATTTTATTGAGTGAAACAAGTATTTGACCCCCTCGCAAAACATGACCTAGTACTTGGTGGCAAAACCTTTGTTGGCAATCACAGAGGTCAGACGTTTCTTGTAGTTGGCCACCAGGTTTGCACACATCCCAAGAGGGATTTTGTCCCATTCCTCTTTGCAGATCCTCTCCAAGTCATTAAAGTTTTGAGGCTGAGGTTTGGTAACTCGACCCTTCAGCTCCCTCCACATATTTTCTATGGGTTTAAGGTCTGGAGACTGGCTAGGCCACTCCAGGACCCTAATGTGCTTCTTCTTGAGCCACTCCTTTGTTGCCTTGGCCGTGTTTTTTGGGTCATTGTCCTACTGGAATACCCATCCACGACCCAATGCCCTGGCTGAGGGAAGGAGGTTCTCACCCAAGATTTGATGGCACATGGCCCCATCCTTCGTCCCTTTGATGTGGTGAAGTTGTCCTGTTTCTTTAGCAGAAAACACCCCCAAAGCATAATGTTTTCACCTCCATGTTTGATGGTGGGGGTGGTGTTTTTGGGGTAATAGGCAGCATTCCTCCTCCTCCAAACACTGCAAATTGAGTTTATGCCAAAGAGCTTGATTTTGGTCTCATCTGACCACAACACTTTCACCCAGTTCTCCTCTGAATCATTCAGATGTTCACTAGCAAACTTAAGACAGGCCTGTACGTGTGCTTTCTTGAGCAGGGGGACCTTGTGGGTGCTGCAGGATTTCAGTCCTTCACGGCGTAGTGTGTTTCCAATTGTTTTCTTGGTGGCTAGGATCCCAACTGCCTTGAGATCATTGACACGATTCTCCCGTGTAGTTCTGGGCTGATTCCTCACCGTTCTCATGATCATTGAAACTCCATGAGGTGAGACCTTTCATGGAGCCCCAGACCGAGGGAGATTAACAGTTATTTTGTGTTTCTTCCATTTGCGAATAATCGCACCAACTGTTGTCATCATCTCGCCAAGCTGCTTGTAGCCAATTCCAGCCTTGTGTAGGTCTACAATCTTGTCCCTGACATCCTTGGACAGCTCTTTGGTCTTGGCCAAAGACCATGGTGGAGAGATTGAAATCTGATTGCTTCCGTGGACAGGTGTCTTTTATACAGGTAACAAGCTAAGATTAGGAGCACTCCCTTTTTAGTGGTCCTAATCTCAGCTCCTTACCTGTATAGAAGACACACAAAATCGACAGGAGTTCAAATACTTTTTTCCCCTCGCTGTACCACTTAATATTATGCTAGACATGGCTAATATTGTATTCTTATTAAAGTATGTTCTTCTAACTAGAAACATTGAAGCTCATGAAGCGACGTTTCAGCAACATGTAGAGGGAGCAATTCTTTTAATCTATAAGGACTTTAGGAACACTCAAGAGGAATACATACATCTCCGTGTGCCCCGTAGGAAGTATAATAATTAGTATTTCCTCCAGTAAAAACCACTGTGTCCCATATTTCTTTTTACAAATCGTGTGTCATATATGTATGTAATTTATGTGAACCATTAAAAATTTGTTATTTTTATACGTGCCTACACAAAGTCAATTTTTCCCAATTTCAATATTTTCAGACATGGCTATTGTCCACAAGCTCCTAGGTTTTCACTTTGAATATGACCTTAGTTTGTGGGAGGTCTATCTGGTGATCCTCTGGTCAAGAGTCTTGCCTGTAAAATTGATAGGAAATATAAAAAGGTGCTGCCTGGCTCTTTATATCATAGGTTTCACTTTTTTCTGTCTGAAGGCCTTTAACATTCTCTGCTGGATACATTTTATACTTCGTTTGCACATATAAAATTGTGTCTGGGTAAAAGTTATCACATAATGCTGTACACATGGTAAGCATTCATGTCTTCTGTAAGCAAGCTGTTTAGAGATTATTTACGAGATCTGACCGTAAAATGCCCACATTCCTCAGGTGGAGTTACAAATGCTTGAACCACAGTTTACAGTTATGTCTAGCACACAGGCAAACAAGTATTATATTATGTTCTTGGTAAATATTAACCAGGCTGACATTGTTCCTGCAGATTTTTCTTTTTTTTTTTTTTTTTTTTTTTTACTGTAAAGTGTATTCTATGTGGGAAAACTTGTTAGTCAATCTTTTTTTTTTTTAAGAAGATATGTTTATATATCTTCTGGGCAGGAGGCAAGCATAAAGGCCAACTCCAACCAAAACATTTTATTGCCTTGTTTGTGATAGAGTGAGGGCAGGGTGAAAACCTTTTTATCTTGTTTTTATTTCTACCTGTACCACCCGCCCATTGAGGAGATTCATTGGTGAAACTTTGTCATGGGGACAAAAAATGTAGTGGACTGTAATACATTGTCACCAAATCAGTGGAATTCTCCCTAATAACAAGTCAAAGGTAGGATTTCTCCATCTTGGGAAAAATTTTTTTTCCACTTATTGTGTCTATCAGATCGGTTAGGGAAAATATCCTCAAAAAACACTTTGTTTATTCTATAATAGGGGTCTCCAGACTTTGTAAACAAAGGGCCAGTTTATTATCCTACAGACTTGGTGCCCCATCACTGGTGTCGGTGGGAGGAATAGTGCCCCATCACTAGTGTCGGTGAGAGGAATAGTGCCCCATCACTAGTGTCGGTGAGAGGAATAGTGCCCCATCACTAGTGTCGGTGAGAGGAATAGTGCCCCATCACTAGTGTCGGTGAGAGGAATAGTGCCCCATCACTAGTGTCGGTGAGAGGAATAGTGCCCCATCACTAGTGTCGGTGAGAGGAATAGTGCCCCATCACTAGTGTCGGTGAGAGGAATAGTGCCCCATCACTAGTGTCGGTGAGAGGAATAGTGCCCCATCACTAGTGTCGGTGAGAGGAATAGTGCCCCATCACTAGTGTCGGTGAGAGGAATAGTGCCCCATCACTAGTGTCGGTGAGAGGAATAGTGCCCCATCACTAGTGTCGGTGAGAGGAATAGTGCCCCATCACTAGTGTCGGTGAGAGGAATAGTGCCCCATCACTAGTGTCGGTGAGAGGAATAGTGCCCCATCACTAGTGTCGGTGAGAGGAATAGTGCCCCATCACTAGTGTCGGTGAGAGGAATAGTGCCCCATCACTAGTGTCGGTGAGAGGAATAGTGCCCCATCACTAGTGTCGGTGAGAGGAATAGTGCCCCATCACTAGTGTCGGTGAGAGGAATAGTGCCCCATCACTAGTGTCGGTGAGAGGAATAGTGCCCCATCACTAGTGTCGGTGAGAGGAATTGTGCCCCATCACTAGTGTCGGTGAGAGGAATTGTGCCCCATCACTAGTGTCGGTGAGAGGAATTGTGCCCCATCACTAGTGTCGGTGAGAGGAATTGTGCCCCATCACTAGTGTCGGTGAGAGGAATTGTGCCCCATCACTAGTGTCGGTGAGAGGAATTGTGCCCCATCACTAGTGTCGGTGAGAGGAATTGTGCCCCATCACTAGTGTCGGTGAGAGGAATTGTGCCCCATCACTAGTGTGGGTGAGAGGAATTGTGCCCCATCACTAGTGTCGGTGAGAGGAATTGTGCCCCATCACTAGTGTCGGTGAGAGGAATTGTGCCCCATCACTAGTGTCGGTGAGAGGAATTGTGCCCCATCACTAGTGTCGGTGAGAGGAATTGTGCCCCATCACTAGTGTCGGTGAGAGGAATAGTGCCCCATCACTAGTGTCGGTGAGAGGAATTGTGCCCCATCACTAGTGTCGGTGAGAGGAATTGTGCCCCATCACTAGTGTCGGTGAGAGGAATTGTGCCCCATCACTAGTGTCGGTGAGAGGAATTGTGCCCCATCACTAGTGTCGGTGAGAGGAATTGTGCCCCATCACTAGTGTCGGTGAGAGGAATTGTGCCCCATAATTTGGGTTAGTGGGAGGAATTCTGCCTCATTGTTAATGTCAGTGGAAGGAATAGTGCCCCAAGGGCCAGATAAAGGCAAGCAAAGGGCCTGTAATTCAGAGACCATTGGTCTATAACATAGAATAGTGTATTGACTGAAAAATCTGGTGAATCTAGCAACTCTAATTATTACAAGTCCATTAAAGCTCATTTTGGGACAAAACTTAACAAACTGATGGGAAATCCACGTTTTTAGATTGTCACCAGAGCAGCAGGTAAGGGCAAATCGAGTTTAGGCTGATTACAAGGGGATTTCCTTCTTTGAGAATATTTCCTCTCACACCTGTTGCATCTCTGAAACAGGAAATGAAGAGAGATCTCCCCAATAGGACATAAACAGCAGATAATTAACTGACAGGGGTTCTAGACCTTCCCTGTTCTATCCAAAACACAATAAAAGAAATGTTGGCTTTTCATAAATTGGTATATCTTAAAGGAGAAGTACAGCCTGTGCTCGTTTGGCTGTACTTCTCCTATGGCTCACAGGAGTGCAGTTCGTTTTGCACTCCTGTGACCCGTTTTCAGCAGAGAGCGGGCTGAAGTCTGCTATCTGCTGAGGTCACTGATGTCAATCCAGGCACAGCATCATCACGACAATAAAGTCGGGATCCGCCAGGTGCCTGGACTGAAATTCCGCTCAGCCTCTCAGTGAGCCGATGAAAGCCTGAGCCGGCTGCCCCTTCTACAGCCTGGAACTTCAATGAGCGAGGAGGGAGCAGAGCAGAGATCTGTGACTGACAGTCTGCAGCTCTCTGCTTGGGGTGCTGTGAGAACCGAGCAATCAGTGGTGTTTGATTGCTCGGTTCTCAGTGAAGAGGTGGCAGATGCAGCATCGAACCAATGTCAAGTATTAATCAGAAAAAAATCATTCCTTTCCTTCTCTTTTAAGATGCAAAGCACACTAGAGCTAACCCAAGTTCCACCCAGGCATTGCATGCAGTTCTGCAACGGGTTGGATGGCGAGAATGTTTAGCGGGTGGCTAGGTAGGATGTTTTACTGGAGGGACTGGATTACTGGAGGGACTGGATTACTGGAGGGACTGGATTACTGGAGGGACTGGATTACTGGAGGGACTGGATTACTGGAGGGCATTGATGAGTCTCTGAATGTTCATGAGCAGTATTTAGTGATCTCTCTAATTTCTGCAGAGGGCAGTGTCTTCTGGTACAGGCTTTGTAAGTGTCTGGCATTTGAAGAATCTGGACTGATATTTACCTGGAGTATTTGCACTTTGATAAAGAATAGGTTACTTATGAACATGACATAATGTTCTGCAGTGTGCAACACTGTTTGCTTTGTTCTTAACACCATCCTAAACCAAATTCCACATTTCCATTTTAGAAAGAGCTGACTGTAAGTCACCAACAATATAACTATTCTTCCCAGCCATATCCTCTTTTCAAAAATATTAGATTTTACACCTGCAGTGAATTTCATCAAAATGAAAAATGTACAGGTGCAATCTAATGTGGTAATTTTGTAGTTATCTCTAATGAAAATAACGAAAAATGGTAAGGTTGTGAGGTCTATTCATATTCTAGCCAGCATTTTTTTCAGTACATAAATTCATTCTTTAATCAGTTAGGGATAAGGGTTTTGTATTATGGTTCAGTGTTAAAATTCAGGGATTATGGTTCAAGCTCATGGTTGCAGTTTATGGTCTTCAGATTAAGGATTGGAGGTTACGTTTCTGGGTTTCACACTGTTGCAAAACAAATTTGCTGAGGTGTTGCAGTGACATTCATTCTTTAATGGCACCCTAACACACCTTCCAATGGACTACCATGAATTGTGGTGCACAGTGTTAAAAAAAAAAAAAAAAAAAGAAAGAAAAAAAAATGGTACATTTACACTTTTTTTATTTATTTTATTTTATTGGTGTGTTTTGTTGCATTAGATAGTCCATTCAAATAGGCTTCTTTAGTGCAACACAGTAATGCATGGTGTAATACATGGGGTCTAGGAAAGTAAATACATTTTTGGATTACATAGAAAAATTTACAGGACTGTGTTGTCATGTAATACTAATGTGTTATGTTGCATACCCTAAATAAAGAATGAAAAAAAAAAAAAAAATTACGGTAACTTTAAAATCCTATTTTATTTGACACCAATATATAAGAAACAATATATGCAATACATTTGGAACTGTTCCTATTACCTGTTATCCTATGTGATTTAACCTACTGTAGATTAAGATCTCACATGGTTGTCAAGTGTAAACCAGCCTTATCTACAGAAAACTCCTTTCCAGTTATGGGCGGATAAATAGAGAAATGTAGGAGAGATAAGAGTTCTCTGCTAACAAAGAATACTCTCTGCATACTGGAACTGGAAGGTCAGGACAAGTTTGGAGATAACTAGATCAGATAAAGTAGTTCCTTTGTCCTAATTCTGGATGCTGTGTGACTATAGTAAATGTCACAGGACAATAAAATCCACCATCTGCCAATCAGTTTGTTACCACATCCCAATATCACATGTTTCTTCTGTATACATTTTTAGGCTCCACGCACACTGGGCTTAAAAAAAACTCCAGTTCCCTTGGCATAAAATAACATCATATAGAGCATTTTTTGTCCAAAGTTTAGATGAATTTAGGAGGGGTTTTTTTATGTTTTTATTTTTTCTGACAGTAAGCTCCAATCAGAAACACAAACCAGAAGGGTTTTTTCCTGCCTCTAAACGTTGAGCTCAAAATATGCCTACAATCATCCTAATGTAAATGGACGCATAGCATAACATTGAGCTGTTTAGGGTCGTTGTCCTGCTGGAAGGTGAACCTCCACCCCAGTCAAGTCTTTTGCAGACTCTTAACAGGTTATCTTCTAAGATCGCCCTGTATTTGACTCTATCCATCTTCCCATCAACTCTGACCAGTTTCTCTGTCCCTGCTGAAGAAAAGCATCTCCACAACATGATGCTGCCACCACCATGTTTCACAGTGGAAATGGTGTGTTCAGGGTGATGTGAAGTGTTAGTTTTCTGCCACACATAACGTCTTGCTTTTAGGCCAAAAAGCTGAATTTTGGTCTCATCTGACCAGAGCATCTTCTTCCACATGTATGCTGTGTCCCCCACATGGCTTGTGGCAAACTGCAAATGGGACTTCTAATGGCTTTTTTTTCAACAATGGCTTTCTTCTTGCCACTCTTCCATAAAGGCCAGATTTGAGGAGTACACGAATAATCGTCCTGTGGACAGATTTTCCCACCTAAATTGTGGATCTCTGCAGCTCTCACAGAGTTACCACATGTCTCTTGGCTCTCCAATTAATGCTCTCCTTGCCTGGGCTGTCAGTTTATTTGGATGGCCATGTCTTGGTAGGTTTGCAGGACGGCTATGTCTTTCCATTTTCAGATGATGGTATGAACAGTGCTCCGTGAGATGTTCAAAGCTTGGGATATTTTTTTATAACCTAACACTGGTTCAAACTTCTCCACAACTTTATCCCTGACCTGTCTGGTGTGTTTTTTTGGCCTTCATGATGCTGTTTGTTCACTAAGGTTCTCTAACAAACCCCTGAGGGATTCACAGAACAGCTGTATTTATACTGAGATTAAATTAAACACAGGTGGACTCTGTTTACTAATTAGTTGACTTATGAAGGCAATTGGTTCCACTAGATTTTAGTTAGGGGTATCGGAGTAAAGGGGTCTGAATACAAATGCACGCCACACTTTTCAGATATTTATTTGTAGGGCTGCAACTAACGATTATTGTCATAATCGATTAGTTGGCCGATTATTGTTTCGATTAATCGGTTAATAACCTTAAAAAAAAGTGTGGTGTATAATTTAGTTAATATGTAAAGTTTTAAAAAAAGGCAATTTATTCTTGAATATCTCTATGCAGGGGGGAATATAAATAACCAACTATATGGTTAGGGAGCAAAATATCTAATCCACTCTGAGAATAACAGACAGAAGAGATATTCTGTACATACTATTAGAGGAGAGATATGCTGTATATACTATTAGAGGGGAGATATACTGTATATACTATTAAAGGAGATATACTGTATATACTATTAGAGGAGATATACTGTATATATTATTAAATACTATTAAAGGGTGAATCTGGTAAATATCATCAGACTCAGATCTATTTTTTATTTAAAAAAACAAACAATGTCTTCCCCGACAAATGACAAAAAATGTCATTTTAAGAACGTTTGTTCAATTTTCTAATTGTTAGTGGGGTCAAAATCGAATTGTCAAAGGATCTGCGGGAAAAGGTAGTTGAACTGTAAAAAAAAACAGGAAAGGGATATAAAAAGATATCCAAGGAATTGAGAATGCCAATCAGCAGTGTTCAAACTCTAATCAAGAAGTGGAAAATGAGGGGTTCTGTTGAAACCAAACCACGGTCAGGTAGACCAACTAAAATTTATTTTATTTACAGTAGAGATTATTTGCTCTTTTTGTACTATAAAGAGCTAATTTTAGTTTTTTTTTTTTAACCCCATTATGTTACTGGCCCATTAATCGATTATGAAAATAGTAATCGATTAATTTCATAATCGATTAGTTGTCGTTTAATCGATTAGTTTCAGCCCTATTTATTTGTAAAAAAAAAAAATAGAAAACCTTTTATCGTTTTCCTTCCACTTCACAATTATGTGCCACTTTTGTCTTGGTCTATCACATAACATTCCGATAAAATACATTTACTTTTTTGGTTGTAACATGACAAAATGTGGACAATTTCAAGGGGTGTGAATACTTTTTCAAGGCACTGTATACAGCTCAGCACAATCCTTTGTAAAAAAAAAAAACAACTTTTCCATTACATATGCTTTTATGCACACAGCCTACCATGAAGAAAAACATCATTACCATAGTCACCTTAGCAGAAACAGTGCAGTGGTAAGGCGTATGAACTACAATAGCATAAAATATACAGTATAGGTCAAGAGTGTGTACACGCAGCACACAGGGGTCAGGAGCGTGTAAGGCATAGAGCAAAAGGGGTCAGGAGTGTGTAATACACAAAGAGCAGGGGTCATGAATGTGTAACCCACAGAGCACCAGGGTCAGGTGTATGTATTGCACCGAGCATTAGTGTGGAGGTCAGAAGTGTGTTACACAGGATTCTTGGGGGTCAAGAGTGCAGAACCAGTACAGATACCCCCACAGTACAGCTCTCCCTAGTATATTTTCCCCTGCTAGTGCAGCTTTCGCACTCTCCCCACAACCCCCCCACGCACATGCGTGCACACACACACAACACCAGGGTCAGGAGTGAAGAGCCACTCCTGGTCCTACAGATCCTTCCTAAAGCAGAGTTCTGCCTAAAAAAAAAAAATTTAAATACTGCAGCTGCTGACTTTTAAAATAAGGACACTTACCTGTCCAGGGCGCCTGCGATGTCCTACCCGAAGCCGACCCGTTCCTTAGCTCTGAGTGGAGGCGCCAGCATTGCTAGTAAGGGAATCGGGAAGTGAAGCCTTGCGGCTTCACAGCCTGGTTCCCTACTGCGCATGGAGGTCTGGCAAAAGAATTATTATTCTCGCTCTGTCGTTCGCGATGATACCTCACATGTGGTGTGATCATCGTTTTACATATGCATGCGGGCCAACAGTATGCGTTCGCATTTTCGCGTAAGCACAGGGGGACGGAGACGCTTTATATGTATTTTTTTTTTTTTTTTCAATGATTTCATCAAAAACATTTTTTTACACTTTCTTTTTTTTAAATTACATTTATTGCTATTACATGGGATGAACAACATCCCTTGTAACAGCATGGGCCGTTACAGGTCCTCTTTATGCAGAGATTTGGGGTCTATTAGATCCTGAATCTCTCCTCTGGTCTCCAATGCAACCCATCAGACTATTGGACAGCAGAGCACGGAAAAGGCTTTGGCGGAAGGGAGGGGGATTGAATCCCTTCTTCTGAACAGGAAATCGCCAGCTGCAAATTTTGATACCCGGATGATGCCTGCAAGTGCTTACAGTTTCTCTTCCGCCTTCCTTAGTACAGATCCACTGCTTGGTACAGCTCCACCCCAATACAGTTTTCCACACCTTAGTACAGTAGTATTCCCTACTTTCAGTTGATACTCCAGCCAGTAGATCCCACCAACCACCCACCTCCAGTACCGTTCCTCCCAGCACAAATCCTTACTTAAGTACAGCTCCTCCCTGTACAAAATTTCCCTATTCCTTCCCTTAGTGCAGCTGCCCCCCAGTACAGTTCCCCTTGCTCCATGAAACACATTCACCAGTCAAGCCAGGCAGTTCAGAATGATGGGAAGTCCTCCCTTGACAGTGTCAGGTAACCAGAGCTGATGAGGAGCTAGAGAGCCTCCCTCGCTCTGAACTGCACCTGTCTGCGTCTAAAACCTGATGGACAGAGGAAGCAGTGTTGACGGTGCTTTGGATGTGCAGCGGCTGTCGATGCTGGCTGCTGTACTATGGGTGCTTTGGTGGGGATGGAATGGGGACCCCCTTATCCCTCATCCTTATCTACTACGCTTCAGTTGCGCCCAGGGGTATATTTTAAATGGAAGCCATGCTGATTTTTTTTTTTTTGCTGTGACCCAACATCCTCTTAGAGGGCTGCTATGTTGGCTCTCTACAGTCATATCATGTGTAGCAACATAGCCACCCTCTCTTGCTAATTTCCGATGTAATACTAACTATTTGATTTGTAGTGCACATGACCCCAACTAATGTGCACTGCTTGTTTCAAACAAAATAGGCTTGGGAGTTAAAGAAAGCACACAGTATGACATATTTTCATAAAAAAAGGGTTACAGGCCATTAAGTAGTGGACGGTGATGGATTATTTTTCCAGAATAAGGATATTGTTTAGTGTCACTCTTAATCTTTGGTTTTGACCGAAAATGCGATAAAGATTGGGCACATGTGTATAGAAGAATATGAAATTGTTCAAACTAATAGCATTGTGAAAATATCCTTCTATAACTTGCTTAGTGTACCAGGTAGGAAGGAATTTATTTTCTCCCCATTTAAAAGTTAGGGACTTGTCTGGAATGTGCAAATGCCCCTTATCCCATCCGTACACAGTGACATTGCCAGTACATTTCTGGCATTTTTGAGTGATAAAATTTACCAAATTTCTCGGCAGATTAGGATAAAAATGCCATTTTTATAATTGGGGACTGTGAGGAAATGATTGAGAAATGTCCAGTCTTGGAATGAGGCTGTGTGGCCTTGCACCTTATTAAAGCAAAACCCAAGCAGTGTGTGACTGTGCAATGCAAATGATGTCTAAAACCAAGGTAATCTATCAATTAATTCACACGATTTTTTTTTTACTTGCAAACTACTCTTGCTACCATGCGTGCTTCCTCGCTTGTTATTTCAGATTACCCAGATCAGTCCAGTACTATATAAACCCTTTGCTGCCTGGAGGTCTACTTTACTAATTTTCCAATACATAGTTTATCCATTTTTTTTTTTCAAATCTAGTTATTTGAAACATTTGACTTCTTTTTATTACAGCGCCGCTATATTCTCTCAAGCAACATGAAAAACCCGTTAACACCGGTGTGCTTACAAACGCATTATGTGTTTTTAATGCATTGTGCTAAATTTTAGTGCAGTGCTATTGCGCTGTCGATGTGTTTTTTAATTCCTTTTTTGGTGCATTCTATGAAAAATGTGGAAGATGCTCCCACTGTGCATGTGCAAGATTGGGAGGTACATGCTGTGGGTAGTCAGCTGCACGAAATCCCAGAAATCAATGGGCACCAGATTCAGATACCCACAGATGCAATGGCCGCCACCATAATCTCTACAGGGGAAAATAAAATACAGATTTAGCAAGTACGTTTTCTAGGGACATGTATGACGACATCCAAATTATATGCAGCGATTTAATAGTAACCACAAGGGTGTTTTTATTATAATTTTGGTTAAGAGACTGTAGCTCCTCTTTAAGCTCTCTTGATAAGAGAGCCCCTGTGTCGGGACTGGGCTCAGCTCTTCCTTCTCAGAGCTCGGTGCTCAGCTGTCGGTTAATTGCCAAAGACTCTTCCTTGCACAGTGACTCACCTGGTCTTCATTTCCTGCTCGTCGGCTAGAGCTGCTGGTTATATAAACTCCTTGGATCAGGTCTTCTGTGCCTTTGCCTTGATCAAAATATCCGGACTCTCTCTGCTGTGTTTTCCTGTGAAAGACTTTTGCGTGGCTGACTTCCCTTCTGGTTCCTGATCCTGTTTGCTGCACCCGACTTCGCTGATCTCTGGACTCCTATTTCTCTGGCTTGTTCTGACTACCCGTTCTGGTTACCGAACTCTGGCTATGTTTTGACTACATTTGCTCTGTTTATACCATTTTACCCTTTTATTAAATGGTGTTATTTTTACTGCACTTCTGTCTCAGTCTGATTCATAGTTCCTGACAGTAGGCAAAGGCCATGAATTCAGAAGTTGCAGGCAAACCACTTGTTGGTAATATTTTTTCCAGATTGGATGAGCAGGATCACTGCATGGATCAGTTTGCCATAGCGTTAGACGCTCCTGAATCTCACTGCTCACCAGGAACCTCCCACTGTGGCTGCTCCGGTATAATCTGTGTTGCAGGTCATCCCTGCTGCTGCTTCGGTCTCTGTGTTGGCACCCGCCTCGAATATTACCTCTAAAGGTATGTTCAGTTTGGTTCCGCTCTGCTTCCCCAGCGATTTTGGGGGCGATCCAGTCCAATGCAGAGGGTTTCTCAACCAGGTTGAGATTTACTTTGAGATGCTGCCCAGGCGTTTCCCACGGACAGAAGAAGAGTAGGCTGTAAGCATGATATCTTTGCTTTCAGAGAGAGCCTTGGCCTGGGCAAAAACCCATTGTCCAGAGTTACCCAGAGTTTGTGGCTTCCTTTTAAGAGGGTATTTGACGTTCCCGCATGCTCCACGTCTGCTGCCAAGTCCTGATGTCCGTCAAACTGGGTAAGAGAACTGTTGCTGATTATGCCATTGAGTTCCGTACTCTGGCAGCAAAAGTTGCTTGGAATAATGAGACCCTCATGGCTCATGGTTTCTCGGATCACATCAAAGATGAGCAACCCGAGACATACCCACTGAGTTGGAGAAGTTGATTACCTTTGCCATCCTCATTGACTCCAGACTCCGAGAGCGACCCTTTTAAGAAGCACTTGTGGAAGCCTCCTGTACGTTTGGATCCGAGCTTTGCAGTCCCACCCTTGCCTCCTTCATCTCCCATACCTCCTGGAACTGAGTCTGCCAGTGAGGTAGAAACCATGCAGTAGGGCTTTACACGTCTCTCTGCGGATGAGAGGGCCTTTTAGGAGGAAGAAGAGATTGTGCCTTTTTATTGTGGCCAGGCATGTCACTTTTTGAAGTCTTGTCCTACCTGTCCGGGAAACGCTTGCACCTGAGGTCCTGTAGGGGATAGACCTTAGGTGGCATTGTTACGTACCCAGTTATCCAGAAGCATAAGCCCCTGAGACTATTGATGGGAGACCTCTACAGCCTGCCCAGGTGACTCGTGAGACTGCTCCATTGATCATGGTCGTGGGGGCTCTTCACCATGTGGTAATCCAATTCTAAGTCATTGCCTCGCCTCATTTTCCGGTGGTTATTGGTTAACCTTGGTTACAGAGGCAAAACCCCTCTTTTGATTGGCTTCGTGCTGAGGTTCTTTCCTGGTCGCCACAATGCAGGGAGACATGTTTTCTGAAAGTGACTAAGGTCTTGTGCCGGAGGAGTGCCGCGGATTTTGTGATGTCTTTGACAAAGGTCAAGCTGGTAGTTTGCCTCTTTACCGGTCCTATGCTTGCGCAATTGACCTTCAACCTGGTGCCATACCCCCTCATGGTCATGTCTACCCTTTGTCTCGAAAGACAAAGCCATGTAGGAGTATGTGGCCGACGCACTTTCTCGAGGATTCGGCCGTAAATCCTCGTCTCCTGCTGGTGCTGGTTTCTTCTTTGTGAAAAAAGAATGGTGAACTGAGACCTTGTATTGGTTTATAGGCGTCTCAATCTCTTCATGATTAAGAACGCAAATCTGATTCCTTTGATTACGGCGTTATTTGACCCCCTCAAAGGAGCAATGGTTTTTACGAAGCTTGATTTGCGAGGGGCATACAATCTCTCATGAGAATCAAGGAGGAAAAACAGCGTTTAATACCAGAACAGGCCGTTATGAATACCTAGTTATGCCGTTTGGTCTTTGCAATGCTCTGGCAGTTTTCCAGGAATTCATCAACAATGTCCTCAGAATTTTTGCAGCTATATGTGCTGGCTTATCTCAACGATATCCTCCATATTTTCCAAGTCCCTAGAGAGCCATCACACAGATGTCCGCCGTGTGCTGCAGAGGTTGAGAGATAACTTTGTATTGCAAATTGGAGACATGCGAGTTTCATTGTGAACAGGTTAAATTCCTGGGTTATGTCATTTCCACTGCTGGTTTTTCAATGGACCCAGAGAAACTTTCGGCAGTATTTCAGTGGCCCTGACCTGTGGGTTTACGACCATTGCAGTGTTTTCTTGGCTTTGCAAATTATCGGAAGTTTATTCGTAACGTCTCGTCTCTGGTCAAACCCCTGACTGATATGACCAGAAAGGAGGGTAACCCACAGAATTGGTCTTCAGATTCCATTAATGCCTTTGAGAGTCTCAATGCTGCCTTTGCTTCTGCTCCTGTGTTGGTACATTCTGATCCTACGGTACCTTTTTATCCTTGAGGTTGATGCATCTGAGACTAGATTTGGTGCCCTGCTGTCTCAACGTTCTGCCTCCTGAGAGCGCTATACATCCTTATGGCTACTTTTCCAAGAAATTATCTCCTGCGGAATGCAGTTATGAGATCATTTTTGCCCTTAAAGAATGGAGGCAGCTACTCTAAGGTACCACTGTGCCGGTTCTTATTCTGACTGACCATAAGAATCTCACATTCTTGAGACTAAACATCTCTCTCCCAGAAGGACACGATGGGCTCTTTTCTTGTCAAGTTTCAATGTACATAGTCTCATTCTTACCTGGTACTAAGAATGTAAGGGCTGATGCTTTGTCACAACAGTTTTCCTCCACTTCCAAGATGGAGTCGGTTCCTGTTCCTGTGATTCCTCCTGATCGTATTCTGGCTACGGTTTGCACCAGTCTCACTTCTCTTTTGGGTGACAAAATTCTTGCCGCTCAGATCCATTCTCCTCCTGAGAAACCTTGTGACCGCTGCTTTGTCCCTGAGAGTCTCTGTACTGCCGTGCTCCAGACTCCAGACTTGCCAATCTTCCAAGGCTGCTGGCCACCCAGGGAAGAATCAACTCTTTTGGGCCGTTTCCCAACAATTTTAGTGGCCTATTCTACATGCTGATGCAGTCGCCTTCGTAGCTTGTTGCTTGCCTGTTTCGTGTGTGCTCAGAGTAAGACACCACGAGACCTTCCAGTGGGCCTCCTACAACCCAAACCCAATGGAGGGAGGCCTTGAACCCACCTGTTAATAGATTTAATTGTGGAGTTACCCAACTCTCAGGGCAACACAATTATCCTTATGGTAGTTGACCGGTTCTCCAAAATGTCTCATTGTATTCCACTTAAGAAGTTGCCCACATCGAAAGAACTGGCTTCCATTTTTGCTTGGGAGATCTTTCGCTTACATGGGCTACCCAAGGTGATCGTCTCGGACAGGTGTAGCCAGTTTCTGTCCAGGTTCTGGTGAGCCTTTTGTGCACAGTTGGGAATTCAGCTTTCTTTCTCCTCTGTGTATCACCTGCAGTCCAGTGGGGCTGCAGAACGAACCAAACAGTCCTTGGAACTGTTTTTATGTTGCTACATTTCTGACCACCATAACTGGTCGGATTTCTTACCTTGGGCGGAGTTTGCAGTAGTGCAGTCAATACTGCTTCCCGATTTGTCTCAATTTATGGCGAATTATGGTTTCCAACCATCCATGTTGCCTGACCCCTCTGTTTTTTTCAGAGCATTACTGCATTGGAGGAGCATCTCTGTGGTCTTCGTTTGTTCCGCTTGGGTACAGGTCCAAGAGTCCTTGCAACGTGCCAATGATAGTTACAGGCTCCATTCGGACCGCAGATTCCTACCTGCACCCTCTCACCAAGTTGAGGACAGGATCTGGATGTCTCGCAACCTCCGACTCCGTGTACCCTCATTAAAACTGGCACCACGGTTTATTGGGCTTTCCCGTATTCAGCGTAGGATCAACCCAGTGGCTTACGCTTTAGACCCTCCTTCGAATATGCATATTTCAAATGTATTTCATGTCTCCTTGATAAAACCTTTGGTATGCAACCATTTCACCACTTTGGTACCACGTCCTCGCCCAGTTCAGGTTGAGAACCATGAGGAATATGAGACGCAATCTATCATTGATTCCCGTAGCTTCCGTGGGCACATACCTGGTTCATTGGAAGGGGTACGGTCCAGAGGAATGCTCTTGGGTCTCCTCCTTGGATGGACATGCTCCTGTCCTCCTCCGTGCCTTCCATAGATTTTTTTCCCCTCAAACCTGGTGATCCTCGGAGTGGGAGGGGGAGGGGACGTTGAGGAGGGGGTACTGTCAGGGCTGGGCTCAGCCCTTCCTTCTCAGAGCTCTGTGCTCAGCTGTCGGTTAATTGCTAAAGACAAAGACTCCTTCCACAGTGATTCACCTGGTCTTCATTTTTTGCTCGTCAGCTAGAGCTACTGGTTATATAAGCTCCTTGGATCAGATTTTGTGTGCCTTTTGCCTTGATCAACATATCCGGACTCTCTCTGCTGTATTTTCCTGTAAAAGACTTTTGCTTGGCTAATGCCGCGTACACACGGTCGGACTTTTCGGCTACAAAAGTCCGACAGCCTGTCCGACTGACTTTCGACTGACTTTTGGCGGACTTTTGGCGGACTTGCGGCAGACTTTCTTACGAACGGACTTGCCTACATACGATCACACAAAAGTCCGACGGATTCGTACGTGATGACGTACACCGGACTAAAATAAGGAAGTTGATAGCCAGTAGCCAATAGCTGCCCTAGCGTGGGTTTTTGTCCATCGGACTAGCACACAGACGAGCGGATTTCTGGGTCTGGCGTAGTTACGACGTAAAGATTTGAAGCATGTTTCAAATCTAAAGTCCGTCAGATTTGCGGCTGGAAAAGTCCGCTGAAAGTCCGGGGAAGCCCACACACTATCGGATTGTCAGCCAGCTTTAGTCCGTCGGCGTCCGTCGGACTTTTGTAGACGAAAAGTCCGACCGTGTGTACGCGGCATAACTTCAATTCCTGTTTGCTGCACCTGACTTTGCTGCTCTCGGCACTCCTGTTTCTCTGGCTTGTTCTGACTACTCTTCCTGGTTACCTAACTCTGGCTATGTTTTGACTACGTTTGCTGTATTATTTATTTCAGGTACTTTTATAGCACCGTCAATTTACGCAGCACTTTACATATACATTGTACATTCACACCCTTCCCTACCCTCAAGGAGCTTACAACTTAAGGTACCTACTACACATTCATACATATACTAGGGCCAATTTAGACACGATCCAATTAACCTACCAGCATATCTTTTAGAGTGTGGAAGATAACTGGAGTACCCGGAGGAAACCCACGCAGGCACAGGGAAACCATGCAAACTCTAGGCAGATGGTGTCGTGGTCAGGATTTGAACCAGCGACCCTTTTTACTGCTAGGTGAAAGTGCTAACCACGACTACACCACTGTGCTGCTATGTTTTATTTACGTTTGCTCTGTTTATACCATTTTACCATTTTATTAAATAGTGTGATTTTTACTGCACTTCTGTCTGTCTGATTCATGGTTCCTGACAGCCCGTTGGCTGTATTTATACCCACTGCGCTAAGATTGCGGGGGGGGGGGGGGGGGGGGTGTGGTTGCAGGATGGAGGAAGATTTCTTCCTGATATCTGGTCTAGACCAAAATGATGTCTTACATCCCATGGGTCTTCATGGGCCTTTTTATTTTCTTTCATCTGGAGGAGGGGATGAGGTGATTTCTCAGTTAAGCACTCCCCCCTGCCTGCATGCCTAAGCTAAGGGCAGATGGATTCCAGGAAGTAAAATGCTACATGAATTATCTGCCCTTACTCAAGATGGCTGTGGCTAGAAATGCTGGGTGGGGGGGGGGGGGGGGTTGGAGAGGGAGAGGTTCTCAACTAAATAAAGACATTGAGACATGGATGGATGGGTGAGTCTGTTTTGAATATAAAGATATATTAAATAGCATTTCAGCTTGTGGTGCTCAGATACAGTTAAGTTCCACTTTTAATAATATAGTAGTTAGCTGATTTTTTTTATTGATTATAATTGTATGCTAACTACAGGCAGCAGTGGCCTCTGATCTGAAAAACACTATTTTCTCAAAGCCTTAAAGTGGATGTAAACCCCCCAATTTTTTTTTTCTTAAAACCCCTCATATCTGTTACAGCAGATGATATCATTTCATCTGTGCCCAGTCTTGCCACTTAGAATTAATCCAGCTCTGAGCAATCCTCTTTATCTTTTTTCCGTAAGATAAAAACAGACAGAGAAATAGGTGTCAGTTTCTTCCCCCTTGCTGTGAGTGACAGGTGATTTCCTTCTCATGCATGAGTGTGAGAGAGGCATTCTGGGTACTTCACATCCCCCACCTCCTTTCTTCTCCAGCTCTCCCAGGATTGGCTGCTCCACATCTCGGCATGACTGGGCATGCTGAAGTCATGTGGTTACTTTCCTGGGTTTTGACTGACTGGATGTTGGTGATCATGGGGCATAATCCACGAGACCAGCAGAAGTTTGGTGTAAGAAATATCGATGCCTGGCCAAGGGAAGTGTAGAGGTGGGTGGGGAGTCTACTAACATCAAGACTCCACCTACTGAGCCCCGGATAACAGACCTGCCCACAGAATCCGGAGTATTGCAGGGCTTCAAACCGCTAAAGGGGAGATATTTGACAGGTAAGGATACATGCAGGAGGCATGTATATCCTTATAGATGAGCACTATGGAAGTTATTTAGAAATGATGAGAGTGGGTTTACATCCACTTTTAAGCTTGCATACTGTAAAATTACATCTCATAACTGACCTAGTGATCATCAAGATCGGGAACCACTATGATTAGTAAAAGTGATACTAAACGCACGCTATTTAATTTACATTTTTTTTTCTTCTATTTTTGTATGTGGATGATGACACTGGATTTTTTTTTTTTTAAATAATTAATCTAAGTACCTATTTTCCTAATCGACACACAGCTGTCACATGACCCAGCTCTTTCCCAACCTGTCTACAGGGAAACCTAAGCAGGAGGAGCTTCTAGTCCTCTGCTGCTAGACACACATGTCAATGGAATGGCATTAAGATTTTCACCTGCTGTATCACAATATATTGTTGCATACTGTAGTCTTCACCCAAGACTGAGTGTTACCTGATTTGACTGCCAAGGATACAGTGCTTTGAAAAAGTATTCATACTCCTTGAAATGTTCCACCTTTTGTCATGTTACAACCAAAGCCATAAATGTAATTTATTGGGATTTTATGTTATGTGGCAAATAATTGTGAAGTGGAGGGAAAATGATAAATGGTTTTTAAAATGTTTTAAAAATAAATATCTGAAAAGAGTGGCGTGCATTTGTATTCAGCCCCCCCCCCCCCCCCCCCAATACTTTGTACAACCACCTTTCGCTGCAATTACAGCTGCAAGTCTTTTTGGGTATGTCTCTAACCGATTTCAACATCTAAAGTGGAAATTTTTGCCCAGTCTTTTATGCAAAATAGTTTAAGCTCTGTCCAAATTGGATGGAGAGCATCTGTGAACAGCAATTTTCAAGTCTTGCCACAAATTCTAAATAGGATTTAGGTCTGGACTTTGACTGGGCCATTCTATGAATATGCTTTGATCCAAACCATTCCATTGTACCTCTGACTGTATGTTTATGGTCATTGTCCTGCTGGAAGGTGAAGCTCTGCGCGCCCCAGTCTTAAGTCTTTTGCAGACTTTAACAGGTTTTCTTCTAAGATTGCCCTGTATTTGGGTCCATCCATCTTCCCATCAACTCTGACCAGCTTCCCTGTCCCTGCTGAAGAAGATGGTGTGTTTGTTAGTTTTCCACCACACATAGCATTTTGCTTTTAGGCCAAAAAGTTCAAATTTGACCAAAGCACCTTCTTGCACTTGTTTGCTGTGTCCCCCACATGGCTTCTCACAAACTGCAAACAGGACTTCTTATGGCTTTCCTTCAACAATGGCTTTCTTCTTGCCACTCTTCCATAAAGGCCAGATTTGTGGAGTGCATGACTGATAGTTGTCCTGTGGACAGATTCTCCCACCTGAGCTGTGGATCTCTGCAGCTCCACCAGAGTTACCATGGGTAACTGGTTGCTTCTCTGATTTAATCCTCTCCTTGCCTGGCTTGTCAGTTTAGGTGGATGGCCAAGTCTTGGTAGGTTTGCAGTTGCGCCATACTCTTCATTTTTGGATGATGGATTGAACAGTGCTCTATGAGATGTTCAAAGCTTGGGATATTTTTTTAAACCTAACCCCGCTTTAAACTTCTCCACAACTGTATCCCTAACCTGTGTGGTGTGTTCCTTGGCCTTCATGATGCTGTTTGTTCACTAATGTTCTCTAACAAACCTCTGAGGGCTTCACAGAACAGCTGTATTTATACTAAGATTAAATTACACACAGGTGGACTCTATTTACTAAAAAGGTGACTTCTGAAGGCAGTTGGGTGACTTCTGAAGGCAGTTGGTTCCACTAGATTTTAATTAGGGGTTTTAGAGTAAAGGGGGCTAAATACAAATGCACGCCACACTTTTTTCAGATATTTGTTTGTAAAAAATGTTAAAGCATTTATCCTTTTCCTTCCACTTCACAATTATGTGCCACTTTGTGTTAGTCTATCACATAAAATCACAATAAAATACATTTATGTTTCTGGTTGTAAAATGACAAAACTTGGAAAATTTCAAGGGGTGTGAATACTTTTTCAATGCACTGTTTATCCTACATGTCACAGCAGTCAAGGAAATAAAACAAGTTCACTGCTCCAATAACAGCTGTAAACTTGGTTATAAATGTATGTGTGGGTCCTGCTATATAGTGTGGAAGTGATATACAGCTGTCTGATCAGTGTATGACCACCAGCCGCACTGTCTCGGGGATCACCTGCTGCTCCTGGGAGCCTTGGATCACTAGGAGTGGCTTCAGGATACAGAGAAGGGAGAGATCATGGAGCATTTGTTCTACAGTTTTTTCTGTTAAGAATGAACCGGAAAGTACCCAGTTCCAATTTTCCCAGCTGTCAGAAGCGGATCAGACTTTGTTCCCAATCTGTTTGGCTTCAGTGCAGCAGACCCCTGCTGTCCCCATAAAGAGGACCTGTTATGCCAGCACCATTCTTAATCATACAAACTAGGTGGTCCTTCCCTTTTTTTTTTTATTAGTCTGGAGTTGGTAAAGGATACTGTAACATAATGAATGATAAATATAAACTCTGATTGTCTGTTCTCTGTAAATGTACATTTCTTAACCTATTTCATTATTTAAAACAAAAACCATATTTCTTCTTTTGTTCTGCAGGAATATGCAAGGAAGATGATCATCAGACAAAGATGACCATGCAGTGAGGACTTAACGAGTATTTTACATTTTAATCCTTCAACATTCTCACTTAGTGATGTCGTCTTTTAGTAATGCCATAGATGAATGGAGTACAAGAAGCACAAGTGGCATTTCTGCTCTTAGACACCATCTAATCTCAAGTGACTTTCCAGATAGGCTCACACCTGTAAATGCTATGGCTGCCATAGTGGACTCTGCTTATAGCTCATTTTCTGGTAGTTCTTATGTTGCTGATTATCAGACTTCATTTAAACATGATATGTGTCATTTGACCACTGAACAGATATCTTACATGGACTCAGAGTATGTAAAAGCTGTTTATAATCCTAGTGTAATAGAAAATAATCCTTTGCAACAGCATCTGCATTGTGAAGATTCCAAGCAAGATGCTAGCAGTAGTAGTGGTCCTGAAGATCACTTTAGTCATAAAACTAAAAGGAGTCCCACAAGCAACAACAGCCTTTGCTTACCTGAGCACAAAATAAGCAGACAGCAAGG
This sequence comes from Lithobates septentrionalis, assembly GCA_037952835.1. Taxonomy (NCBI): domain Eukaryota; kingdom Metazoa; phylum Chordata; class Amphibia; order Anura; family Ranidae; genus Lithobates; species Lithobates septentrionalis. The sequence goes on from JBBDGP010002141.1 coordinate 1,539,294, forward strand.
CCACGGTCATAGCCCTCCTTGGGTAAGACATTCTGTCCAAAACAAACTGAGCCAATCCTGTGCTCTTTCTGGCAACATTGAAGAAAACAGCCAGCTTCATTTGCCAAGTTCAACATTTCTAGCTACTTCTGAGGATATGATGGCACTGGATGAAGTCAGTAGCACTTGTGATGAAAATGACCAGGGTTCCCAGACTGACAAATCAAATAAAAACTGTTTTCAAGAAATGAATATTTATACAGGAAAACCATTCTCACTAGAAAGAGAAGAGCACATCCACAGTAGTTGCTCTGATTCAACTGTTGATAATCACCAAATGGATGGTAAAACCAAGAAAAGTTCAAGACGTTCTTGGAATGAGTTTGTGTCCGAGAAACTTCGTGGCTATAAGAAAAAAGCTGGTTCTTGGAAACAAGCTAAAGAGACCAATTGTTCTGAAAGAACAAAAAGTGAAGAAGTAGAGAAACTGGCACTTGATCAAGAACAGGAAGAACAATATCAGCTCCTGGACCAGAACATAAAGGATATTGAGTTTGACAATCTTGGAAAATGCAATATCAAATACAAACGTCATCACACAAGAACCAGCCAGGCTGTTTTTAGTGTACACAGCGATGACTTGTGTGAACAACCTAAAGCTCACAGCCTCAAGAAAGATGCAACAATAAAACCTATTCCTTTGCTGTCCCAGAAGCAAGAGGCTAGGCCTCAAAGTTCTAACTTCTGTGATTTACCCAGTGAAAAAATCACAAAGGCCTCAACCCCAATGCTCTATCATCTTGCTGGTGGTAACAGCTCTTTTGCAATGCTGAACACTTCAAAACAAACTAAGCTACTAGATACAAGTGAAGAACCCAATTCCTTTCAGAAGAAATGCCACTCTCAGATGGCTGAACCTCAGCAACCATTCCATAAAACAAAAAGCTCGTCACAACTTGATGAAAATCTTAGAAATGAGTTCACTGATTGCGAGACCACAGGGGATCCAACCTGTTCATATGAGGATAGTTTTATGCTTGATTACAGGGAGAAACTTAAGATTGCCCAAAAAAAAGTCTTAAGAGAAACTTCTTTTAAAAGAAGGGACTTGCAGATGAGTTTACCTGTTAGGCTAAAACTTAATCCTCCTAAAAGGCCTTCAGTTGACCATATAAGATCATATTCTTTATCCAGTCCAAATGAAGATGCTAAATTTACACAACCAAACATTTCTGCCGATAAGGGTCACAAAAAAGATGAGCCAGAGAAAGCTACAGTTTTAAGAATAGGAGGAAGGAAAAGACTGACAAAAGAGCAAAGAAAATTATGTTATTCAGAACCAGAGAAACTTGACCATCTTGGCATCCATAATTCAGGCTTGGCTTGGAACAGTGACGGATCAGTTCAAAATAAATTGGGGGATCACTATAGGATGAAATCTCTGGATAAAGAACGAACCCTTTCTTCTTCAAATATTTCAAAAACAGAGTTAAAACAAATCCAGCACAATGCACTTGTGGAGTATATGGAGCGAAGAGCAAGTCGAAGGCCCAGTAACACTCATCAGTCCAATTTAAAAAAGACATCAGGAACACAATCCTCTCCTGAATGGAAGAGTATAACAAACGAAACCTCATGCAATGAAGATTCCTTAAGATATCATCACAGGAGATCGACAGGAACTTCCTCTTCTTATGATGCCACAGTTACATGGAATGACAGATATTTAAAGATGTCTCTTCTAGGAGAACAGACACATTCAGCAGACACATTGGGGGAAAAGACAACTTATTTTGACCGATGTACTTTAGATGACAGCAAAGCTTATTCTAAAGAGTCTTCCACCTCTGGCTGCCGAGAAGGACTAAAGTCAAGTAAAAATACACAGGTAACATGTTAGTTTTTTCCATCATGATAAAAACAATATTAGTTCTACCTTAACCTTTAAAAATGCTCTATTCATCCTTTATATTTGTCCCTTGATAAAGAGTGACTAAAGCCAGCCATAGACGATGCAACTTTCATTCCTGCAACCACTGGTTGCAGTAAAGAAAATTGCTTGATTCCTATGTTGATGTGACTAACAGTATGTTGATGTGACTAGCTGTGTTGATGGGGAAATCCCTCCCTTGTAGTTATTGCATTCTCCCAGTGAAGGGAGCCATCCTGGCCGGGAGAGCACATAGTGATTTACTGCTAGCGGCTGAAGCCACTGGCAGCAATCACATGAAAAATCTGACAGCCTGGTTGTACCCAAGATCGATTTTGATCAACTTAGGTACAATCAGCCTGTCCATACATGGTTCTAGTCTCTGCCAGTTCCTGCTAAACTGCCTGAGATTTTGATCCGTCCATGGCAGGCTTTAGATCAGCAAAGCCAAGTGTTGAATTGATTTTTCTGTATTTTGGATTTTTTTCCAAATGTGAATGTTTTTAATAAACCTAAGAATGGACCAATCATTAAAATTTACACTTCACATTAACCAGTAGGGCACTGGTTTGCATTACCAAAATCATAGAAGTGTTTTGACTAAAAACCTCTTTCTTACCATAAATGTAAAGTCTAGTCTTTCTGAGAGTTCTTTTGTGTGCCCTAAAACCAAGGAAGCTTAGAACATATGGGGTTCTTATTATAAAATATTTGCATTGCGAAGATCTCATTATTTGCACAATGTAACAAATACATGTTTGTAATATGCCTGCAGGACCATAGATGATAATTTTTTATTCTGGGGGGGTTAAGCAGCAGGTACTAAAGTCTTTTTAAATAAAACAAATTGCGCCCAATTCATAAAGACTGGAAAAAAGTGAAAACTGTGTTGCTCATAGTAAGCAGCCACATTCTTCTATTTTCTCAGATCTTCTTGAAAACTTAACCTGATTTCAGTTTTGCCGTCCTTCAGTTTTTATGAACTTTGCCCAGCGAGGTTAACTATTGTCCAGTCTAATGGCTGGTACTGGCGGAACAAAAAAAAACCAGACAGATCACTGTACTAACACAGGCAGTGTTAGTGCAGCATTCCCCCCCGCTGTGCTATTGTGGTCTGACAGAGGGACATCCCCCCCACACCAGAACACAGCGGTCAGTGCTCTCAGCCATTGGATTGCCTATAACAGGGTGGTGCACTGTAATAGCCATTCTTACTGGACAGCTGCACCATCTTGTGGAAGGCAGTACACTCAATGATTTTTTTTTTTTAGTTACCCAGCATACCAGGCAAGAAAAGTGGTACTGTGCAGAGTTAATACACACAGAACATGCCTCATACCTTTTGGACCTTGAGAATAAGGGACAGGACAGTGACTTGCGTGCTGCAGCAAAAAGTGGGTGTGGCCAAACAGGAAAGTGGGGGTGGGCTTAAATGCCGGTAAACAAAACGTGGGCTTCCTTGTACCTATAAAATATGCTGAGGCTAAGTCTTCCATAATTGCTGTTGTGTTAGCCTCTTAGGCCCTGACTGTTCACATGTAGCGATTTGTGATCGTGGGCAGAATCGCTGTGATTCTGCCCGCAAATTTCAAATCGCACTGCAATGCTGGCAAAATGCAGCACATGTTTGTGTTCCATTCATTTTTAGTGGCACCAAAACACAATGTGGTTTTAGATGCTTGTTGTGCAATAAATCGTGTTTTGCCAGCATCGCAGTCCGATTTGGAATTGGGGCGCGGTGGCGGGTAGAATTATGGCGATATTCTGCCCATGATGCCAAATTGCTACATGTGAACAGTCAGGCTAATACAACAGCAATTATGGAAGACTCGGCCCAGTCCCCTCAATCACCAACTTTGCCAGCAGTTGCCACAATCTCAGATACTTAATAGAATGACAGGAAGATATTCTGCAGTTTTAAGCTAACCTGACTAAGGAGGAGACAAGGGAAAGAGGCAGTGGCGGTGCATCCATAAGGGCGCACAGGCGCCGCCCCCTCTCTCCAGCCACTCCCTCTATGACCAATGGATAGATTCATGCATTTCATGAATCTACTCAAGCGGCAGCCAAAGGTGGGAAGCTGCACTGCAAGGAGGCGGAGCCTATGGAAGTGGAGAGTGCCAGTGGGCCTGTAGGCACCGGCCACTCCTACTCTGCTCAGTGCTGCCTCCTGTTCTGGAGGCTGCGGCTGGACGAGTCAAGAAGACATATCGTATAATGGAGCCTGGAGGCGCCAAGGTGTGGAGGCAGAGCAGCGAGAGCCAGGGCCCTCTATAAAATTAATTGGACCCTGGGCAAACATTTTCTTGAGCCCCTTTCCTGCTCTGAGACACATAACAAATAGCAGGAAGACTCAAAAAATCAGTTTACTGCAGCGATTGTGATTGGTTGCCAGAGGTCACAGCACACATTACGGCTCACTGATTAGTTGCTAGAGGTTACAGCACATCATTTCTGCTTGCTGATTGGTTGCAATAGGTTACAGCACACATTGCAGCCCACCGATTGGTTGCTAGTGGTTACTGCACATCATTGCTGCTCACTGATTGGTTGCTATAGGTTACTGCACATTATTACTGCTCACTGGTTGCTATAGATGACTGCTTATTACCGTTCACTGGTTTCTAGCGATTACAGCAGTGTGCCAAAATACCAGCCCCCTGGGATACAATTGAAAAACAAATTCTGTTAAGCATGCAGAGAGTAGTGGGCATGATCTGTTTGTATAGAAGAATGGCCTAAGCCCCGTTCACATTGGAGCAACTTGTCATGCAATTTGACAGGTCAAATCACATGACAAGTTGCACCCTATTGCCGGCAATGGCCATGTTCAAATGCCAATTTGAAAAAGTAATTCCTGCACTACTTTTGGTGATTTCGGGTGTGACTTGCATAGATATCTGTGCATGAAGCCACACAGATGTCTTCCAAGTCGCACCTGAAGTCGTGCTGACATGCGGCTTTGAAATCGTGCAATTTCAGATAAAGTAGCATGATTTCAAAGCCACAGTCAGTGTGAACAGGAACTCAAAGAGGAGAACTAAACAGAACCACCCCTTGACCACCTACCTCTAAATGAACATAGCAGCTGCATCATAGAGTATACATAGCTGTGACACCAATGCTTCTCTTCACAGTGCTGCAACCCGACATGTCAAGTTTTTTACAGGCAGCGTCGCTGTTTAAACTTGCCCATTGAAGTCGGTCGCCGCAGCCACAAGCCAAATGCACAGATAACCAGAGACTGCGGCTGGACTACAGGAGATAACCAGAGACTGCGGATGGATTACAACACACAGACACACACCTGGAGTGGAAGTCTGGAACACTTCACAATTCAGATGGTCAAGGTGGCACAGGCATGGCAGCCCGGCGGCAAAAAGCGCCCAGCTCCTTCCCCCAAGGCCCAAGCTAGGATAGGTACCGCCCCCCCCCCTCTGCTCTCAGCCTCACAGTGCTGCTGTCTCCTGTTTTCAGTGTCCTGGAAGCTGTGGCTGGCTCTGGCTGCCTGGAAACGTCAAGAGTAGACATGTCTGGACTCTGCTCTGGAGTGGTGCTGAGGTGGAGCAACGAGACTGAGCACCACCAGCCAGAGCCTCTCTCTAGTCAAACCAAGCCCACAGCCCATCCCGGCGCACCTGGGGGTTGGGCGATGTAACAGCAGAAACAGTAACTGAGTTGGTGCCGAGTGCAGCGTGACTAATTAAACAGTGCAGCAGAACACAACTATTTCAATTATACACTGATGCTCTGGGGGGTGGGGGTGTCAGCGGTGACATGTCCGCTGACATCCGACCCGGTCTGATCCGCTAAAAGCAGACGGATGCCCCTACGTTCGCATCCGTCCCTGGTGGATCGAAACGGGTGAGATCTGATGAAAACTGACATGCTGTCCATTTTCGTCCGATCTCTCCATAGGAAGCAGCGGCGCTCGACAGGCCCCTCTCCGCTCAGTGAGCAGAGAGGGACCTGACATTACAAACATTACAGGTATTATTTGTTACCCTTGTGCAAACATTTGCAAAGCAAAATCTTTTCTGTATAGACCCCTTGGTGTTTGGTTCCTATTAGGGTTGCCACCTCATCCCTTTAAAACCGAAAACATATAAATTATACATCTGTGGCTGATTAAGGTGGTAATCAAACACAGTAGGTGCCTTACCTGCATTAAATTTGCCTCAGAACCTGTGTAATTAATATGTGCTCGGGTTTAAAGGGAATTAGGTGGCAACCCTTGTTCCCATGGGCATTGCAGATGTTTTAAGTCGTTATAGAATGCACAGTGTATATTGTTTATTTCAGACAAAATCATGTGTATATTATGAGATGATCGGGAAGGCAAAACATTTTGTAGTACTGACCTGCATAACTTTTGACCCTTATTCTCTTTAACAAGCCATACACTGAGCAGAATTTGCTTTGTGGGTGACCCTGTTGGCACCCTCCTACCTGTCAGCATCCTTCAGTCTAGGTTGGTTTGAAGATTGTCGGCCGAACAAATCCAGATTTGCCCATCTGCGCTGTATAGCCATTGTATGGCCAGGTTTAGACTTTTTCAGTGGGCCACAGCCTTGCACTTCAAGGTTTTGTGCCTTGGCGAGAATGTTGTCACCTGGCTGAAGCCTCCTGGGATACTGAAGTCATGCATCCCAGGCCAGGTCAGTCTCTGCCGCCACTGTACATGAGCTGGGCAATCTTTGCTTTTACTGCACATGCGTTGTCACATGTAATCAAGAGGGCTAGTTTAAAGAACCTGGAAAAAAACAGCTCTCCCTTTTTTTTTTTTTTTTTTTTTTTAAGGAACACTCAGATGCTAAGAAGTGGCAACTCAGCTATAAAGGGGGGGGGTAATTGGAAACTTGAAAATTGGGAGAGGGAAGTTACTCTTTTAAAGCTCGAGTTCTCCTTTTGCAGCATGTTACACATTACACCCATATTTGTGATGTAAAGTGCAGCAGCTCCTTATGCCCTCTCTCCCTTCATGCCCGTGCAAGGTGGTTGGGGGTTCCTCTCCCCGTACCCACTGTCACATATCAAAATTGGCATGGCTGTGTGTGGCTTCTCACACACAGCCACGCCATTCATTTACAGGAATCCGTGAATGAAGAAACTACAAGTCCCATCTTCCACCATGGCAAATGGCTTGTAGGTCTCAATGAGCTGCTAGGGCAATGATGAGCACCCTCAAAGTTCATTGACACTTTCTCCAGCCTTCAAACTGACAGCCTGTATGGAGTTACAAGCATGAAAGCTGAAGGCAGTGTCTGCAGGAGCCAAACATTAGAATGAAGAAATGAATTATTCCCACGCTACCTGTGGCTATAGGGATGAGGATACTGGTTGCCGCAAACACCAAATTGGTCAACCAAAACCAACAAAGTAAATGGGAAAAAAATCAATAATTGGTGTTGCGCTCTGAGTAGTAACTAAAATAACAGTGATGTATAGAAGGTGTTGTAAGAACCAAAATAAATAGAAAGTGTACCCATATAAGATCAAGTCCTAAATTATAATAAAACAATGGTGTAAACAACCACTAAACATGGATACATTCTAATATATAAAGTGGAAGTGATGAGATGACATATAATCTTCGAACTGAGTAGTAATAAAGTGCACGTAATTTAAAAATGTCCAAATATAAAACTCTTCAAATAGATCTAAAAAAGTGCTCCAAAAGAATAGTGTCCATATAGGCGAGTGAACTGAAGCTGTGAAGTGCTGCTCCAATTGACACACTGCAGAGAATATGAACGGTGACTTGGAGGTTGATTTCTTCAGTGCAATTACACCTTTATGGGGATTGGCCCCTTACCTTACCGTTGTAAGGCAACAGTGTGAGGAATTAAAATAGCAGCCAGCGAAATCCAGACTCCTGTAGTAGATAGCTGGGGGTTTCTCCTCTGTGCAGCTCAGCAATGCATGAAAAAAGGGGAAGATTTCTAGATCCAGTAACGATGTATACAGGGGAAGAAAGAAGGGGGCCAGATAGTGAAGTATGTTTCAACTTGAATTTATTTATTTAAAAAACACGCAGCGTCACGTGACTTCATCAGGATAATCAAGTCATGTGACCGTGACGCTATGCGTTGGAACAGATAGGCACCGGAAGTGACGTAAGGTTGAGAGCTCCTTGCTCGTGATGCTGTTTGCATGTTTTTAATGTGAGTACCAAACTGGCTGTTATTTTAAATAAATTCAAGTTTAAACATATTTCACAATCCGGGACCCCTTCTTTCTTCCCCTGTATACATTGGTACTGGATCTAGAAATCTTCCCCTTTTTTTATGCATTGCTGAGCTGCACAGAGGAGAAACCCCCAGCTATCTACTACAGGAGTCTGGATTTCGCTGGCTGCTATTTTAATTCCTCACGCTGTTGCCTTACAGTGGTAAGGTAAGGGGCCAATCCACATAAAGGTGTAATTGCACAGAAGAAATCAACCACCAAGTCACCGTTCATATTCTCTGCAGTGTGTCAACTGGAGCAGCACTTCACAGCTTCAGTTCACTCGCCTATATGAACACTATTCTTTTGGAGCAATTTTTATATCTATTTGAAGAGTTTTATATTTGGACATTTTTAATTACGTGCACTTTATTACTACTCAGTTTGAAGTTGTATGTCACCTCTGTCACTTTCATCATTTGAACTTTATATATTAGAATGTATCCATGTTCGGTGGTTGTTTACACCATTGTTGAATTAGAATTTAGGACTTGATCTTTATATGTGTCCATTTTCTATTTATTTTGGTTCTTACAGGAGCCAGACATTGCGCCCACGATCTACTGATCATGGGTGCAATGCTCTGCAGGCTCCTCCTGAAAAAAAAAAATAAATGTACTTTTTTTTTTTCCTGCAAAAATGTTATTTTTTTGCAAAAATGTTGAACTTGGCCTTTAAAGATTTGTATAAGAACAAAGTGAGAAGATAAATATTTAGCAACATGTCTCCTCTTACAAAGACCCTAGTTCCCTAGGTTGCTGGTTATATGATCTGGATCTTCTACTTGAATCTAATTTAACAAGCTTCAACACTTTAGCCTGTCTGATCTCCTAGTGTGTATCCTTCTTAAAGCCCGGCTCTGGGAAATCTGAAAATTAACCTTTGCAGTGCGGGCGCAGCCCCACTGCAAGGTAGAACCGGTTGTTTAGTCTAAGGGAGGGAAACATACTTTTGCCTGCACCTCTGCTCCCCTGACAAACAGTGCTCCCCCATGCTCTGGCAGTGAACTGCCCCTCTGTGCCCTCATGTCGAATGCAGCAACCTGCATTGATCTCAATGATGCCAGGACCTTAGACCAATGGAGCTTGGGGGAGAGGACACTGCAGGGACCGGTTTAGCAGCACATAGGATCAGGTAAGTAAATCTACTTATTCATGCCCCCTAGATGTAAATGAGCAGTTAACCCCAATGTAGTGGGTGCAGCCCCACTGCAAGGAATCATTTTTCAAGTTTCCTGGAGTTATAGTTTAAAATTTATCATTGTTGAGTGCTATTGAACTCCTTTTTGTCTTTTAATACAGCTGATCATTTAAAGTAAGGCTACATTCAATCTAATGGGGTGCGATCCATGCATGTTTCCTGCACCACATGCAAATTGCACTGCCCTTATGATGTGCTCTGGGTGTCCATATATAAAGGTAATGACACCCCAAGCACAGGTTGCAAATGCAGTGTGTTTGCACCAGATCACTTGGTACAAAATTACCATGCAATCTGGTTGTGGTGTGGCTCAAAAAAGGTGCATGCACTTCTTTGGTACGGTGCAATTTGAGCTCATTTAAAATGAATGGCCTCAAATCACAACGCACTGAATCGCATGTGAATTGGACAGGAATGCGATGCAATTCCTGTGTGATTCACATGCGGTTCATAGAGTCCTTGGATGTAGGATGTTGCTTCTGCCAGAAATTCAGTTTGCTCCTAGCTTCCTGTAGTGCGCAAACAACAAAGCTACTGCTGCAATCCCGAGCAGTTTTGTCATTCTTGCACTCTCCCTGTTCTCCAGCAAGGTGTACTAAAGCTTAGCTTCAGTACACCTTGCCCTCATGGTATAAAGATGTGCAGAGGGAGAAGTTCAGTAGTATAGCAGAGGAAAATTGATAGAGCAGAGCTTATAATGCTGCTTGGGATTTTGGTGCAGCAGAGGCTGTGTTGTCAGCTAACTACAGGAAGTTAGGTGTTCACTGCATTTCTTCCAGGTTTAATTGTTTTTCTTTACTTCCATTGTTTTTAAATAGTCCACAAAGCACGAGGAAGACATTTTGCACAAGGGTGCCTCTGGGTAGGAGGTGCTACTTGGGTAAAAACAAGTTTCCATTTTTTGCATACGCCCTTATGTTGTGAGTGTTTGCTATAGCACCACTGTATAATCGTAGCACCTGGATGGCTCGAGTGAGGGGAAAACATTGGAGTTTATGTTGCACGGCTAAGGTGCCCATGTGCAAGAGGATTAAATATGGTTGTATTGCATGGATGCACGTCTGTTTTTTTTTGAGGCCAGACATACACTTTTTAATCTATTAGGTATTCTTATGCCGCGTACACACGAGCGGACTTTATGGCAGACTTTGCCCGGCCGACTGGATTTCGTCAGACAATTCGATCGTGTGTGGGCTCCAGCGGACTTTGTTTTCTCAAAAGTTGGACGGACTTAGATTTGAAACATGTTTTAAATCAATCCATCGAAATAGAGTCCGGTCGAAAAGTCCGCTCGTCTGTATGCTAGTTCGACGGACAAAAAGCCACGCTAGGGCAGCTATTGGCTACTGGCTATGAACTTCCTTGTTTTAGTCCGGTCGTACGTCATCACGTACGAATTCGACGGACTTTGGTGGATTGTGTGTAGGCAAGTCCGTTCATTCAGAAAGTCAGTCGTAAAGTCCGTCAAAGTCCGCTGGGCAAAGTCTGCCGTAAAGTCCGCTCGTGTGTACGCGGCATTACTTTTTGCTTGCTTTTCAGTAAAGGTATCCAAGATAGATGGCCCAATCTCTGTCTAGGGACCATTACAGCTCTTGGTAACCGGAGGGACCTCCGCTCCCATTTGGCATAGATTGTATATGGAGCAAAAGAGCAGTTGAAGATAGGAAGTTGCTCGCAGGATTTTGGTAAATAGTAGTTTCCTTGTTCTCAGCGAGTTGCAGAGGAACCCTCATAAAACAGCTATAGACACTTCACACTTCTAGAAAATGGCATTTGCCATACACAACTATAACATTGTAAAGTGACCTCAGAATTTTATTACCTGCACATACCTTTAGCAGTCTTCTAGAATTCCCATGAGCTCTGAAACCCATGATGCTCTATTGAAATACCAAATTCAACTAGAACAGCAGAACTTTGTCCTTCCAGTACCCAATTCCTGACCTGAAGTGAGGTGCAAAAGGGTTGGCCGAAAGCTGTGACTTCCTAGCAGAAGTCGATTTTTGCATCATACAGGATAATTGCTCACTGTGGAACTATAAAAGCCCTGACTATTCACATTCTTTTAAAACTCAGCAATGTTATAGTTCAGTACAAGTACACTCTAAACCAGTGTGGTTCACATGGATATAGTCACCAGCCCTTTCCTTTTAAAGTGGCAGTGTGCATCACTGCTAAACTCTAAACCAGTTGTAGGCAACCTTAAAGTGGATGTAAACCCAATGTCATCCTTTCTAAACTACTGCCATAGGGGTTATCTATAAGGATATACAAGCCTCCTGCGTGTTTCTTTACCTGTCAAATGTCTCTCCTCTGTCTGTTATTAGACCCGAAAAACTGCAGATTCTGTGGGTGGGTCTGTTGTCTGGAGCTCGGTGGGTGGAGTCGTGATGTCAGTAGAATCCCCGCCCACCTCTACACTCCCCTGTGTATTTCTTACACTGAACTTCTGCTATGATCTCTAACATCCAGTGAAAAGACAGGAAAGTAACCACATGACTTCAGCATGTCAAATCATGCTGAGGTGTGGAACAGCCAATCCTTGCAGAGCTGCTGAAGAAAGGAGTGGGGGAGGAAATTAAAAACGAATGCCTGTGTCTTAGGCTAATGCACGAGATATGTAAATCACCGGTCACTCACAGCAAGAGGGAGGATTTGACAAAGTTTTTGTCAGTTTGTCAAGATTTCTCTCACTGAACAATAAAAGAGGATTGCTCAGAGCTGGATTAAGTCTTTGTGGCAAGACTGGGCTCAAATGATAGGAAATCTTATACTCTACAGTATGATATCAACACAAAAAAAATGTTTTTTCGGGTTTACATCCACTTTAAAGAGGTGGAGATCTACCTGAACAACATGGGAGAGGTCAAAGATCACCAGGCACAGTGTTGCCTTCTCAGACCCGTTTTAAACCTGTCATTGCCGTACTACTGTGTCACAATCGGGTGCATTGCACAGCAATCATGGATTTAAATCAAGTGGTGAGGAGGCGCATATATATACAGATCTCCTCTTCACCTGTCAAACATACTTGGATTTCAGAGGAGCAGCAGTACCTGCTGCACTTATAAATGAGCCATTAGTTGCATTTGGCAGCAGCACTCTTGGGACTCATTCACACGTAAAGCCCTGCTGTTGATTTGCGGTTTTACTGCCCCAATCCCTACTTGCTTTAGCTGCTGAGGCAGCAACCAAAGATGTACACGTGCTGCAGCAGGCATTATAGTCCCTTGTTGCTCTTGGTGCATGCTACCGCCTGCCAATTGCGATTAATTCAAGTAAATGGGGCCATTCCGGATGGGACAGGCGCCAGCACTACAGAGAAGGCATCGGCTTTTGTAACTCTTGCTCCCTACTACAGCTCCAACTTTACAAGTAGTCCTTCTGCATTGCACTCTGTTTGATGCTCTGGGACGGTGGGTCAGCAAGCCCAGACCGCGATCTACCAGTCACCTGTCCGCGATCTACTGGTAGATCCCGATCTACAGGGTGCTGACCCACTAAAAATTCATCTTGAATTCCTCCAAACAGAATAACAGAAAACACATTCAATAAGATGTCCCACATTTCCTGCATCTTCTAGCTATTCTGTTGTGCATATGTACTTCCCTTGTATTCATTTTTTTTTCACTGAGTTTATGAAGATCGTTGAGTCAAAAATAGAGCTATCAAATGGAAATAATCTAACTCTTGGCTTGGTGGCCACATGTCTGGGATACTAAATACGTATGAAGTCACTATACTTTCAGCTGTTAAGTGTTCAGCTGTGCACTGTAATGCAGATTAATATAGAAGATTGCATCAGCCGTTGGAAAAATTACAGCATATGCAGTTACTAGCAAATAGCTGGGACTTATCATCTGCATTATGAAATTTATGATATGCATTTAAAGAAAATAGTTTGCTACACCAAAGTGTACAGTTACAAACTTCTGTAGGGCTATGGATTAAACCCCTATTATGTTTGGCGGGCACAACCGCCTGCGAAATCGCTGCAAACGGACTGAGAGCAATAATTCTAGGACCATAGCGCATGCGTAACTATAAACTGATGACCTACAAAGCTATTTAAAGCATTCCCCCTATGCAGAATATTGCGTCCCATAGTTTTTTTTGTGATTCCATGGGTGTGCGCAATTTTTAATACTTGACATATTCGTTATCTATTTACTCAACGCAACTTGATGTCCTTAAAATATGCGTTTGATAAATAACTGCGTCAATATTGTGTGACATAAATAATTTCAAATACCACCATTTTATTCTCCAGGGTCTCTGCTTTGACTAAATATATTATTTTGGGGGTTTACAATAATTTCTAGCAAAAAATGCACATTTTAATGTGTGCAAAAAAATTGAAAAAATTGCCCGATAGGCATGTGGTTAAGGAGATATCAGGGGTTTATTAGACCCCCTAATGTCACCTATGAACCCCAGTGAGTGAGCAAGCTTGATCAGCTTCATCCCCGGTCACAACAGCTGGGAAATGACAGCTCTGAACCAGAAAATTATGTGAAGCACATCATTTCCAGGTTCATTCACTGGAGAGGATAGCAGAGTCTCTTCTGCTTTGCCCAGAGACACCTGCCATGCCAGAACCAGGAAATATGGGGGTGGGGCATTTAGGGAAATTGGGGAAGTGATTGGGTTTCTTTAGTCAGCTTGATGAGCATACATACGCTCCCAGCTGCTGTAGCAGCCTGAAGTGTGTGTAAATACCCCTGCTACTACCAACATAAGGCTGTTGAGTGGAATCCGGTGTAGCATTACAACATCTCTATGCCTGTCCTTTACTAGTGATCAAGTCAATGAGAGTGCCAAACGAACATCTTGAGTGTTCAATGTATTTTAACGCAGACGTTCACCAATTTTTCTCTCCTGTTTTTTCCGCCCTCTTTTTTACACAATTAAGGAATGTCTGTCTCGCACAATCAGGCTGTGTTTTACTGAGATCCATGCATATGCAGCTATGCCGCTGATCTCTGCCAGTTATTTGAGAAATCACACTCATACAGTCAAATGAGATTGTCATGCTATGAACAAATTTTATAATTAAAAACTTTGGTCTCATGGACATTTGTTTGGTGCTCTCATTGAACTGTATGGGTTTGTTATTTTAAACTCGAACTTTTCATTTTTTAAATTTATTTTTTAGGTGAATGTGCTGGGAGCGCACAGGGCAGGCGCTCTTAGCACAGTTTTGTATTTACATAGGATCGCATACATGCAGCCTTTCGGCGTTTAAAGCTCACCCACCGAGAGGCCACATATATGCGAGAAGTCCAACTCAGTGAAACTTCAAAATTATTCCTTGCAATGGGGCTGCACCTGCACTGCAAGAGTTTAGCCTGAACTTATCTGATCCTTCGTTCCCCAGCAGATGGTTTCCCCCCACACTTTGGTGGTGGACTGTCCATCAACATCATCGCATGGCTAATGACCATACATTGGTGTTGATGACATCAGGACCTTTGACCACTAAAGCAGCGGTCATCAACCAGTGGTCCATGAGAACATTTTGGTGGTCCTCCTCTGTAATTCTGGCTCCTGTGAACTCAGGGGGAGGTGCTGCGAGTAGTGCAGAGAACGGGAGGTGAAGAAGGAGGGGACTTCCAATGGCAGCGCTGATGAGACTGTGGGAGGGAGTGTGGAGCCCGAGGACATGGCTGAATAAGGAGGTGAGATCTCTGTGTAAGGTGGCAGTGTGATGGGGAGAGGGGGACAGAGAGCCGGAGAATTGTGTGTGTGTGTGTATAAGGCAGCAGTGTGATCCAGAGGGAGGGGGCAGAGAGCTGGAGCATTGTGTGTGTATAAGGCAGCAGTGTGATCCAGTGGGAGGGCAGAGAGCTGCAGCATTGTGTGTGTATAAAGCATGTAAAATTCATGTTAGTGGTGCGCAGGATTCAAAATTGTGAGTTTAGTGGTCCGTGAGGGCCGAAAGGTTGGCGACCACTGCTCTAGAGCATACGGGAGAAGATGCTATGCAGGACCTGTCTAACAGCACTGTGGATTGGGTTAGTAAATCCACTTGAACTAGCCTCTAGATCTAAACAAGCCACTAACCCTTGCAGTGCAGGTGTAGACCCACTGCAAAGGATCATTTTAAGTTTCCCACAGTTTGGATTTAAAGACCAATGATGATCAACTGCAAAGAGCACTGACATGTACTTTGATTGGCTGGGCATACCTATACTATTGTTCTCACTCCCTGTGGTAAGAAAAAAAATGATTTGCAGAGACTGCTACATGTTATGTTGTCAGTAAAACCACTTTAGAAATTGACCAATATTTGTTTTTTGCTTTTCTTTAGAACTCTGTTGGACACCTGGCTCTCTCAACATCAGCACTACAAAATAATGGCAATGTTTCCAAAAACAGGTAAGCAACATGGATCCATAAACCCAGAAAAATGAATGTTCAAACTGATCTACATCAAGATACAATGTTCATATTTAAACAGTGTATGATGTTGAAACTTGTGAGGATGAAGATATGGGAGTTGACCTTACTGACTTAGGCAGGCCATAGGGTTTGAATCATGTATGGGAAGGCAGAATGTACCAAGTTACAAAACAAAGAAGGGGAAAGTGCAAACCCCTAGTGCGTTATCTAAGTAAAAACTGAATTTTATATGAAAAGTAACTAACAAAATGCATACTCACAAAGGTGCACAAATATACGTCCGGTGCACACGAGGCATTTGGTTGTGCTGGTTAGCACAGCTCTGAAGAAGGGGGTGCGCCTCTGAAACGCGTTAGCCTGCTTACGTGAGGTCGCAGAAACACTTGGACTTTCTACCTCATGCATACTTCCATGTACATGCTGTATACTTGTGCATCTCCGGTTTTTGGAATCCCGGCTTGCGCTCCATGGCCAGCTGACAGCTTGCTGGTTCTCACACTGGCAAAGGGGAGACAAAACATAGAGGGGACCCCAGTGCTGATTCCTGCAGGTGACATCTCCCTGCTGATTGTCAGAGCTTCAGTCTACATATACATTTACTATATACTATTACTTTTTTTTTCTGGTGGCTGCGGCTGGATTTCAGTGCGCTTTGCTGCATTTAAACACGAGGCATTTGGTTGTGCTGATTAGGACAGCTCTGGAGGAGGAGTGTGCCCCAAAACGAGTTAGACTGCTTATGTGAGGTCGCAGAAACACTTGGAATTTTCTACATCATGCATCCATGTTGTGTACTTGTGCACCTTTGCGAGTATGCATTTTATTGGTTGCTTTTCATAATAAATTCAGTTTTTACTCGGATAATGCACTAGGGATTTGCGCCTTCCCCTTCTTAGTTTTTTTTAGTTCCACATAGGATCTCCCCATCTGAAGAGGGCTGCATCTACTGGGCATTGGACTGTGTATGTGATGTGACAATTAGTTGGATTTCCCTCTGGTGAAGACCAGTGAGCACTGGGAGTGTTTGGCTGTCTTCTTGTTGATTGTACCAGTGTATCAATCGATCAACTTGGGTAAACCAGCCTGCCGGATTTTACTTGTGATTATAGCTATTGGCTGGTATAGTCGCTAGCAGTAGTGACTGTCCTTTCCCAGCTTGTCCCCCTCCAGGGACATTGTATTCTGACAGTGGGATAGAGCGATCTAACAATTGACATCTGTCAAACCGGGACAGCCACACACTGAACAGGCTAAATTTTGATCCATCTATAGCCAGCTTAAAGTAATGTTAAAGGCTTAATTTTTTTGTTAAATAACAAACATGTTATACTTACATGCTCTGTGTAGTGGTTTTGCACAGAGCAGCCCCGATCCTTCTCTTCTCGGGTCCCCCGCTGGCTCTCCTCCCCCCCTGCCAAGTGCCCCCAGAGCAAGTCACTTGCTCTGGGGGCACTTGTGCATGCTTGCTCCCAAGCCCTTCTCTGTCCATAAGACACACAGAACGGGGCTCAGCCCCACCCCCACTCCCTCCCCACTGTTGTCTCTGAGCCAATGAGAAGGCTGAGCCAGGACAGCAGCCCCTCTTGTGCACATTGCTGGATCAAGATTGGGCTCAGGTGGGGGGAGCTGCATGCTGAAGGGGTTTACAACTACTGAGCAGGAACAGGTATGTAGCCAGTGAAGTCTAGAAGCTCTGAACTGCTTAATCTCCCAGAAGCCTTTTTTTCCAGAGTTTCTTGTTGACTTAATAGATAATATATTCCTTATAGAATTCTGTAGGTGGTTCATTTTCCTTAAAGTGGTTCTAAAGGCAGAAAGAAGGCTTTTTTACCTTATTGCTTGATCAAAACTTTCATTAAAAGTAAACTGTCTTTCGTACAAGAATACAGATTGTTGCACAACAAAGTTGTGCTGTAGCTAAAGCAATGAAATGTTGGATCCTCTGTGATATTCAGTGAAAGAATATGGCCAGCTTTGAATTGTATTCTTGATTACTCATGCCCTTTTCATTTAGGAGCTGATGGGATATTCACTGTGCGTTGGATGTTGTTGTAATATACTTTCTCAAAGGTCTGATATTACTAAGTTGATGGTCAGAAACCTTCATTTTTGTGTTGTACAACATGTCCATCACTTCATTTTATTTCTTATTGCTTATGTCAACAGCCAGCTGGGATATATTTAAAGTCTTGGAGCGCCATCTACTGACTGCTCAGTGGAAATGCCCAAATATTTACAGACTACCCTAAACGATTATATTACACTAGACTTTTTAACAACTTGCCATAGTTACAAAGTGGATCAACTAGTAACGTTAAGAATTACTTTGTCATTTCCCATAGCAAAAAAAAAGTAGTTTGTGTAGTGTCTTTTTTGCGTGATTAGTAGTTTGTGAACTCCTCTTCTCACATCCTCTTGGATAAATGCATAATCAGCTCCTGAAATGTGATCGGATTTTATCTTCACTATTCTTATTATGTTAATATTATTAGTTTCACATACACTTATCTTCCTTAGCTTTACTGACCTTTTTTTTGTTTTGTTTTTTACAAAAACCTTTAGGTGTTTTCTGTAACTCCTGTTTTAACCTGTAGGGAAAATATATAAAATTTGTTATGTTTCATATTTACCACTAAGAGCCACCAGGTAGTATGCACTACAGCGCTGTAGCAGGTTGGAGTATATGTATAACAATGTTGCAATGATATGTGACTTTCTATGATGTCCTGTGTCTGCCCTCTTGCTAACCATGCACATAACAAAACATGTACCCAACTATGCAGTGTATTTTGCATCCCCATGTGCAATGGCATGTCACCTATTCTGATGGTCTCCCCTCCCCATGTCTCCTTTTTGCATATAACTTTTCCACTATTGCCATTCCTTTTTTTTTTAACTTTCTCTTTTACAATTTTTCCCTGCTCTTGCTCAGCCCCAAGGTCTGCGGCAAATGTAGTGTCTCAGAAAGTGTTGACTGCACTCTCGGTAGGTGCCACAAGTTCCCTCTCAATGCTGCTCTGTCCCCTGTCCAGCATTCACAGTAAATGAATATGTGTCCGTACATAACAAGGGTGTAACCATGAAGGTTGCCAGTGCAGGACTTTCTACATTAAAAACTCAGCATGCTTTGTATACCTTACAGTATTAATAGAAATAAAACTATTATATTGTGCATACGTTCTGGATACATTTAAAATATGCACTTGAAAGCATCTGGTGTGAACAAGCCTCTAAAGCTTTTGTTAATCCAAAAAAATAAATAAATATCGATCCGGTTTCTGTAAAGCATGTTATACAGCACAGTGCTTGTGCTGTGTAATTTGGCCTCCTGTAACACCTGAAATACCTGGCCGATCCTGCCTGGCTGCACCCTCCCCCCTTGTAAACTGACCATGATAATCAGGGCTGCTGAGCCTGACACTGTGGTCAGAATACGTGTCTCCATCATCCGCAGCCTGCTCTGCTGTGTCTGTGTCCTCCTCCCTCCTTCCCTCTCTGCCTGTCAGCTCCCCGATCTACCTAACCTGCTCTAAATATAGCAGTGTTTTTCTTCTATAGTTCACGCTGATATATAGCGCTAAGCTCCCCAGTGGATGTCATTCATAAAAATATGAAGTATAATAGCTTAGTCTTCAGAGCGCTCACGTGACTGCCCACCGGTCTCCTCCCCTACTCTCCTCCTCTCGGCTGACGTCAGCGGGGGGATTCCTAGCACCTCCCCCTGCAGCTATCGCATCGGGTTAGACCAGCAGACAGTTAGCTGCGCGCCGAACAGCGCTCTGAAGTAAGCTATTATACAGCATATTTTTTATGAATGACATGCACTGTGGAGCTTTGTGTTATATATCAGCGTGAACTATAGCAGAAAAAAATGTACCTTGTACTTGTGCTCTGATGATCTTGAAGGGGAACTCCACGCCAAATAAAAAAGAAAAAAAACGGCATGGGTTCCCCCTCCAAGAGCATACCAGGCCCTTCGGTCTGGTATGGCTTTTAAGGGGAACCCCCATGCCGAAAAAACGACGTGGGGATCCCCCCCAAAATCCATACCAGACCCTTATCCGAGCACACAGCCCGGCAGGTCAGGAAAGAGGGGGGGATGAGCGACCTCCCCCGGCCCGTACCAGGCCTCATGCCCTCAACATGGGGGGTGGGTGCTTTTGGGGGCGGGGGGGGCACTGTGCCCCCCAACCCCAAAGCACCAAAGCACCTTGTCCTGTTGATGAGGACAAGGGCCTCTTCCCGACAACCCTGGCCGTTGGTTGTCGGGGTCTGAGGGCAGGGGGCTTATTGGAATCTGGAAGCCCCCTTTAACAAGGAGGCTCCCAGATTCCGGCCCCCCCACCCTATGTGAATGAGTATGGGGTATATTGTAGCCCTACCCATTCACCTAAAAAAAAGTGGTAAAAATAAAACACAGTACACATGTTTTTAAAGTAATTTATTAGGCAGCTTTGGGGTCTCTTCCAACTTCTTCTCCCCTCTCCGGCTCTTCTGTCTCCTCTGCTGATGCCGGTTCTTCTCCCTCTGTCCACTGTCTTCTGCCAGGTCTTCTCTGCTATCTTCTCGCTCTTTTGCTGGGTCTTCTCCACTGCCTTCTCCCTCTGTTCTTCTTCTGATGTTGACTCGATGCTCTCTCCTGCTCTAATGCTGGGTGCGCGGTGTGCCACTACTTATATTGGCATGGGGCGGGATCACCGGAGGTCCGCCCATTATGACATCACCGCCCATCATGCCCTGGGCGGCAATGTCATGCCCCGGGCTATGACGTCATAAGGGGCAGGCCTCCGGTGACCCTGCCCCATGCCGATATAAGTAGTAGTGCACCCAGCATTAGAGCGGGAGAGAGCGTTGAGTCAACATCAAAAGAATAACAGAGGGAGAAGGCAGCGAGAAGACCCAGCAAAAGAGCGAGAAGATAGCGGAGAAGACCTGGCAGAAGACAGAGGGAGAAGAACCGGAGAGGGCTAGAAGACATCAGCGGAGGCGGCAGAAGAGCCGCAGAGGGGAGGAGTCGGAAGAGCCCCCGGAGCTGCCTAATAAATTACTTTAAAAATGTGTACTGTGTTTTATTTTTGACACTTTTTTAGGTGAATGGGTAGGGGTACAACGTACCCGATTACTCATTCACATAGGGTGGGGGGCAGGGATCTGGGAGCCTTCTCTGTTAAAGGGGGCTTTCAGATTCCAATAAGCCCCCCCCCGCCTGCAGACCCCGACAACCAATGGCCAGGGTTGTCGGGAAGAGCCCCTTGTCGTCAACATGGGGACAAGGTGCTTTGGGGTGGGGGGGCGCAGAGCCCCCCTTGCCCCAAAGCACCCACCCCCCATTTTGAGGGCATGCGGCCTGGTACGGTTTAGGAGGGGGGGTGCTCGCTCGTCCCCACCCCCTTTCCTGACCTGCCGAGTGGTGCGCTCGGAAGAGATCCCCAAGCCTTCTTCTCGGCGTGGGGGTTCCCCTTAAAACCCATGCCAGACCAAAGGACCTGGTATGTTCTTGGAGAGGGGGAAACCATGCCGTGTTTTTTTTTTTTTTTTTTTTTTTTTTTTTTTATTGTGCATGGAGTTCCCCCCTAAAGATTCATACCAGGCAGTGCCTAGTATTGTTGGGGATCAAAGTCAGATCCCTGTGCATTGAAGTCGGACTTAAATTCGCAGGGCAAAGTCAGATCCACAGTCGTACGACCGTCTTGTCAAAATCGCGCGACTTTAAAGTCGCACAAGTGTGAAAGGGGCCTGAGGCTGCATTCACACCTGAGCGTTTCAATGTCGCACGTTTTTAGCGCGATTTTGTTGAGGTCACCAATGTAAAAGGCAGAAAAACACCTGTAATCTGCCCCAAAGAAGCTCATGTTCTTTTTTGAGCTTAGGCCATTTTTCAGGCGTTTTGCTTCAGGTGACAAAACGCTCAGATGTGAACAGGTGTTATTGAAATGAATGGGATTTTGCTTGTTGGGCATTTTTCAGGCGTTTTTTCGGGCGCTTTATGAGCTGAAAACGCTCAGGTGTGAATGCAACTAAAAAAGGCCCCTTTCACACCTGTGTGACTTCAAAGTCGCGCGATTTTGCGGCCACAATTTTGTTCTACTTTTTGCCGCAATTTCAGGGAATGCCTGTGAAACTTGCATTAAAGTCAAACCAAAGTAGTGCAGGAACTACTTTGAAGTCGGCACGACTTGAAGTTGTACTAATATTAATGGTAGTCATTGGAAATCATGGGGAACGACTTGTCGTACGACTTTGCAGTCACAAGTCGTAGGACAAGTCGTACAAGTGTGAAACACTTTAAGGTTATAGTGGAACTAAACCCAACGATTTACACCATTTTTCAAAATGGTTACATTCAAGATGAATAAGTGTCACAGTTGCTTGTGCTCTCAACTGAGCCGTCAATCCCTCAAATGGTGTTATAATTAATTCAATGTGGATCACCGTGGCAACTGCAGATCAAAGGCTAAGATGGCAGCATCCTTCCTGTAAAGAATAGGATGGTTTAGTTCCACTTTAAAATATATCTAAAGGCAAAACTTTTTTCTTTATTTTGGATAGAGCAGGGAACGTTTTTTTTGTCTTTTTATGCCATCTTTGTCTTATTAGGAAGATTTCCTTTCATTTCCTATGGACTCAACAGGAAGTGATAAGGTATCTTTCAAATGTAAGGGAAATCCACACTTAGTTGTCACGAGAACAAGTTTTCTCATTGGAAGATTTTCCCTCTATTCCCATTCTGGTAGAAAAAAATGTGGCTGTGCCCTCCTTTTTATTCTCATTATCGTGTCATTTAGCAGACCCCATTTAACTGTTAGCTGGGAGATTCCCCAGATGAAAGATAAATGTAAATGGGGATACAGGTGATGTCATTACCCATATGTGGCAATTTGCATATTTGGGAAATTTGTCACTGGGTTGGCAGCACCTGATGGGGTCTGCTTTACGTATAATAGTGCATTGCAGAGGGTGGATTCGAAAGCCCCTATTGGACTGAATAGCAGCTATCGATCCAAAGTAAAGCAGATATGATGGGGAACTAGCTCTCAGTTCCACTCCAAAAAAAACTCCTCGGTCATGCAACTGTCAGTGTGACAGGCGCAGTGGGTGGGGAAGAGTGGAGGGAGTGAGGAAGAAGTGTATAATGTGGACACTCCTTCCTCAGTGCAGACACGGACAGATTTATGTACCTGCCTGTGATTGGTACATGAATCGGGTGCAATTCTAAAGGGGGTCTATGACTATTGTCAAGACATAGATATGGTATTTAAATGAGGTTACAAGACAACAAAATAAAACTGAAAGAAGAGATCGGAAAAAAGGAAGAAGAATAAAAAGTAGTAGTATAGTAAGACAGAAAAAGGTTGATAGAATTGACAGATATTGTATATCAGCACATGGTTTGCTCAGTTCCCACCAAGGACTATGACCACTATGAATGGTTCATTGTTCTCTGTGGAGCACTGCAGAAAATGGTGGCATTACTTTATAAATATACAAGGGGGCAAGGCAGATCTGAAAGGTTAAATAATCTTTATTTGACTGGCTAAATTGTACATGGACCAGGGATGTAGATCTTGAGAAATTGGAATGTGGTTCATTTTAGGAGGTTATTATTTTTTGTTTTTGTCAAAATCCAAAGGACTACACAAAAAAAATACCGAGTTATTTGTAGTTATATTAAAAATCTAATTTTTGTGGCTGTAATTACAGATTTCTGAATCAAATATTTATCAAATTGTATTTTTATTATTAAGACAGCCTTCACGTGGATCAGGACTGATCTGAGTATACACTCTTATCTAGAATATCTGTACTGTAGGGCACTCCTGCTGTTTGTGCTGGACTGTGCCTTCTGACCTACAGCCACGAAAGCAATGAGATGAGTAGTTGGGAATGTGATTTGGCAATTCATGCTGTTTTGTACAGGCTGTTAAGTACTTTGAGGACTAGGATCAGAACATTTATTCAACGTAGGTGTGCCCGATAAGACAAACCTGTGTAAAAGGTTCCAACCTAAGTCTAGGAATGAGTGTGTGTGTGTGTGTGTGTGTATACAGTATATATGTTCACATACAGAAATCTGTGGCACAATAGTGTTTTAAGCACTAGCTTTAAAGCGGAGTTCCAGTCACCTGTGAAAAAACTGTAGCTGCTGACTTTTAAAAAAACAGCCACTCACCTGCCCCACGATCCAGCGGTGTGCTCACCCCAGTCAGTCTCACTCACTATCTTTGGTCCCCGGCATCTTCACTATGGGCACCTGGCTGTGACAGCTTGCGGCTTCGCAGCTAAGTGCCCACTGCGCATGCGCGAGCCGCACTGCGCATCATGATTGGTGGGTGCAGTCTTCTGGGACCTGTCGGTGTCCCAGAAGACTGCAGGGGGGAGGGAGGAGAACTTCTGTTTCCGACCGCCTGGTGGTCAGAACAGAGGTGGCAAATGGGTACCTGTCAACTGGGTAACTACTCCCCCCCCCCCCCCCCCTCCAAAATTGTTCAAGAGGAGCAGGGAACGAGTCCTTAAAGTGGAACTTCCCCTTTTGGGTGGAGCTCCACTTTAAAATGAATAGTTTGTGCTGTCAGTGTAGTACTTTTATATGAGGACTCTGGGCAAGCACAATTATTGAATTCTTGAAACAATGCCAGATAAGATAAAACTTTGCAGAATGGTTCATTTGAGTTTAGAGATGCGTATGTATGTATGTATGTATGTATGTATGTATGTGTGTTATATATATATATATATATATATATATATATATATATATATATATATATATATATATATATATATATATATATATATATATATATATATATATATATATATTTATCTCGTACAGGGCTTTTTTTTTCTTCAATAATTGGTGCAGGTACTCCTCCAGGAGAGAGCAGCAACATGCATAGGTGTACGCAGACAATTTCATTAGGGTGTGCACCCAAAACACACATGTGGCAGAAGATTGCTGCAGTATATGGCTGGTGTGGCCAAATTGAGTGGGAGGATCTTAAAGGGGCAAATAAATATCAGGAGTGTACTACATACAGAATGCAGAGTTCAGGAGTGCGCTATACATACAGTTATATACAGCTTTCAGGAGTGTGTTATGTACAGAGTGCGGGGTTCCGGAGTGCATTACGTACAGAATGCAGAGTTCACACGTACATTACGTACAAAGTGCAGGGTCCAGGAGTAAGTTACGTACAGAGTGCAGAGATCAGGTGCACACTAGGTACAGAGTTCAGGGTTCAGGAGTGTACAGAGTTGGGGAGCATATCCCCCCCCATCGCTCCTCTTCCCCTGCCATCTCTATCCTCATCCCCCTTGATATACAAATGCCACTATTAAAAAAAAAAAATTAATAATTTTAAAAAATCCCCTCCTCATCCAAGCAGAGGCCTCAGATACAACATGGCTCCGTGCAGGGTGGGATATTTTTCTTCCTCTTCAGCTCCTCTGCATGGTCTGTCATACGTCAGGTTAGAGCTGAGGAGGAGCTTAGTGGTGGCGGGGAGAGATGGTGCGCATGTTGGCAATCACTGCACGGCAATGGGTGCCTGGCACTAGTGACTCCACTGGTGCTTCCCCCACCAATCCTTTATATTACAGTAGCTGCGCCCAGGGATGATGGGGGGGTTTCAGTGCATCCACTTAAATGGAAGCTGTCACTTCCAAATACAGATCGCAGGGTGTTTAGAAGTGAAGATAGTGAGCAGCAAACACAGTGCTGGGTGATTAGGGTGTGCTCAGGCAAACCTGGCACATCCTGTGCGCACACCTATGGCAACAGGCAAGTGCAGCATCATGTATGGACAGAGTACAGGGCTCAGAAGTGCATATTGCAAAGATTTTAGGATGTGGGGTTTAGGGGCATGTATCATACTGAGTGCGGGGCTCAGGGGTGCATATTGTGCACTGCTCAGGGGTGCGTGTCTCCCAGGGTGCAGGGCTCAGTAATGTGTACTGTGAAGTGCTCAGGAGTGTGTATCGCACAGCATGCATTGTCAGTGTACAACCAGAAATCATTTTTATATATTTTTTATATTAGGAGGAAGAAGATAAAAATGTGACAGTGATGTTGCTCATACACTTTGCAGTTGTGTTGCCCAGCTTTTACCCTTGAATGATTTTTGATTTCAGTCTTCCAAATGATGTGGAATAACTTGACAGAGAAAGCTTTTTCAAGTGGCATTGAGGTGTTATTTGGTCATTATGGCTCATGTTGGTCTCTGGAAAGGATTGTTTTACAGATCCTCTAATTTTACAATGTGCATTTTTAATAAATTATTACTCCATATTTGCAAATTAATATGTGTTTGAAAGAGATACTGACTTTTATATTTGCACCCAACATAGATTGTCTGACATGGGAGATAATGCTGCAAGTGAGACTGAAAAAGTTTTGATTGCCAGAAGTCGGGGGAAGTCCTTGGAAGAATTGGGAACCTCAGACAGAACAAGGCTTTCTGTGCTGAGTCAAAGCAGTGATCAGATTTACCACAATAAAGTCGCCATGCTGATGCCCCGGCCTGAATCATCAAGTGGCACAGCTGTGCTCCATCGAGACAAACTTAAGGCCTGTGCTGAGCATGAATCGGGAAGGCAGCCCAGACAAACAAGTCCAGAGGATTTTCTGGAGCCTCACAGATCAGGTGTTGGAAAGTCAGCAGAAGAAAAATGTTCCAGGGCCCAGAGAACACGCGGGGTTTCCTCGGACAATTCCAGAAGTACTCTTCCTTCACAAATTTACACTACAGCTACTCGCATTTCGCCTTGCCAGCAAGTAGAAGATGAGGTTTTTAACTGCATGCAGCAGGAACAGGATACACATTATACTACTGAGGACAATCCACCATCACCAGGTGCCTTACCTGTCCATCTAAATACGCATATGTCAAGGTAATGTTTGAGCTCACAAATACTGTAAGTAAACGCATAGAAACTGAGACTTAAATAATCCTGTCATGAGAGAAATATTGGGCCAGTCATAGCTGACCTGCTAATGCTACGTTGATCACACAGACTTCCTCAGTCAATGATCCAGAACAAATATGCAGGCCATGTAAGTCATTCTCTTACATGGTAGTATCTGATCAGTGGCTCAGGATGAATTTGAATCTAGTGGATCAATGTGACAGCCGGAGAAGTAGCATTTTCAGCAGAGGTCTACAGTCTCATGAAAGGTTTTCCTAAAGTATATCAAACACTAAAACTTTTTTTTTTTTTGGATAGAGGAGAAAATGGTTAAAACCTTTTTTTTCCCATCTGTGTCTAATTGGAGAAAATTCACTTCCCCTCCTATGGACACAACAAAAGGAAGAGGAAACTTTTCAAAAGTGAGAGAACTTACCTTTTTAGACAGTGGCCACAGGGACAAGAGCCCCCACAGGAGGATGCCCCCTCTATTTCCCTCTATTCACGGTTTCTGGAAAACTCAAAATGTTAGATTTTCCCTCAGTTTCAGTCCTGATGATCATGGTTACTAGGACAAGTAAAGAGTGCACACCTCCCTAGTTGGAACATTTAGCCTAGGTTTACACTGATACGGTGCAGGAAACCGCATGTAATTCGGACAGGAATCGTGCACTGCATTCCTGTTCAAATCATGTGATCCTTTGCAGTGTGATTTGAGCCCATTCATTTTGTCTGGCTCAAATCGCAATGCACCCACACGAAAAAGCATGCACATTTTTTTTTCGCCATGCTAGAATCGGATCTCATGAGTGTTCACAACCATGTGTTCTGATTCAACCAATCGCACTGCGTTTTGTGAGCTGTTTTTGGGGTGTTGGTTACTTAGCATTGACACCCGGAGTGCGGTTGTGATGCGGTGTGGGAAACGCACAGGAGTCGCTGCGAATCCTGCACCGCATCAGTGTGAACCTAGGCTAAAATATGACAGGCGTCATACCACTCTATCCAAAAACTAAAAAAGAGTTTGGGCTTTATGTACAATGTTGATACACTACAATGTTGACACATCTTCCATTACCACCTTTTTCTTTCAATGGGTTTTAACTTTTATGAACGTTTTTGCAAATTGCAGATAAACAGCAATTTTCCAAATACAACTTGTTAAATAACATACCACATTAATAATCTGTGGAAGCGTATGTACATATGTTGTGTTTTTTCTATCAAGACTGTTAGGCCTCCTTTACACGTGAGTGAAGCAGCCAGATGACCAGTCCTTGTCCACTCCACTTTTGCAGAGCGGACACAGACACGGACACAGCCCGCTCTGCTCTATGGGCAGTTGGATGAACAAGGACCAGCTGTCCGTTTTACACCTGTCTGCCAATCCGATCCAGCCAGCCGAAAGGGGAAACGGATCCCCTTCCATATTTTTTTGCTGGATCGGAAATGGACCTAAATTCATTTTAAATCCGATGCTCCATAGAGGAGAATGGAGGGTCCGATCGGGACCAGCTGAAAAATAGACAGCCGGACCTGATCGAACCTCTCGTGTGAAAGGGGCCTTAAGCCTTGGAACAATAGAGCCTGAAATAGTCTGTTAAAACCAAGTAATTACGGTATTTGTATACTTTGTCATAAACCTAGTTTTCTCTGCAAGTTATAAAGGATGGAATTCTTCTGCCAGTTCCAAAAGGCTCTCAGCTGTGAGTGGCCACAGTGATAAGGGCCTGAATGTGGGGATCCCCATTGCCAACAACTGTTAAGGGGCTGTAAGGATTTCCTGCTTTATTCCTAAGAATGGAATATTTTAAATGGATAAAGATGAAAAAGTGATATTACTCATGTTTTTGCTTTTTTAATGGTCTTATTATTTTATTTATTTGAGTCCCTCCAAAAAGGACTTGTATATTGCACATTACATCTGCTGTGATCTATTAAATAGTTGTAACCTCTTTGTTTTACCTTTGAGAAACCCTGTATGTCATTGCTAGTTTAACTTTGGAACAGAAAGGCTTTACACATTTATTTATAGGTTTGATCTCCCAGCTACTCAGTAAAATGTGCACTTTGGAAGTATGCTTGGATTTTTAAGTTTAGCCATAGACTGATCTCACAGTGGGAAGTCTATTATTGCTTGCTAAGGTTATGTGTCACTGAGACCCAGCACAATTTTCTGACTTGGCTGACAAATTGATGTGGCACATGTACATAGGAAAGGGAGAAGTTGACTTCTGTATGTATTACTCTTGATTTTAACCCCTAACTTTTTGATGGGCTGCTTTCATTGGGCAGACAAGCTACTCTTTCTTTTTCATAGTATATTTTCTAGCTACAGAGGCCAGATTGTATGTGGATTTCAGAGCCAGGAAGTGAGAGGTAGGAGCCATTAGAAAGTGGACTGGACATGTACTTTGGTTCATAGAAACTAGAAAAGGCTGTGGTTTGTCCTTTTAAATGTTGGCGCATTGACTAACTTGTGTGCCATTTGTTTCTTTATTTTCTTTAGCTTTTATTATTACAGTACATACTGTATCTGTTTCATATCTATTGTGATTTCTAATCCTTGGACACTAATCAGTAGTAACTTGTGGTTGTTTTCTTTAAGCTTGGAGCAATCTGATGAAGATCTTCCAGGGTATGATAATGAGGTGAGAGCTGATGTGAATGACCTTTGCGAAAGTTCAGCAGTCAGAGAGCCGCCTTTCCTTCCAGCTGGAGATCACAAGGCTGTAGTTGTACATAAGCATCGAAAATCCACTGAATTTCAGTCAATGAGTAGCATACAGCAAGAAGAGCTAGGTTCTAACCCAAGCAACCAGGTGATCAGTACACAGACAGCCAGCCCTGTGGGTTATGATGAAGACCGCCAGAGCAATGGATCCATCAAGCAAGAATTGGATGGCAGTATGCAGGAGAAAAGAGATTCAGCCATACAGGACTTGAATGAAGTCACACTGAAGCCCCTTGCAGAGGAGAGGTGTTCAGAACTGGTTAAAGAGATTGTATCCAAAGACAAGTCCCTGGTGGACGTTCTAAAACCTCTTCCTGTGAGGACATCTGCAATCGGTCTCATGAAAAGCCTCTTCCACGTGGATATTTCAGTACTGGAAAAATGCAGGAATCCGGGGCTAAAGAAAGACCAGTAAGTTATTTTATGAACAGTTTTCCAGTTTTTAAACTGGTCCAAACAGACTAGTCTTTTTGCTTGACCTGAACAAAAAACCTTGAAATGTCAATATATTATTAATTCACATAGGTAAGCCTGATATATTTTATATAATTTGCTATAATTTGTCAACGGGTCATTTTGCCTAAAACTGATATGCTGTTTTGAATGGTCATCTGAATCATCATTGGACAATTATGTGTCTAGAACTCTGGTAGTAAATACCTGGGTTTTGTGGTTTGTGTATCTGTAATGGCAGGTATTCACGTACCTGTTAAAATTTTCACTTTATTTTAGTAGTAAGAGCAAGATAAACACCTGTAGTGACAGGGCATGTGTGTGGTATAACTGGGGCCTCCACCATCTGCCATGATGGAAGTATCCATTTTGGGAAGACTAACCCATTAGCTTTGCTTAAACCATGTGTTTGTATTTAATGGGAGTTCTTTCATTATTAGGTATGACTTTTAAACCCAGCTTTTTTATAGCCAGAATTCAAGTTATGGATGTATGTATGTTCAAGACCATTGGTTCAAATTCCAGATTTCACAAAGTACAACAAAAGCTGTTGACTATATACATGCGTTATTGTGTTCAGGATACAAGCGGATTATTTATTTGGGTCTTGAATATTTAAACAGATATTGATTTGCTGGAAAAGTTATTTGCCGCAGCCCGCTGCTATTAAGAATGGGTTACAAAAGTTTATTTCCAGTTTAAACATTTCGTTTAATAGGCTATTCACATTCTGGCTTGACAATACCTTATTTTTATTTTTTTTTCCTCACTGTATTGCACACAGCAGGTGTGGTGTTCCCTGGAGTGTGGTTGTGTTGCCCTTGACTTTAACACTTTGTCAGGGTGTCATTCAGAGCGAATTTGACAGCAAAACATAGAAAAGTGATGGCAGAAAAAGAATGAGTAGTACATCAAGTCTGCCCATTTTGTTTATTTATTTATTTTTTTGTTTTGTTTTTTGAGTGTGTTATTTTTTTTATCTTCTTATTCATTAACCTTGTTGTCTGACTATAGATCTATGTTTATCCCAAACATGTTTGAAGCCATTTATCATTGACTGTCTCAATACATCTTTCGGTAGTTTATTCCAATCATTAACTACCCTTTCAGTAAAATAATGCTTTCTAAGATTCGTTTTGAACTTTCCTCCAGTTAGTTTGAGGTTATGTCCCCGTGTTCTTGATTTTGGTTTCATATTGAAAAGACTGCCTTCCTGGACCCTATTCACCCCCTTGATGTATTTAAAGACATCAATCATGTCTTCCCTTTCTCTTCTTTCCTCCAGACTGTACATATTAAGTTCCCGAAGTCGCTCTCGATATGTTTTATCCCCCAAACCTTTTACCATTTTTGTTACCCGTCTCTGGACTCGTTTCTATCTTATCAAAATCTAAAAATCTTTCTGTAAGTGAGGTCTCTAGAACTGGACGCAGTATTCTAAATAAGGTCTCACTAAATATCTATATAGGGGAATCAGAATCCTCCTGCTGGTGATCCCTCTAGTGATGCATCCTAGAAATCTATTTGCTTTTTCCACTGCCTAGTTACACTGTTTGCTCATTTTGCAATCATCTGAAATAAGCACTCCCAAATCTTTTTCTTCTGTAGTGCTGGCTAACGCTTTACCCCCAATGTTGTACTCTCTCGGGGGATTCTTTTTCCCTAGGTGCATTACATTTACATTTAGAAATATTGAACTGCAGTCTCCATTGCTTTGACCAATCTTCCAGCAATGCCAAATCATGTTCCATGTTAGACACCTCCAGAGATATCAACCCTATTACATATCTTTGTGTCATCAGCAAAAAGACATACCTTGCCCAACAAACCTTTGGTTATATCACTTACATATGGGTTAATCAGAGCAGGACCCAGTACAGAGCCTTGTGGTACCCCACTAGTGACTGGTCTCTGTTCTGAGAGCACCCCATTTACAACCACACTCTGGTATCTATCCGTTAGCCAACTGCATATCCACTGAACCACCCAAGGTTTAAGTTCTAGGTTGTACAACTTTTGTATTAGATTATTATGTGGAACTGTTATAACAGCCATGTTCTTTTATTTTATCCGTACACCAACACCCTTTAGCTAGCTTGTGAGTTACTGCTGTGAAAATGAATGCATTGCTTTGCATATAATTTCATGTGTTTATTTCTAGTAGGGTGAATGTTGAAGGTATGTCCAAATCACATTCAAAGACGATGTTGCTGCTTCAGAGGAAGTCCGATGAAAGCCTGAATGAAATCACCTCTAAAAAGGTTGGTCACAATACTGCTTGGATCAGACTGAAATGGGGTTAAAGGGGGTAATCTAATACTTGCTAGGGATCCTTCAATTAGTAACACAGAGGGGTCCTCCCTTCTCGCTACCATTGGTAAACCTTGGGATCAATGTTTTACAGACTACTCTGACCATAGTAATACAGTAGCTCACATAAAGGGTCTCACCATTTCATTGTTTTGAGTACAAACCACCTATCACCAGCAAGAGGTGCTTTAGGTAATATCTGGAAGTTACCTGGGAGGAACTTGGGATTGTCTGTGAGGCTGGAACTCTTTGGAGAGTGCAAACTCTGGTGCAGCTCTGCATAGAAACCAGTCAAAACCAGTTTTATTTTAATTAAAATAACAAACATCTTATCTTTGCTCTGTGCAGTAGTATTGCTTAGAGCGGCCCTCGATCCTCCTCTTCTCGGGTCCCCAGCAGCGATCTTGACTCCTCTCTGTGTATCCCCATAGCAAGCAGTTTGCTACGGGGACAAACGGTGGGTGCTCACTCCTGACCTGTGTGTCTACAGGGCTGTGCTCCATAGACTTGCACAGCGGGACTTGGGCCCGCCCCCCACTTCCTCTTCACTGCATCTGATTGACAGCAGCAAGAGCTAATGGCTACTGCTGCTGCTCGAATGCTGTGTAAAGAGGAAGAAAGGGGAAAATAGATGCAGCCATGAACATCGCAGATCTCATCACCCCTCTCTTCCCCTTCACATGGGGGGGGGGGGGGTGCACAAGGAAACTGAAACTGTTTTTTATCTTAATGTAAGCAATGCATGAAGGTAAACGTTTTTAGGTTTAGTAATACTTTAAAGTGGAGTTCCACCTATTTAAAAGTCAGCAGCTACAAAAAGTGTAGCTGCTGACTTTTAATAATCAGACACTTACCTGTCCCACAGTCCAGCGATGCAGGTACATGAAGCCCCGCTCCTCTCCCCCTCCTCTCTGTGGCGCCGGCTTTCTAACTGTGGGTGCCCGGCTGTGCCGTCACAGCCGGGTGCACACTGTGCATGCATGAGCCA
Organism: Lithobates septentrionalis; assembly: GCA_037952835.1. Lineage (NCBI taxonomy): Eukaryota > Metazoa > Chordata > Amphibia > Anura > Ranidae > Lithobates > Lithobates septentrionalis. The sequence continues at coordinate 1,572,423 of JBBDGP010002141.1, forward strand.
CGCTGCGCGCTGTGATTGGCTGGGCAATCTTCTGGGACTTGTGACATGTCCCGGAAAATTGCAGGGAGGGAGGGGGGAGAGGTGAATTTCCGGTGCTGCGGCGCCAGGGAGGAACTGGGTGCCTGTAAAAACAGGGTACCTGCTCCTCCCTCAAAAAAATGGCATGCCAAATGTGGCATGTCAGGGGGTCACCAACACTTAAAGGGAAAGTTTTATCCATTTTTGGGTGGAACTCCGCTTTAATTGACCAAAATAAAGTTAGAAACTAGCTACCATGCACAGCTGCAGCAGATTCTGAGTGCTCCAGTTTTAATAAATCAATCCCAATGGGTCTCAGAAACAAGCAGAGGAAGCTCAGTTCACCAATGGGGAAAAAATGTAAATTTAACAATGACACAGCAAAGCCAAACAGCTGCCAAAAAGCAAGCAATATTCCTTAATCACTTCATAGGACGTCACTTTACAGATTTTTATTTTATTCTTTCAGATAGAACTTATGTCCAACATAAACTCACAACTGGAAGAACTCTTTGCCCAAAGGGAATCACTTCTGTTTGAAATCAGTGACAATACCAATCAAGGTACCATTATGGAAACCATAGTTAAAGAGGTCTGTAAACCCAATGAGAATGAGCGCTATATGATGTTTATCGGAGATCTGGAGAAAGTGGTGAGCCTTCTCTTCTGTCTGACCACAAGGCTAGCTCGGGTGGAAAACGCTTTGAGTAGAACAGATGAAAATACAGATGCCGAAGAGATGGTAAGTTAATATTTTCTACACAAGAGTACATAGATGTTGGATTCTTTCTTTATTATAGTTGCCACTAAAAATACAAACTCTAAACACTTTTTTTTTGCCAGATGGATCCTAAAGGCTGGTACACACGGCCAGGATATCGGCCGGTTCAGCAGAAACCGGGCAACATTCAGCCAGTGTGTACAGCAGCCTGTCCAACAGAAAAACCAGCAGCCGATCAGCATCTAATCAGCACTTGCAGCCAATGGCAGCGAGCGCTGACGTGTGTGTTCTAGTGGGGGGGGGGGGTGCAGGTCCCCCTTTCATACCTGTCATATAACACAAAACTTAGCAGGGAAATCGCTGTACTAACATTGCATAGTTACTACAGGGAGCTACTCTGTTTTCCTTTTCATTTTAGTCCGCTGGGTTGAACAAAAAAAAGCTACCTGTGTGTACAAGGCTTAAGGCTTCTTTTTAATGTTATCCCTCTCCTTATTTGTTACAAAGTTACATAGTAGATGAGGTTGAAAAAAGACACAAGTTCAACCTATGTGTGATTATATGTCAGTATTACATTGTATACCCCTGTATGTTGCGGTTATTCAGGTGCTTATCTAATTCGTTTTTTAAAATATCAATTCCCTCCAGCTGAAACCACCACCTGTGGAAGGGAATTCTACATCCTTGCCACTCTTACAGTAAAGAACCCTCTACGTAGTTTAAGGTTAAACCTCTTTTCTTCTAATTTTAGTGAGTGGCCACATGTCTTATTAAACTAAATAAGTTTTATCCCTGTTGTGGGGTTACCAGTACGGTATTTGTAATTGAAATCATATCCCCTCTCAAGCGTCTCTTCTTCAGAGAGAAAAAGTTCAGTGCTCGCAACCTTTCTTCATAACTAATATCCTCCAGACCCTTTATTAGCTTTGTTGCCCTTCTTTGTACTCGCTCCATTTCCTGTACATCCTTCCTGAGGACTGGTGCCCAGACTGGACAGCATACTCCAGGTGCGGCCGGACCAGAGTCTTGTAGCATGGGAGAATTATCGTTTTATCCCTGGAGTTAATCCCCCCTCCTTCTTCTTTTTTTTTTTTTTTTTCATATAATCTTTATTTATGTTAAAGAGAGGGAAAAGGACAAAGCAGCCCAAACGGGTATTTGAACAGAGTATGTAATCTAAGGCCCGGTTGGCCATCCAACATAGAGGGTGTTAAAGAGGGAGGCGTCTACTTCGTGGTCATGAAAACATATGAGCCATATCACTATTAATTTGTCTCTAGCCCTGCTACCAAACTTTAGCGGCATTATTGAAAAGATACCACTGATTTGGGCAGAAAAAGTAAGGCCAGATGGCAAACAGATAAAGGAGACATTAAAACATTAAAATCAAACATAAAAAAAAATGCACTCTAATAAATTATGCTAGCAGTCATGTATCAAATATTTCGGGTGATCAAGTCAAGTCTATAGCATTTCTGACAGTTACACTCCTCCTACCGGGACGATGTCCGTTGGTTGTGTGTTTGTGCGGGCCTCCTCTATATAATAAATTGAAGTGGCCCAAATTCCAAACCATTTATCATGTCTGTCCTTACATGTCGCCATCTATTCCTCTGCAGCCCTAATATCGTTCACAAGACTAATCCATTCTGAGCGGCATGGAACTTGTCTGTTTTCCAGTAGATGGGGATCAATCTCCTAGCCGCATTCAAGAGATGAGGTGGTACCGACTTTCGATAAAGGCTGAGAGGGATGGTGGGGACATGCAGGAGGAAGCCCATTGGAGAGTCAGGGAGGTCTATGTTCAATATGTGGTTTATTTGGGTTCTAATGTCCTGCCAGTAAGGTCTTAACTTAGGGCAATCACACCAAATGTGCAAAAATTAACCCCCTATGTCCACAGTCACTCCAGCAAGCATCTGAGGAAGTTGGATATATTTTAGCGAGCTTGGTAGGGACCCTATACCATCTAGTCATTACTTTGAGCCCATTCTCCTGCATTTTCATGTCAACAGAACTAGAGTAAGGAAGGCGGTATAGATGGTCAAGTTGCAGGTCTCTTTCCCATTCTCAAATGTATATTGGTTTCCCCTTGGGTCCTTGCCCTAGTAGCATCTCATACAGAACGGATATAGCGTGCGGGATTGGATTGGCAGACATGCACAGATTCTCAAAAGGAGTGGGGGAGCGTATGGCTTGAGGTAAACCACATGCGAAATGTTGAAGCTGGCCATATCTCCAATCATCTAAGGGGAATCTTGCGTATTGAGCTCTAAGTTCCCCCAATGGGATTAATCCCTGATCTTGGAAGAACCTACCACACCTCACCTCTCTGTCTGCCGTCCAAGTACAGAAGAAAGACGGGTGTTCCCCTGGGGCAAACCAGGGGAAACCTAGGGGGGGCCAGTGTGGAGTACCAAGGGGCAAGCTGTGCTGACCTGTTTAGGGTATTTCATAGCTTCAAAGCGTGAGCAGTCACTGGAGAAACAAATGTTGACAGACCTCTATGTGCCTGGGGTAGCCATGGGGCATGGGATAAGTTGCGGCCAGCCATAATTTTTTCTAAGGATACCCACACCTTAGTGGGCACCCCATGGTGCCAGTCCAATATCTGCTGCAGGGCGATCACCTCATAATTTTTGCGTATATCTGGGACACCTAGGCCTCCCAACCGCTTAGGTCTCTGTAAGGTGCCAACCGAGGGCTTTGCTCCTGCCAGATGTATTTTAGAAACGTACTGTTAAGGATCGAAAAGAAAGACCTGGGTAAATAGGCACCGTTTGTAGATAAAACCGAATCCGAGGTAACACATTCATCTTTAAAACACTGACTCTGCCCATCCACGAGAAGATCTCCCTGTCCCACCTGTGTAAGTCTGATTTTATAGTGAAGAGTAGCGGGCGTAATTACTGTTATAAAGCTGGGAGTAGAAGGGGGGTAAGGTAAACACCCAGATATTTCAGGTGAGTGTGGCACCAAGTGAGGGAGAAAGAGGATTGCAATCGTGTGTACGTAAGCTCGATGGGATGTTCAGGGATAGAATTTCAGACTTATAATTGCTTTTTGAATTTGGAGAGTAAGCTGAAATTCTGTAGTTCATCCACGATATTGGGGAGAGAGATCAGAGGGTCAGCCACATAGAACAGGACATCGTCAGCATAAGCGGATAGTTTGTTCCCTTGGCCCAACGCCAAAGCCCTTGATATTTGGATTTGAGCAAATCCTATTGAGCAATGGTTCCAGAGTGAGGGCGAAAATGAGGGGGGGCAATGGACAGCCCTGCCTAGTTCCATTCTCAGTAGGGAAGGTGTCCGAAAGGACTCCACTTTAACTCGGGCTTCAGGGTGGCTATAGAGCAAGGTTATCCAGGAGAGCATGTTAGGGCCAAGCCCCAGCCTGGTCAATATAGCTCGAAGGTATATCAAGTCCACCCTGTTGAACGCCTTTTCAGCGTCAGTGGAAAGCAGGAGACAGGGTGGATGGTCGGTCTGTGTTTGTGCCCAGTGGATTAATTGAATTGCCTGATTAGAATTGTCCTTAGCTTCCCTTCTGGTAATAAACCCCGTCTAGTCTGGGTGTATGATAGATGGCATTATGGGTTTAAGACGGTTCGCTAAAATCTTCGCTAATATTTTTATGTCGGTGTTAAGAAGTGCTATCGGTCTGTAGGTTCTAGGGACAGTCTGGTCTTTCCCTTCTTTGGGGAGCACTGTAATATGGGCCAGTAATCCGTCTTTAGGTATAGCGGTACCTAAAGCTATGGTGTTAAAGTAGACACACATTGGGCTAGACAGTAAGGGGAGGAAAGTACTGTAGTAGGCATTCGTATATCCATCAGGACCTGGGCTTTTCCCTTTCGGGAGTTCTTTTACCACTGTTTCCAGCTCCATCTGGGTAATAGGCATCTCAAGGTGTTTGTTTGGGTAGTAAGTTGGGGGGGGCTTGGGCCTCTGCCAGATATTCCAGAATATGGCCCTGTTTCTGATCTGCCCTCAAGCCAGGTAGTGTAGCAGGGAGATGGTAGAGCTGGGCATAGTAGTCCCTAAAGGCAGCCACAATCTTAGAGGAGTGAACTACTGGGGAACTTTGGAGTTTATGTACGTGGCCCGAGGCCTGTTGTCTCTTTAGGGCCCTGGCTAGCAGTTGCCCGCATTTATTCCCGTACTCGTAAAATTTGTGAGAAATGTGGCGTAGGTGGGCCCGTATCCGGGCATTGAGCTGCGTTTGAGGCAGTCCCAAGCCACTGACATTATACAATACCACTTTCAGGGAAGCCATAAGGTATGGAGGTCGTGGAGGTTTCCCAAGTCCCTGTTAGGAGGGAGAAGAGACCTGCAAGTGACTGATCTACGAATCAAGGAGTGCTGAGAAAATGGAAAACAAACATAAAGACCTAGAGAACAAAGAACCATCAAGACATACAATACATTCAATGGGAACTTTGCCGTAAGGGCATCCCAAAGTGTCTAACCACTACTAGTCGGGTATCTCCACTCGGCCATCTGGCCAAAAATAGAGTGGAGGTCAGTGAGTAGCATGCGGTCCCAAATATGGGACATAACTCCTATCGGGGTCGGGGGGGTCCCTGTAAAAGGAAACAAAACCATATCAAGTTAGACATTCAGTTCACATGAATCCTTTAGGACCTCCTCTGAGGGGGGGAATGTTGGGGAGAGTGCAATACGGCCGGGGGAGGGGGATCATCTCTAGATCCGCACCTGTTCTGCCCCTGCGACGTGCAGGGCGCCAAGGCTGTGGGGCATGCAGGGAGTGGGATCTCCGATGAGGAGCTCCAATATAAAACATCAATGGTGGGTAAGCCCAAGTGTTTCAGGAATTGCTGCAGCTCATCTTTATTGCGCAAGATGACTTGGCGGCCATCTTTGGTCACTGACAAATTAAAAGGGAAACCCCATCTGTAGACCAGCTTTGCATCATGAAGGGCCTCGAGTAATGGCTTGAGGGCACAGCATTGCATAAGATGCGTCTGGAAAGATCCGGGGAAAAAGGACAACTTTGCGCTGTCAAAGTCCATGTGGCGGACACCTGACGTCATACATTATGCGTTCCTTTAAGGAATATTTGCATAGCTTGCAGATGATATCCCTTGGCTTGTCTGGGTCATCCGAAGGTGGACGGAGGCTCTATGAGTGCGTTCTATTTCTAATATGATCAGGTGCTTCATGGCTGAGAATCTGTTTGAAAAGGCCTTGCAGGGAAGGAACTATATCCATGAGGCCAGTAGCTTCTGGCATGCCTCTAATGTGGATGTTAACTCTGCGACTTCTGTTCTCAAAGTCATCTATCTGATCTATTAAAGAGTTATTCCGTCGGTCCTGGGTCTTGCAGTGTTCATGAAGTGCTTGCAGGGCAGGTGTAACCACTTCCCATTGTGACACCAGATCCTCCACTCTGCCCCCAATGTGTGCTGTATCAGTTTGCAGTGCCTCAATGTCCTGCCTAAAGGCCTTCTCAACCCTGTTGGCAAATAGCTCCAAATCAGCTTTAGTGGGGAGAGACAGAATAAGGGCCCACAAATCCTTGTCCCCCATGCCATCTCCCATAGCTGAGGGAGGTATTGGGCTGGCTGAGCTGGAGGGTGAGGCGGGGGGGAGGGAACGAGGGAGATGGGAGCTGTGGAGAGGGGATAGGAGAGGCTGCACGTGTGGCCTAGTATTTACCAGTCGGCACCATCTTGGAAGTTCCTGCTACGGCGCAGAAAGGCTCTGAAAAGTACTGGTCCAGGGATCCAGACCGGTTCCGAGAGGTCCGTTGGGGCTGTGGGGACATCTCGTCATTTTATTCTAATTCCTGTATCTCTCTATATAAAATGCTCATCTTCCTCCTTGCTCCGATCCCTATTAATATTCCCCTTATGAAAGCCTTATGTGATTCCCACAGAATTGACCAGGGGGTTTCCAATGTATCAGTAACTCAATCTTCTTAATTATCCCAGGGTCCTGAAGAAGAGAATTGTTTAATTTCCAGTTCTTTCCCACCGGGAAACCTCCTGATATTTCTAATTGGATCACTACTGGGGCATGGTCAGAAGAGTAATTGCTTTGATGTCAGCACCTTTAAGAGACGGTACCAATTGGTGTTCTATTAGCAAGTTTTTTCAGGGTTTTCCTTAACCACTTAAGCCCCGGATGATTAGGCTGGCCAAAGACCAGAGCAATTTTTGTGATTCAGCACTGCGTCGCCGATTTAACTGACAATTGCGCAGTTGTGCGACGTGGCTCCCAAACAAAATTGACATCCTTTTTTCCCCACAAATAGAGCTTTCTTTTGGTGGTATTTAATCACCTCTGCGGTTTTTATTTTTTGCGCTATAAACAAAAAAGAACGACAATTTTGAAAAAAAGGCATTATTTTTTACTTTTTGCTTTAATAAATATCCCCAAAAAATATATAAAAAAACATTTTTTCCCTCAGTTTAGGCCGATACGAATATTTCTACATATTTTTGGTAAAAAAAAAATCGCAATAAGCGTTTATCGATTGGTTTGTGCAAAAGTTATAGCGTCTACAAAGTAGGGGATAGTTTTATGGCATTTTTATTAATAATTCTTTTTTTTTACTAGTAATGGTGGCGATCAGTGATTTTTATTGTGACTGCGACATGGCGGACAGATCGCACACTTTTGGCGCTATTTTGGGACCATTCACATTTATACAGCGATCAGTGCGATTAAAAATGCTTTGATTACTGTGTAAATGTGACTGGCAGTGAAGGGGTTAACCAGGAGGGGGCGCCGCAGGGGTTAAGTGTGTCCTAGGGAGTGATTCTAACTGTAGGGGGGATGGGCTACGTGTGACATGACACTGATTACAGGGAACGGTGATCAGTGTCAGCGTCACTAGGCAGAACAGGGAAATGCTTGTTTACATCAGCATTTCCCCGTTCTTCCTCTCCGTGAGAGGATCACGGGTTTTCCCGCGGACATAAGGTCCGCAGGACCCCCCGATCACACTCACGGAGCTCGCGGCTGGGTCACGTGCGCCCACACGGCGGCAAAACTAAAGTGACGTACCTGTACGCCCATTTGCCTGTCCGTGCCATTCTGCTGACGTAAATGTTTGTGCGGCGGTCGGCAAGCGGTTAAAAATGTATCTGGTTCCCTATTTGGGGAATAAATATTTGCAAAGGTACATTTCATATTTAAACAATTTCCCTTTTATAAAAATAAATCTTCCCGCAGGGTCTGCCAGACGCTCCTTTACTGCGAATAGCATTGTTTTATCAAAACCTATGGCCACACCCCACGAGTGGCTAGATGTTGAATCTCCGTAGAACGACGTGGGGAACAAGTGCAAGGACAGTCTATACCCAGAGGCATGAGTAATGTGTGTTTCCTGGAGACAAACCACGCCCCTAAAAAATGCAACTCTTTATTTACCTTATACCTTTTATTTGAGGTTTCTAGTCCTCTTACATTATAGGTAACTAAACTTATTGCAGTCATTGTGCAACACAAGGAGCATCTGTTTGACCAAAAGGGGGGGAGAAAGAGCACATTTTGATCAGTTGTTCACCAGCATAGATTACAAAGCAAATTTCCAAAGCAAATTTCCAAGTTCTAAGTTAGGCCCCTTTCACACTGGGGCGGTAGGGGGCGTCGGCGATAAAACAGCGCTATTTTTAGCGCTGTTTTACAGCGGTATTCGGCCGCTAGCGGTGCGGTTTTAACCCCCCCCGCTGGCGGCCGAAAAAGGGTTAAAAACCACCCGTACAGCGCGGCCATAGCTGAGGTATTGCCGCGGTATAGCTGCGCTGTCCCATTGATTTCAATGGGCAGGAGCGGTGAAGGAGTGGTGAATACACCGCTCCAAAGATGCGGCTTGCAGGGGATTTTTTCTTCTCCTGCCAGCGCACCGCTTCAATGTGAAAGCCCTCGGGCTTTCACACTGAAGAAACAGCGGAGACTGTTTAGGGGCGGTTTGCAGGCGCTATTTTTAGTGCAATAACGCTTGAAAACCACCCCAGTGTGAAAGGGGTCTTAAGGTTCAGAGATATTTAAGTGGAGGGAAAAAGGAAAAGATTCATGAGATATTCGCTTCCTCGGGGGGCCTCAGCAGGCCTTCATGCCTCTCCGGAGCTGTTTAGGGATCAGCACCCCTACTTCTGGGTACTCCTGGGGTTCGTCAGGCTACTTCTGCTCGTCACCACCTTGATGGAGGCAGGCTATGCCCTGAAAAAAACTAACTTAAGATAAAAACGCAAGTAGATACCAAAAAGTAGTTAAGCAGCTCCTGAATACCCCTGGGTTCCCCTGATAGTGTCCGTCAGCATACAAGGGGAGTATATTCATGCGTATGTTATTCACACTCACAGTCAATAACATAAATTAGAAAGTTCATTTTAGCCTTAGAGCCATTCAGTGAAGCATTTGTTTAGCATTTGTTTAGCTCTCCCTATATGCTCCCATTTATATGATAAAAAGAAAAAAGGAGTTCAGAGCTAAGGACAGGTGAGTAGCTGAGAGTGCGTAGGTGGCTCCTTGGTACACACAAAATCTCCTAGTGTCAATCAACCTTGCGAAGAAATTCGTTCACTTCAAATTTAAAAAACATTCACTGAGGTCTTATTTTTGCACACATTTTACTACCTCTATCCTTTAGACGTTCTTCCAGATTCTGTTGGTTAGGTCTGCAGCGATAGTTTCTCTCAAAGCTGTGAATCTCACCTCAATAGTCACCTCTTCCGCCTTGATAGGGGGTCCCTGCGGTTCAGTCCGCTGAGGCTAGTGCAGGTAGCCCCCACTAAGAGACCTCCAGTCAAACAGTCCCAGGAAGCATCCGCAAAGGCCACCAGCTTACCGCCACAATGGTTTCATTATGGGCTCTTTTAGACCTGCAAAGAAATTTGAGCGCCTATTAATGCACCTAATGTGTTAAGATGCGTTTTTAAAGGTGCATTTATGCTGCGTTTTTGATGTGTTTTGCAGTAAAAAAAACTCTTGCCAGACTGGACTCTGTGTTGTTGTTTTTTTTTTTTTTTATTGTGTGGACTTTTGTGTTCTTAGCTAGTAACGCTTTCTAAACACATCTCAAACCCTCTATAAAGGCCATAGAGGCGTTTATGATGCGTTTGCAGTGCATTTGTAGTGCGTTTATATTGACATCAATAGAAGCATTTGGGAAGTGGCAAAGCCTGGCGAACGACTTGTGTTCAGTCAATTTTGCTAACGTAACCATATGAACAACTCTGGGCCCTGCAATGCACACAATTTTGACTGTGTTTTGTGTTGCTTCAAAAACTCTCATGAAATGCCTGCTTTTGCAGCTAGTGTAAACTTAGCCTAAGAAACAGCCTGCCAGATATTGAAGAATTACTGCTGTGCTTTGTTTTAGCTAACCCAAAGTTCTCTGGGAATCCTTTGTCTTCTATTAAATGTTTTTTTTTTGTTTTTGTAAAACAAAGATTGTGTATACTTGTTAAAAATAAAACAAAAAAGAAAACAATAGTATAAAAACGAATAAAGTACTGAAATAAAGCTGGCCACGGACAATTAAAGTACAGTGGTACCTTTGGATTATGAGCATAATTCGTTCCAGAAGTATGCTTGTAATCTAAAGCACTCGTACATCAAAGCGAGTTTCCCCATAGGAAATAGTGGAAACTCAGATAATCCGTTCCAGTGGCACTGCTAGTGTATGCAGTACCGCATGTAACCAGAGGTAGGGGTTGCCGGACACGTTCGGAAACACTCGGATGCACTCAGGAGGCTCGGAGAAACTCCGGAACGGCGTGTTTCCGAATGGCTCCAGGTGTCACCGGTGCCCCCGCACCTCTGGCCAAATGCGGTACTGCACACCCCAGAGGCTTGAATCCTGATAGTTTTGCGAGACAATACTCGCAAACTGAGTCAGGATTTTTTTAAAATAATAGCTCGTATTGCGAAACGCTCGTAAACTCACATTCCGAGGTATTACTTTATTTAGTTTAGCTCCTGTCCTAAAGCTGCCCATAGACACAAGAGGGCATTAGAACATACCAGCATGAGTCTGTGTTTTTTCCACACTGTCTTTTTTTAGCCTATAGGTAGAGCTTGGGAAGAAGTATGACGACATCTCCCTGTCCCAGCTTAACATAGGTAAACAGTGACCGGACAAGGTTCTCTAACCTGTCTGATCACTATTTCCCCTAGTAGTCATTAGCTAGAAGGCTCTGTTCAAACAAAATAGGCGTAAAAGTTTACAACAAAGCTGCTTATTGCAGTTGTTTAGAACTGATTCGTTTTTGTAGTTTTGCCACAATATTTGCTTTGGATGGACATAAGCCAATTGTGGCAATTTTGTTAAGCTCCCCACCAATCCATGATTAGCCTCTCTTCCCACGAAGCTTATTTTTTCCTTGCTAAGCTACTGCAAACTCTTTTTAATAACTATTCAACAGCATTTATATAATTTACTGTCTCATTCTACCCATGAGCAAATCAATGTAATCAAAAGTTAATGTTCTCCATATCTGCCCCCAAGGTTGCAGCAATTCAGTTTTCAAAGTACTGCATTGCCTTGTGCATTATAAATTCATTCTTGTCAAATAACTGTTTTGACAGTTATGCTGTACAGTACTATTTTAACAGTTTTTGTACTGAATAAAAGTAATTTTTTATTAAAATCAACTTTGGTCGAATGGGTGCCTCAAACGTCCATCTTTTTTTGGTTTACTACATTTTCACAGTTAATAGTCATTTTGGAAATTGCAGACCAAACTTGAACTTAAAGAAGAAGCACAGTAATCTGTACCCCTTCCAAGATGGATAAAAATTCCACCTTATTCCTGCTTATCTTGGGTTTGGGCCATGGCATTATATATCAAATGTAAATTTTCAGCAATTGTCTGAAAAATACTTATCACCTTGTTATCAGAACAAATGAATGCATGTTTATATTTGATGTTGTACAGGCTTTGTTGGTTCTCCTTTCTTACTGTATGAAAAACACAAACTTAATCTAGGGAGGTAGAATTTCAGAGTTGCAGTAATAAATTCACACACCAGTGGGCAGTACTAAATCATATTAAATGTGTACAGGGACATCTGATGTAATTAGCACTGTCAGACACCAGTAATTAATTACACATTAGAATTTCACTTCATGAAACAGCCAGGATTAAATATATGTCCCAGCTGTTTGACACGGTGATAAAGCGAGAGAGAGGAGTTTCCTTCCTTACCAAGCCACTACTTTATGTACCTACAGCTGCGCAATGCTCTGAGAATGCTATTTTTGGTATTGCACATTTACATATACTTGCCTGCTATCCCACATCCAGGCCCCAGATCTACTACCCTGTAGAGAGAAGTGGGAAACTGATGTTGGTCCTATAGATGGGGATAGCTGGGATCAGATTTTGTCACATGGCCCCCTGGTTTCTGTCTCCGCAGCTCAAAAGTTGTTACATTTATTTATACTCCACAGGGTGTACAGGACCCCAGTATAACTACATAAATGGGGAAGGAGGGATTCCCCCTTGTGCCCGAGGTGTCAGCTGCATCGGGGCACTCTGACCCATCTTCTGCTTTAGAAATGCCCCAAATTGGTGCGGTATTGGCAGGATGTTGTCAATCTTATTAATAATGTGCATCATCTTCAACTACCAGTGGATCCGATTACATGTCTATTGGGTGGTCTGGTGGAGGAATTGTACCTTCCCTCTACTTATATTGCTTTAATTAGGTTGCTTTATCTGGCCAGGAAATTGATTGCAAGATTTTGGCTCTCACCCAGAGCTCCCACATCTGCTCAGTGGGTACAACAGGTGAATACAATACTTGTCAGGTTAAGGATTGCCTATCAACATAGGAATGTACCTGGTAAATTTACCAAAGTCTGGTAGGAGTGGTTGGAGAACCCTGAGGTAGCCCTTCCTCAACTTGTTCTTACTAGATTACTCCAGGTATAGGTAGAGAAAATGCTTCAGCTATATTGACGAATGTGGGATCTCTTGTTCGTTCAAGATATTTCTATTTTTTGTTTCTATTTTTTTTTTTTTTTTACCTTTTTGTATATTATTAAATGTTATACACTTCGGAACTGTATGTTTTCAGTTCTCTGAGTTTCGGTTAGTTTAACATTGATTACTATATCTGATACTACACTTATTGTGCAGTCGAGTTACCCTATTTGAATATGTAACTTGTATCTGATTCTTGGGTATGTTCTACCCGTTGTAACTGTTCATATCTTCTTTTATTGTGCACAATAAAATATATTTTCTGATTTAAAAACAAGAACTTCACTTCATAACCGTTTCCTTTTGAGGTAAACTTGTTTTTGGAAATTTTAAACGTTATTTTTTTACTGTAACCTTACATACGGAGTGAATAATAAATAATGTAAAACGCGCTTAATCCTAGTTAGAGTTGCTGACCAACTCCCATCGCCTTCTGGGCACAATTGACATTCACAAACACAAAAAAATGACAGCCCCCCCTGAATCTCCTTTTCTCCCTCCTTACATACAGAGCGACATTGGAAAGTTACTTCCCCTAAATGTCTTTCAGGACAGCACCTAATAGATCGTGGCTCCTCCCACCATCCAAGGAAACGCCTCTTCCACCAATGTTTTATAAGGAGGCTTCTCCCCACCACATGTCAGTCCGTGTTTCCTCCGGCCAACAGGAAACGCCTCGTGGTGTCCTGAGACATGGTTTCTGCTTCCACTGTTTTTTTGTTTTTGTTTTTTTCCTGAAAGCTTACCAATCCTCCCAATTCCACCTGGAAGTTGTGCGAACTCCTTCTTCCCCTTCTGTGCTCGGGGAGAGCCCGTACTGCATGGGGGTGCTGCTCCTTGGTGGCTGCGGGAGCCTCGGCCCACTCGCCCAAGTCACGCCGGGCGTTCTGGTTCCTGATTTGCTTTTGTCCACCTGTGGGAAGCCTTGGCGGGAATGCTGGACTCTGGGATTATTTTGCTTGTTTTGGCAGTCAAAAAGCTCTGATCCGAAAAAGAGATGCCCCTCATGCAAATCAAAGTTGGCAGAAGGGTGGAAGAGATCGCTATGTCAGGAATGCATTAATTCTCTTGTTAAAGAGGAATCAGTGTCGGCATGCAGCGATCTGATTGCTTCGGTAAAGAAGAAGCTTGATGCCACCATTCAATCTTCCCCCCAGAAAGGTTTATGATCACAAATCTTTTGAAAGGCGATACCAAAGCTCTGGCTATGAAGACCCTTCTAAAGGATCTGATACACCAGAAGAATGTCAACAAGGTCACTACTCACATGTCTTTCTGGTAAAGAAACCTTCCGGAAGCTTTAGTCTAATCCTCAAATTAAAGCTCTTGACCAAATCCTTGTTTTACAGAAAATTTTCGTATGGACTCAATTTTTACAGTTGGGAATCTATTGACCCAAGGCGTCAATACATCTCAGACGCATACCTTCACATACCTATCAACAGTCGGTCTGAGATTTCTGAGGCTAGCAGTGAATATGGGGGAACATATTCTTCATTTGCAATTCCGAGCCTTTCCTTTTGGCATTTCATCGGTTCTGCGGATATTCACGAAAGTGAAGGCGGAGGCTCTTGCTCCGTTGCGCCTTCAGGGGATCGCGGTGATCCCTTATTTAGGCAACCTCCTTCTGTTTGCATCCTCAAAGAAAAAGCTGCTGGAAGATCTGGCCGGGGCTCGCAGCCATCTGGGGTCCCTGGGTTGGATCTTGAACCTCCAGAAGTCAAACTTGGAGCCGGCTCAAGAGGTGCAATTTCTGGGCTACAGAATTTGTTCAGTGTGACAACGGATCTTCTTACCAGAAGAGAAGAACAACAAGGTAAAAGCAGTAGTTACTATCAACTTGTATTAATCAGGAATATTATGACTCCATTTCAGGCCTCTTCAAGCTTTTCTCTTGCAAGCCTGGGATCACAGTCCAGAGTCTTTGGACAAGGTAGTAAAAATTCCAACCAGAGTGAAGAGAACGCTGTGGTGGTGGAAAAAGCGGTCAGTCTTATCCAGGGGCCATCTATGGTCCTCTCAAGTCGAAAAGATAATTACGATGGACGCCAGTGCCTGGGGTGCCCAATGGAAAGGAATCTGGCTCAGGGACCGTGGTTCCCGGAGGGAAACTGCAAGGTCTTCCAACTGAGGGCAGTGGCATTGGCTCTGAATTCCTTTTTGCAAGATATCCAGGGGTACCATGTCCAGATTTTGTCAGAAAATGCCACAACTGTGGCATACCTAAACAAGCAGGGGGGGGGGGGGGGGACAAGAAGCAAAGCCCTGCAGCTACTGGCCACAGAGATTCTTGAATGGGCAGAGAAAGCCATTTACTATCTTTGTCAGCAGTCCACCTAAAAGGCTTGTTGAATGAGGTCGTGGATTTACTGTCCAGACAGGTAATACAGGAAGCAGACTGGGCCCTAAATCCGGAGGGGTTTGCTCTGATTTCTGAAAAATGGGGGAAGCCCCAGGTGAATTGTTTTACTTCCAGGGAGAATATGAAGCTCCCTCTATTCTTCTCTCTTCACCGACACAATGGATCCCTTGGGGCAGATGCCCTGGCGCATCCCTGGGAGTTTCGGCTAGGGTACGCCTTCCCATCATTTCAGATGCTTCAGAGGGTGTAAAGAAAGGTACAGGAGGAGACAGTTGCAGTGATTCTCATTACACCCTTTTGGCCAAAGTGGGCCTGGTTCTCTACGATCCTTTGCTTATTGGTCAAACCGTTTTTGCATCTTCCTTTCAGGAAGGCTCTTCTGTCTCGGGGCCCAGTGAACTTCCCAGATGTAGCCAGGCTAACGCTAACTTCTTGGTATCTGAGGAGCAGCTGCTGAGAAATAAAGATTTCTCTGAACCCTTGATAAGCCACCCTGCTTTCCAATAGAAAAAAGGTCACTAGGGCTATTTATGCAAAGGCCTGGAAGGTTTTCGATTCATGGTGTCATTCGGAAGGTCGACCAATAAAAGACTTGACTTCAGTTCTGTTATCTTTGCAGGTTGGCGCAGACAAAGGGCTGGCAGTTAGTACTCTTAAAGAGCAGGTGGTGGCTTTAGGAGTTTTCTTGGAAAGACCTATTGCCTCAGTTGCAAGATTTTTTTTTAAGGCTCTGGCCCGGGCCAGGCCAGTCCAAACGAAGAGCTTTCCAATTTTTCTGTAGTCTTTCAAGCATTGACGAAAGAACCATTTTTAACCTTTTGGAATCGATTTCCCTGCAGAATCTGATAGTCAAGACGGTTTTTCAAGTGGCCATTACATCCGCACGAAGAGTTAGTGAGCTTCGAATCTTTCGATGAGGGAACCTTTTCTATCCATATTCACAGATAGGGTTGTCCTCAAAACGGATCCAACGTTTTTGCCAAAAGTGGCATCAGCCCAGAAGCACTCGAGACATTGTCCTGACAACTTTCTGTTCAAATCCCTCGGGGGGAAAAAGAGTCTGTTTCAGAATTTAGATGTAAAGAGGACTCTTTTTTTGTATTTCCTAGAGGTAACAAAAGGTTTCAGGTCATCCGACTCGCTGTTTATTCTCTTCTCTGGTAATAAAAAAGGTCACCGAGCATCTAAGGGATCGATAGCCTGGTGGCTTAGGTCGTCAATTTCGGAAGCATATTCCCAGATGGAATTGTCTCCTCCAACAGGGATCAGAGCGCATTCTACTAGAGCTCTTGCAACCACTTGGGCAGAGAAAGCTGGTGCCACCCCAGAGCAAATCTGCAGGGCGGCCAAGTGGTCAAGTTTTTTGACATTTGCCTGTCATTATAGGCTGGACCTTTTTATCAGCAAATAATCGGGCCTCTTCGGCAGAAAGGTCCTGCAAGCTGTTGTCCCTCCCTAATGGGGCAAGTCTCAGTTATCCTCGCAGGTGCTGTCCTGAAAGACTATTAGGGAAAATTCAATGTAGACTTACCGGTAACTTGTTTTCCAAGAGTCTTTCAGGACAGCAACGACCCGCCCTTACGCTGTGTATATTGCTGTGATGAAGTATGATGTTCTTATGTGTTCCAGTATGGGCTGGACTAAAAAAGGGGAGTTTGGGACTTTGAATGAGATATGTGGGTCACATGTCTCCATCCCTAAATCTGTACTAAGAAAGTTTTTTTTTTTTTTTTTGGGACTTTGAATGAGGTGAGTACACATGGCTATAAGATGAGTCGATATCAAAAGCAGGTTTTTATTGGTAAAACAAGGAACATGGCAAAATGACATGATACATGCAGCATTGAATAAAATTGTTGATCACATATTACAGACCATATATAAAAACAAGCATTAGTAGCAACCAGCCAACCACAATGTGGTGTGGAACAAATCCTGGATGTAATAAAAACACTTAAAAATACATGGTAGGTGGTGAACTCAAGATAATGCAATGAATACAGGTGTCTGCAGGAGAATAAGTGCACCCAAATTATCCCAACGCATTTCGTGGATAATACTACTCTTCAATGGCGGGTGCACGCAAATCTATAAAACAAAACCTGAGTAGACCAGTATGATCCAATGTTGTAACCCTCAACGGGGAGCATATGTACAAAAAGAAAGGGAGAGAGTTACTCATCCCTATAAGTACTTACTTACATCGTAATAGGACTGGAACATGGGAGATAAGTAGTCAGAGGCTGCCCAAAGTGTCTATACCAGGAGCTGTGGAAGGAACCCGCAGAAGAAGGACCGGGCACACAAACATGATCCCCAACAAAAGATAAAGGTCCAGATAGTGGTGTGAGTGGGCTTCATATCTAAAAATATATTGGGTATACTGTAAATACTATATATTGTGAAAAGTTGCTAGAGCTCAACACCAAAAGTGCAGGTGAACAAGTGAGTGGAAAAGAAAATATTGTGTGAGGAGGAAAGAGCAGATCAGAGATAGAAAAGAAAACCATGAAACGGATATAAATGACAAAAATGAAGGAAAGATGGGAGTGAGTCTCTGTGAGCATGTACAGGAAAGGAATGACCATGTAGTTTCCTACTAGTAATTGCTACTAATGTTTGTTTCTATATATGGTCTGTAATATGTGATTGACAATTGTATTCAATGCTGCATGTATCATGCCGTTTTGCCATGTTCCTTGTTTTACCAATAAAAACAACATGTTTTTGATATCGACTCATCTTATCGCCATGTGTACTCGCCTCCTTCAAAGTCCCAAAGTCTCTTTCAGTATGGACCGGAGGTACTTTACTACGACTGGCATGTGGTGTGGAGAAGCCTCCTTATAAAACATTGGTGGAAGAGGCATTTCCTTGGACAGTGGGAGGAGCCACAATCTCTCAGGTGCTGTCCTGAAAGACTCTTGGAAAAAAAGGTACCGGTAAGGGCTCTTTCACACATGCGGATCCGTATTCTGGCATTCGCTTGCTTAGCAGGGGTCGCTCCATTGATCCCTGCTGAGCCAGCAGATGACAGTCCGTCCCTGTGTGCAGGGACGGACCTGTCAGATCTCTGCTCTCCTCTATGGGGGGATCGGATGATTATAGTCCGCCTGTCTGTTTTCATCCAATCCATTCCGCCAGACGGATGGAAAGTAGGGTTTTCATCCGTCTGAATTTTGCGTTGCGGATTGGATGTCAGCGGACGTCACCGCTGACATCCGTCGCTCCATAGAGCTGTATGGAGCGACCGTTCAGATCCACGGAAAAACTGACAGGTGGATCTGAACGGTCCGCACGTGTAAAAGAGCCCGAAGTCTAACTTGAATTTTCCTGTATTAGGGCTATTAGTAAATTGACAAAAAGTGAGCATTTTTTTTGGGCTCTACTATAGTTTCTGATTTACTTTACCAGTGCAAACTTTCCGTGGTGGTACATTAAGGGAGATGAGATAGCAGTAAAAAGGGGGGATGATTAATGCGCTACCCAAAAGAAACAAAACCAGCTGCTACAAACCATGTGACAAAAAGGAAACAAATATAGAATAAATTGTAGCGCTAAAAACACACATATATAAATGGTAAATATAAAGTTCAAAGTGCATATAAGCGTGATGTCCCAAAAAAGAACAGATATAAAATCCAAAGGAACAAAAGTCCGCAGTGAAAATGAAGGATCCGTGTATCAATCCTGTCTGCTTCCCAACCTTCAGCTTGTATATCATCAACTTAAGCGAATAGATGGAATACACTTACCAGAAAAGTTGGATTCTACTGCCATGAGCATAAAATCAATGGAGCTTAATGCCACTCAGGGCGAAGTGGTGAAGTGTTGGAGGCAAGGGTGGAGCCTCTGCAAGGCCGGGACGTCCCCTCTTTATCCACCGAAGCAGAGCCGAAAATAGGTTCCAAAAAAATGAAGTGGTTTCTCAATTACCCAGGGTATGTGGAAAAAAGAAGAAATGCTCCCACATAGTGTAACTTCCGGGTATTTTATTCATAAAAAACCACAAATACATATAAAAAGTGATCACAAAATGAAGTAAAAAGCAGTGTATAGGGTCTGTAAAAAGGCGCCCTACGTGTTTTGGTCCAATGACCTTCAACAGGGTCCATCTATTCGCTTAAGTTGATGATATACAAGCTGAAGGTTGGGAAGCAGACAGGATTGATACACGGATCCTTCATTTTCACTGCGGACTTTTGTTCCTTTGGATTTTATATCTGTTCTTTTTTGGGACATCACGCTTATATGCACTTTGAACTTTATATTTACCATTTATATATGTGTGTTTTTAGCGCTACAATTTATTCTATATAAGGGAGATGAGATGACATCAAAGCGTAAGAACTTAATATTAATATATTATTATTTTAAAATAATACATAATCACCAGAAATATTTTTTTATTTCCTTCAGTCAGGACTAGAGATTATTTGGCTGTACTATAGTCGTATATTATAATTACAGTAGATGACTTAACGAAGAATGCAGATTTTTGCTAAATAAATGTCTGTCTTTAATCTGTAGATTATAAATAACTGCAATTCATGCCCTGCATTCATGCATAGTATATGAATCTTAAAACCTAAACACTTAAAGCGGAGTTTCACTCAAAATTTGAACTTCAGCTTATCTGTCTCCTCCCCCCCCCCTTCCGGTGCCACATTTGGCACCTTTCAGGGGAGGGGGGAACGGGTACCTGTTTTTGACAGGTACCGTTCCCCATTTCTGGAGACGGCGCCGAGGTGTCGTCTCTTGGAAGTTCGGCCTCCCTCCTCCTCCCTTCGCCGCCGGGCCAATCAGAAAGTGCAGCGTGCTTTGCGCATGTGCAGTAGGGAACCAGCTGTGAAGCCGAAAGGCTTCACTGCCGGGTTTCCTTACCTGTAATGGCGGCAGCTGCAGCCGATTCGAAGATTGGCTGGGGTGCCGACATCGCGGGCTCCCTGGACAGGTAAATTCCCATATATTAAAAGCCAGTATTTGTAGCTGCTGACTTTAAATTTTTTATGGGGGGGCTGGACTTCCTCTTTAACCACCTAAATCCGAATGCTAATTCAACCAAATTCACAACGTATTTATCATATTCAGTGCCTTAGTCTACGCTCAAGTTGTTAGTCCAGATTGTATTGGTCCTGACCCACCAGCCATGAGCAATTCTGATCAGAGAAACAGTGGTGTAATCTAGAGTGCAAACTTGCCTTTCTGCCCTTAACACAGAGGTTCTTAATGTTTTTATAGTTACAGACCCCCAGTAGATTGGCCAATATGCCCCCAATCATCATCGTCACCATTCATTCCTATTAGATAGCGATATGACTTAAAAAAGTTTAAATAGCTTGGTTTTACTTTAGGTAGGTTTTGGCTGCAAATAACAGTGCAAGGAAAAGTTGTTGTTGGTAAGTGTGGGGCAGAGGTCATTGACTCTCTGTCCCGGGTGAGTCTATCACAATGCCTTTAAAGAACCTGCCAGGAGGTGGTCTAAGAATTTTTACACCAATATTTAAGCTAAAAAATCGACTGTCTTCTGTGAATCGATTTAGAGCCTTGCTTGAATCAGAGAAGAAATACATTTTAAAATGTAGCATTTTGCCTGTGTTAGATTGGCTAAACCTGTAAAAGGAACCTTAGATCAAAAAGTTGCTCCAAGCCTTTGTACTGGCATTGAAGGCATTGATAAATTAAGCGTTACCTTTGTATAAGGCTACATATGCCGATAGAGCAGTACCAGCCAAATTAGACAAGGTGTGGGGAGGCTGGATAAATTCTAAATCCCTTCTATCTGATTAAATATCTGTATACTGTCTTGAGGACGATGGTAAATTGGCGTTTACAGCTGTCTATAACATACTGTATTGCCTCCTTAAACAGTTATGTCCATGTACTTAAATCGGACCTACATTGCATCTAAACACCACAAACCAAAAATGCTATTTAATTCATTGTTAATGTTTAAAGCAAACTCACTCATCCATCCATGTCTCCATGCTTTATTTTGCCAAGATAAACCCCCTCTAGCATTTCTGGCTGTAGCCATCTCGAATAAGGGCAGATGGTTCATGTAGAATTTATTTCTTGGAATCCATAAGCCCTTAGTTTAGGCATACAGGCAGGAAGGGTGGGCTTGGCTGAGAAAACCCCCTCCTCCCCTCCCTGAAGACTCATGGGGTGTATGACCACATTTGCCTAGGCATGGAAAGCAGGAAGTAACTGAAGAAATGTGAAAGGTTTAAAACAAGCAAATATATAATATACTTTCCTATCTATTTACTAATGTTAGCAGCATAAGGATTAAAACTAGTCAATGTTGATTAAAAGAGCAAAGTTCCACTTTAATTAGGAGCTACATTGCTTACTGGTGCTGATGCATTGTATTGCTTAACATCGTTGACTCTTTTTATGTTCTGTACTTGTATAAAACAATTATGAAGTAAAAAAAAAAAAAGTTGCTCTAAACAAGCTTTGGGACTTTTCTGGCCTTTTGGACAAGCTCTTCAAGTGGGCCTGAATTCAAAAAATAAAGATTTGCTATGTATAGGGAACTTAGAAATGTCAATTGTGCCTAAGCCGTACCTTGAAAATGTACCCTTTTTTGTCTAAGAATTCCTTCTGAAAACTAGCAGTGCATGTCCTAGTATGTGAGGGAACCTAGACACTTCTGTGCCTACAGCCTCAAAGCTGTATGTCTGTGGTGTGAGATTTTGGACATTGCTGCCTCTGACTGCTGGAGATAACATTTGGGGTGAGATCTGGTAATGTCACTACTGTGTTGTGCACGGGTTTTCATGCTTGGAGGATATTTCCCAGTAGTGGACCAACAAATATGGATGGCTGACTTATTAGATTATAAAATGATCCATGCTAAAATGAGTATGTTTACTTTGCAAAGTGAATGATAGTAAATAAGTTCAATCTGTGCTCACTTTAAATATTCAATCATGGGGGCGTGGCTTGGTAATGGCGCTGTGAGTTTGTGTGACAGGGAGCTCCGTGCAACGTTCGGGGAGAGAGCCGTTTCCAGTGTGCAGACCTCGCAAATCTCTCATGTCCGCGGCAGAGAAAGCTCCAGCGACACCTACCGGACACAGAGGAGCAGATATTTCTGTTTATTTCCTCAGGAATTCTGCAGCTCCGGTCCCGGCCCCGGATTCCAAGATTTTGCCTGCTCCACTACACAGAAGAAAGTGGGCAAGGTGATACCAGTCCCTGCTCTTGAGGCACAGCAGCCTTCAGATCGCCCGGACTCACTGATCTTTTCCCTGGATTTTTCTAGGGCAGACTCTCCCTCAGCCCTGCAGGATGTCAATTCACAGGGACAGCCGTCTGCAGCTGCATGGAAGGACACCATCTCCCTCCTTCCTACTAAGCAGGACATTTCAGAGATGGCAGCCTCAATAGTGAGTACACTCTCTAGAGAAATTCATGACCTTAAGCACAAATTGGCACTGGACTCGCGGGTTTCAGCGGTTGAAACATCCTCAAATGCAATGGAATCTAGAGTGGCGGCACTGGAGGAGTCGCATACCAACTACCATTGTTGTTTAATCATGTTACAGCTGTCAATTGACGATGACGAGAACTGCAAACGCAGAAACAATATTAGGCTGCGGGGTTTACCGGAGGCCACTTCTGGGGGCGACCTCAGAACCACAGTCACTGCCATCTTTAATCGCCTGCTGGATAAGTCACCCACGTTGGACGAGTTGGATCGAGTGCACAGAGTGCAGGGACCTCGTGGGGGGGATGCCCCCTTTCCCAAAGATGTTCTCGCCAGGGTCCATTTTTATACAGTCAAAGAGGAAATAATGCGGCAATGATGGTCCAAGGGCCTTGTGGACTTTGATGGTGTAACTGTGTGACTTTTTCCAGATCTCACACGACTTACCCTCAGGATGAGGTGTGTGCTATGTCCATTGCTGGAGATTATTAGGAACGTGGGGGCCACGTACCGATGGTGACACCCATTTCATCTCGCAGTCCTGAAGGGACTCCTTCATTTTGCTCTGGCCTGATCAGCTAACGGATCTCTTCGTCTTCTTGGGGACTCTGGAGGTCCCCATCCCAGACTGGCTGGATTTCCCAACTATAGTTAGTAGCACTCGTCCTGCATCTCCAAGGCCCCAAAGATCCAGGAGACGAAGACCACAATCCAGAACAAGGGTGGAATCCAGGGACACCCTGACTACCTGAGCCTTAACTGGAACCAGCTTTTCGGGTTGTGACAACTGCGGGCACCGAGATCCCAAGAACTGGACAGGTCCTGTACAACATTTGTCCTCATAAGATTGAACAGTGGGTTGCTACCCAAAAAGGTGGCCTGCTCTGCTCTGAGTTGCTAGAACATACCTTACGCTATGTTTTCTCATGTAGATAACACGTTTGATATGTCTTCACCATTTTTGCTCTGCAGCTGGATGGGGGTTGATTCGCTGCACCCCCCTCCACTACAACTCAGGTGTTTTTTGCTTTTGTTTTTTTGTTTTCCTGCCATGTGACTGGGGGTTGTGGCGATTTTCCCCAGAAGGTTATGGAACATTATATTTTGAGGTACTGTAGACCAGGTTGAGTTTAATGTGTTCTGTTTTATTGGGTCCATACCCACGTTTTTGGTACCTTTACGACATGTAGCCCAGTCGGATTAATAGCCACTCAGTTATCCTATAGGGTCTATACCCTTAAATATTAGGGAGTTCCCTGTGACACTTGCTCTCCACAATTGAGGTCCCAGTCTAGCATTTTTACCATTGGTCCTCACCTGACCTCACGTCTCCCACTGCTTTACAGTCAGTCTTCCACTCCCTGCACATAGGCCGCGCTTACTTGCGCTAGAGCACCTTATACATCTTTTCTCTTTCTTTCTTCAGCCTTTGGTGCTTATTTCTCCTATCACCTGCCTTTCCCCTTCTTTACTCCACCTCCTTTATTCATAGGGAGGTTGGTCTCACTTCCCCCTCTCCTACTCTTCCCCGCCTCCTCTTGAGGTCCCTAGTCCCAATTTTATTGGAATTCCATTAAGGGGACCTTTCTGTTGGGTAGGGATTTAAATTTTTCCCAGGAGCCGTTACTTGATGTCTCCAGAGGGGTGTCTCACCTTTCCTACTCCTATCTTAAAAAACTAAAAGCAGAATTGTTTAACCTAAATCTGGTTGATCCATGGAGAATTATGCACCTGAAAGATAGGGACTATACCTTTTTTTTCTTTGGTACACCGCACATATTCCAGAATTGACTTCTTCCTGATTCAGCATAAAGATTTACCTCTTGTATATCTTGTAAATATCATTTAGTGGATTTGTGGCCACAGGGTGGGCTCCCTTCTCTGACAGCCATCTCCACGCTTTCAGATCCACCACTGGATAGTTTGAGCACTAACCAACTTAGACATTTCCTGCAGTCCCTGCAGAAGGCGCATTATATCCCACGTGATCTCACTCCCTTTGAATCATTGTGCAGTTTGGGGGAACCTTCTAGGCACATATTGTCTCTGCTATATGGTTACCTGACAACCTAGACTGATGAACCGACTCTGACATTTGTCCGCCATTGGGAAGTGGACTTGGCTATCCAGTTCATACCACGACAAATGGGAAAAAAAATCTCCTTTTGACACATAAATCCTCCATGGCGAACCAGTACTAGGAAGTCTGGTACAAAAAAGTTTATCCTGATTGTATAGAGTTCCTTATACTTCACAGGATTGATGGGGCTTCCCCTGATAAGTGCTGGCGGTGCAATGCGGAAGGTGGTGCGATTTTCCACATCTTTTGGTACTGCTCCACCCTGAGACCTTTTTGGGAGGAGGTAATAACAATTATTAAACACTTGACCTCAGTAGAGTTGAAAGGAAACCCGGCAACATGTCTTCTACACCTGACAGAAAGACGTCTCCGGAAATGCAAGAAGACTCTTACGATGCAGCTCCTCAATGCAGCATAGGCATGTGTCCCTGCGTTGTGGAGGCAGTCTCAACCACCGACCAGGGTCCTGTGGTACTCTAAAATCAATTATATTCTCTGTATGGAGGAATTGACAGCGACTCTCCACAATATGGAAGAACAATTTTGTCATAAGTGGAGGCCATGGAGACATTTCACTTGCATGGATGCTAACCTGCAGGAAGTGGCTCGTTCCTAGACCCAATTGAACTAAAATTGTTAGCAGCACAGAGCGGCTTGCCAGGGCTTCTGTTTACTTTTTGGGAGTATGATCCATTTGTTTTGTTTTGCTTCCCTCCCCCCTCCTTTCTTTTCTTCCTTTGTTTCTGCTAAATTCCTGCTACTTGGCCGCCGTTACGGCAATTATAAAATCATGGTGATCGTAACAATTGGTGGACTTCCCGACAAATGTGTGTTGTGTGATAATACTTGTAGACAAACCAACGATGCACAAAGTTAGAAATACTAGTATATCTATCGGTTTGTTTTTTTTTCTTTTTATTAGATTCATTCAGTTGATGATACTTCAATGTTTGAATCTCATGATACGTGTACCTACGGGACTTTTAGGCCCCTTAGTTTCACTGTTTATATATGCTACAGTATATGCAAAGTGATACATAAACTGTCAATAAAAGTTTTCATAAGTCTTGTTTGTTTTCGGTAGTTGGTATATGCCAATTAAGTGTTTCCTCATTTGTGAAAATGACTTGACTTGTATCTGAGATGCTTTGCCATAATAAAAGAATTTAAAAAAAAAGTAATAATCACGAGCACATGATTGGTTAATTGAAATGAACACAGCTTCATCTTATTTATGAACGCAGTGAGCATTAAAGTGTTTGTAAAGGCTGAAGGTTTTTTACCTTCATACATTCTATACATGAAGGTAAAAAGCCTTCTCTGTGTAGCAGTCCCCCCTAATGCTTACCTGAGCCCAATCCTCCTCCAGCGATGTGCATGAGACAAGTACAATAGAGTTATATGCGCAAAGGCAAACACACAAATAGAAGTTCAAAATAATCTGGGTAAAAGTCCACACACTTTTGAGTCAGCTTGGATTCCAGAGCGTAGCTCACTCTGTAATATAACGAACAAGGAGGAAAAAAAAGTGCCACTAAGTGTAGTAGATTATATGCGGTTTAATAAAGCCCCCATAATGGGCTGTGAATAGCCCATTATGGGGGCTTTATTAAACCGCATTCAATCTACTACACTTAGTGGAGCTTTTTTCTTTTCTCCTTGATGCGCATGAGAGCCTCGGCTCTCCGGGGATTTTCCCTCCTCATTGGCTAAGACTGCATTAGGAGCCATTGGATCTCGGTGCTGTCAGTCACAGCCAGTGGGCCACTGTGCCATAAATCCCCGACTGGTGGAGGGCTGCAGTGATGGTTGACTTTCTACAACTTTTTTTTTTTTTTTTAAGTTATTTTTATTGTAATTTCAAGGTAAATATAACAACAAAACAGAGCCTATTGGGCATACCCAGGCTCTGTCATAAGAACTACACACTAATACCAAAAACACAAAAAAAAACCCACATATACATATATAAAAATATATATATATTCTAATTAAACTACTGTACGCTCGACCACCTGCACAGAATATTCAAAGTAGTACCTCTAAATCCATGTATATCCTGTATTGCCCACTTTAGTCAATCATGAAATAAGATGTACATTACAGTAAACATATTCCTATTCCCCCCCTCCCCATAACTATCGATTGAGCAGCCTAGTGACGTTCATGAGATCAGGGATGTCACTTGTGCCATTCCCGGTGCTAATAGAGTGAACTAGTCACCAATTGAATCTGCATTAGTGGACAGGGATTCCGTCCAAATATCCCATATTTTGTGGAATTTTTTGCCACAGCCACGTGACAGGTAAGTAGCTTTGTACAGGGGTAGAGCCGCATTCACTAACCTCTTCCAGAAATGTAATGAAGGTGCAGATGAGGCCTTCCATCTGAGTACTATAGATTTACGGGCGTAGTAAAGTAATAATCCTAGCAGGGTACTGAGTGCCCGGCGTGGGGCCAGTGGTTCCACCAGTCCCAGCAGACATACCTCTATAGACAATGGCACGGGGACAGTGGTGACAGTCAAAATAAACTTGGTTACCTCAACCCAAAAAGATTCAATATGAGGACAGTTCCAAAAAATATGAGTGAAATCCGCTGATGCTGAGTTGCATCTCCAACAAGAGGCAGAGATAGATGGATAGATTCTATGTAAGCGCACAGGTGTGTAATATACCTTTATGTACTATTTTAAATTGTACTAGTTTATCTCTAGCGGATACTAGTTGTGAAAAGGGGAATTCCCATATTTCTTCCCAATCTTCTGTGTCTAGTGTAGGGAAATCTACCTCCCACTGTGCCCTGAGGTTTTCTAGCCCCGCGTGGACGTTGTGGAGTAGTGCTTTATATATGGTAGATAAGGGCTTAGATAGAGCTTCATCTCTGAGCAGAGTCTCCAGATTCGAAGTGTAAAAGGCCACCTGGGCGTTTTCAAACTGGGTGTTGAAGGCATGCCTAAGCTGCAGGAATCTAAACAGGTGTGAGTTAGGTAAATCATACTGTTGCTTCAACCTGTCAAAAGTTTGTATTCTGCCCTCAAGACAAATTTGATCAATATATTTGATGCCCTTGCATGCCCATACCCCAGGGTCGGGAATGGACCCGAATTCTGGCAATTTCGGGTTAAATCAAAGAGGGCTATAGAGGGAAATGTGCCCGGAAGGTATAGGGCGTATTGAATTTGCCACTGACCATGCCCGTATGACCGCCCTCATTGCCACTGTAAGAGGAAAGGGAGCTCTAGGGCCCCGGTAAAGTAGATTCCGTAGCGCCTCATAAGACCCCAAACATGCTGCTTCCAGGACCACCGCTGCGTTGGACTCATCAGAGACCAGCCAGTTGTGGGCATGGGATAACATAGCCGCCACGAAGTAGGAGTGAAGGTCAGGGCAAGCCAAGCCTCCCTCTCCCCACGGTCTCTGCAGCACTGTCAGCCTAAATCTTGGCTGACCGGATCCCCAGAGAAAAGATATTAAAATGGTGTTTATTAGGCGAAAAAACTTTTTTGGGATCCAGACAGGTGCATGTCTGAGAGCATAGAGAAAGGCAGGCAAAAGCTTCATCTTAAATAAATTGATCCTCCCAAATAAAGAGAGGGGGAGATGTACCCACCCCTTCAGTCTCATTCTCATCCTTTGTATCAGGGGTTCCAAGTTAAGGGTATGATAGTCAGAGGTAGAGGTGGAGATGTGGATACCTAGATATTTAATTTTGTCTGTCCATAGTAAGGGTAAGTTGGAAACTGCTATCTCCTTTGCGGTCTTATCTATGGGCAAAATTTGGGATTTATCCCAATTGACTTTGAGTCCCGAACAGCTAGTGAAGTTAGAAAGAATGGACAACGTCTCTCGAAGAGACTGGGCAGGGTCACCCAAGAAAAGGATAAGATCATCCACGTACAGAGCAACTTTTTCGTGTATGGATCCCACCTGTATGCCCCTAACCCCGTCTGCTTGTCTGAGGGCCGAGGCAAGTGGCTCCATCACCAAGGCAAAAAGAGCCGGTGACAGTGGACAACCTTGCCTTGTACCTCTTCCAACAGAGAAAGGCGCCGACAGGGAACCACCAAGCTTGATTCGCGCCGTCGGCTCTTTATATAAAATATCAATCCATCTGCGGAATACTTGACTTTCTACAACTTTCTCCCATCTCCCGACTGCATCTCTGGAGCTCAGCCACAGTGATCTTTGGGTTCTTCTTTACCTCTCTCACCAAGGCTCTTCTCCCCACGATAGCTCAGCCAGCTCTAGGAAAGGTTCTGGTCGTCCCAAACGGCTTCCATTTAAGGATTATGGAGGCCACTGTGCTCTTAGGAATCTTAAGTGCAGCAGAATTTTTTTTTTGTAACATTGGCCAGATCTGTGCCTTGCCACAATTCTGTCTCTGAGCTCTTCAGGCAGTTCCTTTTGACCTCATGATTCTCATTTTCTCTGACATGCACTGTGAGCTGTAAGGTCTTATATAGACAGGTGTGTGGCTTTCCTAATCAAGTCCAATCAGTATAATCAAACACACCTGGACTCAAATGAAGGTGTAGAACCATCTCAAGGATGATCAGAAGAAATGGACAGCACCTAAGTTAAATATGAGTGTCACAGCAAAGGGTCTGAATACTTAGGACCATGTGATATTTCAGTTTTTCTTTTTTTAATAAATCTGCAAAAATGTCAACAATTCTGTGTTTTTCTGTCAATATGGGGTGCTGTGTGTACATTAATGAGAGAAAAAAATGAACTGAAATGATTTTAGCAAATGGCTGTAATATAATAAAGAGTGAAAAATTTAAGGGGGTCTGAATACTTTCCGTCCCCACTGTACTGAAAGGTAGGCAGTGTTTTTCAGAATTGTGCAAGGTATATCCTGAACCCTGCGCAGTTGATTAGGTTATTTTTTATAGGTCTTATTTCACTATTCAGTATTAGTGAATAGAGCTGGATGTCCTATATTTTACTCTGTACGTGTCTGATTATGTTTCTTTTCTTTACTATTTAGCAATCCCTAAAGGAACGTCACAGTCTCTTATCCAGGCAGAGAGAGGACGCCAAAGATTTAAAGGACAACTTGGATCGCAGAGAGCAAGTGGTCACTGGAATCCTGGCCAAATATCTAAGCGAGGCCCAGCTCGAGGACTACAAACACTATGTGAGGTTAAAGACATACTTCTTGATTGAGCAGAAAGACCTGGAAGAAAAGATTAAATTTCACGAGGAACAGTTGGAGAGTCTTCACAACAGCATTCCTCCCTAATTAGCCAGTAGAATACAAGGCCACATCCTTACTGGCATACTATACCATGACGGCAGAGCCCTTCGGGCTTTGATATGAAGTTTTTTGGTGTTCATTATGCTGCTGCTAAGTCATAATAAGATTATTACAGAAAGTGTTTGTGACAGTGTTAATCAAGCTTTAAATAAAGAGAACTTGTTGGCATAAGAGGTTTGAAAGTTACATAACTTAAAGTGTGCCTTTTTTTGGATAAATTGTCAATGTTTTGTCTTGATCATTGTTGTTGTTCTAAGTGATAGTGTCCATGTCCTTCGGTTTCCTGACTGACACAAATTATTTAATTAAAACTATGTTTAATTCTATAATTCTAACTGCGATCTTTCCTTTTTTTTTTTTTTTTTTTTTTTCTGGTGTGATTGTGAAGTTTAGCATAAAATTAAAGTGGAATGCTAACCAAAACACTGTCTCTGTTATGAAAGATGTCCTTATTGCCTGTCTCTGTGACAGGAAACTAAAGAGAGAAAGGACCTGTATCAATTCAGCTTTGGGCCTGTGTCGATGACATCAATATTAGTATGGTTCTGAGATCATTCAGAATTCATTACCATGTGAATTTGTCCTGCCGCTAACCACCTTCTGACCTGCATTTAACCTGCATCAAACAAGTTTTGCATTCCTAAAGATTTGTATGAGAATGCAAAACCTGCCTGATGCAAACCAAAGCTTGTCGATATAGGTATAAAATGAGACAAAATCTGTCCAGCGAGGATGCAGATAGCAAAAATAATTTCTTTCTTTATTAAAGTGGGGTTTGTATAACTACTTTTGGTGAGACTCTCTCTATCCCAGTGACAGTGGTCATGGGAAATATTCTCAGGAACCCAGAGAACAATTAAGACCTAACGGCAAATGACAATGGCCCTCCAATCCAAAACACTAGAAAACCATGTAAATTGCTTCTCCCTTCTAGTTATTAGAACTTTCTTCAAGGGGGCTCTCAACACTCCAGGACAGGCATAAATAGAGCTGGCTGTCACACTATACAATTCTGTAAGGTTTTACAGTATTACACTTTTATGGGAAAGCAAAACGTGATGTGAACAAAAGCCCATTGACATAGGCCCTTTACTTGACCCCACAAGGGATGCATAAGCAATCATGCAATGTAGCAGGGAGAGTGTTTCACCGCTCAGGTGGATCCAGAGCCAGGTGTAAAGTTAATGTGAAGCCTTCAGAGTTGAAGAGTCCCAGGTGCTGGCTAAATGCTGAGTAGAGGAAGGTACTGGATAGAAAGATCTGGATGCCGCACACTGGATAAAGTAGAAAACTTGTCTTTATTGTAGAGATAGGACCATCAAAAGTACAAGACAATCATGCAGGATGTACATGATCAGCTGACGCGTTTCACACTCGAAACTGAGTGCTTACTCATAGCTCTATTTTATCCAGTGTGCGGCATCCAGATCTTTCTATCCAATACCTTAATCATGCAATGTACACTGTACCAATTGCTAGTGCTTCCTATGCCCAATGTTGTTTTGATGCAATTGTACAATGGTATGTATACTGTATATTGAATGTATCATCAAAACATTGTGCAAATCCTTTTTAAACCACTTGCCGCCCGCCATATAGCAAAATGACGGCGGCAAAGTGGTTATAATATATCATATGACGTCTTCAGGATATATAGCCGCTGCGCGCCCCCGGGGGGGGGCACATCACGGAGATCATTGTTGCAGTGTGTCAGTCTGACACCCCGCAACACCGATCTAGGTAAAGAGTCTCTGAGGGAGACTCTTTACCATGTGATCAGCCGTGTCCAATCACGGCTGATCACGATGTAAACAGGAAGAGCCGATGATCAGCTTTACCTCACTCGCATCTGTCAGACACGAGTAGAGGAGAGCCGATCGGCTGCTCCTCTGACAGGGGGGTCTGTGCTGATCTATTATCAGTGCAGCCCCCACCCCCCCCCCCCCCCCCCGAGGATACCCACACTGGACTACCAGGGATGCCAATCAGTGCCTACAATGGAGACCACCAGGGATGCCCATCACTAGGTATGCCACCCTAGACCACCAGGGATGCCAATCAGTGCCCACAATGGATGCCAATCAGTGCCCACAATGGGCATCACTGATGTTGGCAGGCATTATTGTTTGGCACTGGCATCCATCAGTACGATACATTACAGTACATCAGTGCCACCTATCAGTGCCCATTCGTGCCACCCATCAGTGCCAATCTGTGCCACCTATCCGCGCCCATCCGTGCCACATATCAGTACCTATCCATGCCGCATTAGTGCCACCTATTGGTGCCCATCAAAGCCACCTCATCAGCGCCGATCAGTGCCGCCTTATCAGTGCCCATCAGTGAAGGAGAAAACGTACTCATTTACAAAGTTTTGTAACTGAAAAAAACAAAACTTTTATTTCAAAATTTTCGGTCTTTTTTTTTATTTGTTTAGCAGAAAATAAAAATCCCAGAAGTCCAAAAGAAAGCTCTATTTGTGGGAACAAAATGATAAAAATGAAGTTGGGGTACAGTGTAGCATGACCGCGCAATTGTCATTCAAAGTGCGACAGCGATTAAAGCTGAAAATTGCTCTGGGCAGGAGGGTGTATAAGTGCCCTGTATTGAAGTGGTTAAAAAATCTTAACATAAAACCAAACAAGTTCCCCACTTTATCCAAAAATCGTAAAACTTTGAACTGGAGTTCTAAACAGTTTGTCATAATTTATGACTTTGCTTTGTTTCATTTTTCTTTCCAGTAAGAACAAGAGATCTAAAAACTTTTCAGAATGTGCCAGGTTACACAAAATATAGGTTACGCAAAACATATAAGAACTTGTATCCATAGGACAAAGAGAATAGGAGAAAGGAAATTATTAGAAAAAACAGTACAAGCTGTCCAATCCAGGGGCACTAAAGGAGCCCATACACGGAGCCAATTTCTTTTCTGCAACCACAAGCTGCGTTGACAAGGGAGTCCCTCCGGCTGAGCTAGCCACTAGCGATAATCCGGAAGGCTGGTTGTGCCCAGGTTGATCGATCGATTAATTTGGTACATTCAGCCAGCCCATGCATGGTTCCAATCTTGGCCTTTTCAGCAGCAACTGTCTATGGCCGGCCTTAGACTCGACATATTAAGTGTCAAATAATTAACCTGGGGCTTCCATGTTTTCTCAAATAGTGTAATTTTGTCATTTAAGATCAGAAAAAGGCGTTACTTGACCATAATCCAAGACAATTCAGACTTGACCAACTCAAATGGAATCATGGGCGTCTTCTAAGATCTGGCTATGGAGATTTTGCGCTGCTATAAATATAAAGGCGTTCAATTTCCTCATATGTCTTGGTGGCCTTCTCCACTGGCTCGCTCAACAGTGCTTGCCGAGGGGATTTCCAGAAGTTTACTCTGGTGAGAGAGTCAATAAAATTGTAAAGTCGTATCCAGAAACATCTCACCCTCGGGCACTGCCACCAGACATGAAAAACTGTACCCTCCCTTTATTTAATTTTTCAAAGTTGAATGTGTTAGGCCCCCTTCAGACGTGTGATTTGTCCTGCGACTTGGAACTGCAAAGTCGCATGACAATTCGGACCCCATGATTTCCAATAAGTACCATTCATATCTGTGTGTCCCTGTACTACTTTGGTCCGACTTTGATGCGAATTGAGGTCCATAGACCTCAGTTTACATAGGCATTCCCTGAAATCGCTGTAAAATCACGGCAAAGTCACATGACTTTGAAGTTGCAGTAGTGTGAAAGAGTCCTTAGTCTTACTTTTGAGTCTGTTGACCATACAAATACTGAACAGACTGTCACATTACAGTGTGGGCATGTAGCATTGCTTGCACCTTTTATATGACTCCTTACAGCCTCACAGGTACTCTGAATTCAAACCCATTGTAACATGGAAAGCTTAACCCTTCTTAGTAGTTTTAACGGCTGAATCATCTTCTCTTACTTTGCCTGTTTCTAATGGCCAGTAAGCAGGGCTTTTTTTCAGCTGGAAAGTGGGGAAATACCATTCCGGCACCTCCAGCACTGAATGTATGCAGTAGCAAGGGGTAGTGGGGTATGCTGAAGGGTCCAATGATGCCAGCTGCTGGGGAATCTATTGTTGCTGGGGGGTATTATGTTGCTAGTGGGTCAATTGAAGATGGGCGGATCTACTGTTGAGGGAGGAGTCTATTGGTGCTGGCTGCTGGAGGGTCTATTGATTCTGGCTGCTGGGGAATCCATTGTTAGGGGAGATCTAGTGTTGTGGAAGGGGTCTATTGTTGCTGGGGGGAGGTCTTTTGTTGCTGGGGGTCAATTGTTGCTGGAAGCGATCTACTGTTGAGGAGGGGTCTATTGTTTCTGGTGGGGTCTATCGTTTCTGGGGTGGGTCTGTTATTGCGAGGTAGTATTTTAAAAAGTTACTATCTCTCGCTTACCCTACACATCAATCTACTCATTAAATACTGTATTTATCGGCGCATAACACGCACTTTTTTTCCCCTTAAAATCGGGAAAATCGTGGGTGCGTGTTATACGCCGATCCCCGCTCTCTGTGTGCCAAAAAACAGCGAGTGCCGCTAAAAATAAACGAGCGCCGCCGAAAAAGACCGAGCCGGCTCCACTCGCAGTCACGCCGCCCCGCCTCCCTGCTGAGGATGAGAAGCGAGCGCTTCCGAAAAAGACCGAGCCGAGTATACTGTGTACTCAGCTCGGCTCCGCTCGCAGTCCCGCCCAGCTCCTTTGATGGACATAACACTCTGTCCAATAGCAGCACTGGGCGGGACCGCGAGCGGAGCAGAGCCGAGTACACGGTATACACGGCTCTGTCTTTTTCGGAAGCGCTCGCTTCTCATCCTCAGCAGGGAGGCGGGGCGGCGTGACGAGCGGCAGATTTAAATGGCGCAAATGGCACACGGCATTGGGCAAGGCTGCACTGGGCAAGGCTGCATATGACTAAGGGCAAGGCTGAAAATGGCACTTAGCAAGGCTGCAAACGGCACTGGGCAAGCTGCAAATGGACACTGATCATTCTGCAATGATGGACAAGGCTACAGATAAACACTGATGAGGCTGCATTGATGGGCATTTAAATGTAAGTTTTTTTTTTCCTTAAACTTCCCTCCTAAAAGTTTTTTTCCTTAAAATGCCCTCCTAAACTTGGGGTGCGCGTTATATACGCCGATAAATACGGTATATAAAGAGGTGCTGCAACTCATAAAAGGCTTAAATACTCAACCCACATATACAAAAAATAAGTGCGCAACCAATACAAATAAATTGTAATATAAAGTGCTTGAAAAACATGTATGTGTATACATAAAGATTACATAGCACCACAAAAAGATACTTGGTTATGTTTTCTCTAAAAAAAGATTATTTCCTTAATATATGCAGCTATCACACGCTCCAAAAGACCACCCCTGCGACCATACCACCTTCAGTGGGAGGCGGAATTGGGGAAGAGATTGGACCCAGAGGACTGGCAGGTCATGACTATCACACTGTCCAAGTGTTCCAAAAACGTACTTTTTTTGAAAAATGCTTACAAGGTATTGTACAGATGGTATTACACTCCAGCCAGATTAGCCAGTTTCATCCCAACATACTCCCCCTTATGCTTTCGCGGGTGTTTCCGGGAGGGTACGATGACACACATTTGGTGGCAGTGCCCCAGGGTCTGTAGATTATGGGTCAGAGTCTATGCATTGCTTCGCAACCTCTTCCATACCAATATAAAAAGAGATCCTTTTGAAGCGATTTTGGGGAAACCGATCATGGAACTGCTAAGACCAGAACGCCAACTGGCATCCCATATTTTTACTGCAACTAAATTAACCATAGCAAAGGCCTGGAAAACCCCGGCTCTCAGCTTCGAGGCAGTTAAAAATCGCATAAATGACATTATGGTTAATGAAAAGCTGACGGCAGTGGCATCAGACACGCATGATAAATTTCTTCGGGTTTGGCAACCGTGGGTAACATTCCCACCCCTCCCGGTTTGATTCCACTTTACTCTCCCTTTAGTATGTCTCCGTCCTCCCCACCCCGTGGACTACCCTTATCCCTCCTTTCTTTTTCTTCTTCTTTCTCCCTTTTCTGATACTTTCCCACTTTCTACACCCTATACTCTTATTTTGTTTTCTCTCGGGTCTTATTTTCTGTAATTTCTCCCTTCATACCCCCTCCTTCTTAAGCCCTTATACCCCACAGGCCTTGTCCGGCCGGGCTCAGACACATATTGTGAATTATCCTATCAATATTTGCCACTCTCTTTTTTTATTTTCGCATTATTGAGTCATTCTCTAAATTCATCTTTTTATTTTCAGTCGGTATTATATACATTACATTAAATGTTACCATTATATTTGCAATGTGACAGACCCTGGTACCTCGAGTACCAGTGAATGCTGATTTTATATGCAGCCAAATGTAATTTGATGGCCTGTTACAGATTCCAATTTTCTAGATTATTATAATTGTCAGCTTACCATTTTCCAGAAAATGTACACAAAATGTGTCTTTCATTGTCTCTTTGTATTGATATGTTGACTTATTTGATCAATAAAAACCTTTGTACAAGAAAAAGATGGTTCTGGGAGGTGGGTATGGGGTGGAAACAAGGAACAGTGCTTGGAGTTGGGTATGGGGGCAGAGACAAATGGTGAAATGGAGAGGTGAGTTCCTGCACCTATTCTCTGAGAAAAAAAGCCCTGCCAGCAAGACAGAAAGGGCATAAGGGGCCAGATATAGAGTATATCCAATTGCGGCGACTGCTTCTGGTATAAAATGCTTCCTTCATAGCCACCAGACAATGCTACCGCTGCTAGTTTAAAAAGTTGTGCCGCTTGACTGGCCCCTTCTGCCCATAATGTCATTCACAAAACTTGTATTGTTATTCGTCCACAATGCATTGTGTTCTATGAATGGGCGATGGAGATCGTATCATTGAACTGTTCCTCCTGCATTTACAGAATGCAATACATTGTGCAAGAATAGTAATATGAGTTTTGTAAATGGCAGAGAGGGTAGAAAAGGTGTGCAACAAGTTATGCAGTACATGTGTGCTGCATAGGCTTTGTTATACTTTCAGTAACTAACAAATGTCGCTACCAAAAAACATAGTCGTATATCAATGCTATTTGTTTAGCGTGCGACTTGAAATCAATCAAGTTACATGTACTTCCATTCAAACTTGATGGGTTTGAATGAAAGGTTTGCAAAATAATTTTGTATGGCTTACTATAAATCTTTGTTTCACTTGTTAAAGTAAAGCTTCGATAGGCAGGGCCATATCCCAAGGCTGTAGAAACATTTTCAGTAGATGACATACAGTGGAGAAAGATTAGTACTTTTATCTTTGCAGATCTGCATATCACACATACAAGGGCAGCTGTATAGGAATAAGAATCGGGGGGATTGGGGTCCTAACTGGGAAATGCTTCCCATGCCATAACCGTATCAGTCGTGAACTATGGGCATTACTTGATTCTGTTGTCTGGGCTGTCAATTTCTACATGTATTTTCCTCTTTTATAAATGGGGGTGTAGTTTTGCTAGGACCTGACCTCACAGCATTTCCAACATATACATAAACTATCATTTGACACCATCTCTGACATGCAAAAAAGTGTAGATCCACTTTTGACAGCTCTTACATTTTCACTGGATGACAAAAAAAATAATCATACAGTGGGGAAAATAATTATTTGATCCCCTGCAGATTTTGTAAATTTACCCACTCTTTAACCACTTCAGCCCCGGAAGGTTTTACCCCCTTCATGACCAGAGCA
This sequence comes from Lithobates septentrionalis, assembly GCA_037952835.1. Taxonomy (NCBI): domain Eukaryota; kingdom Metazoa; phylum Chordata; class Amphibia; order Anura; family Ranidae; genus Lithobates; species Lithobates septentrionalis. The sequence continues at coordinate 1,610,033 of JBBDGP010002141.1, forward strand.
CTTTTTACAATTTGGCACTGCGTCACTTTAACTGCTAATTGCACGGTCATGCAATGCTGTACCCAAACGAAATTTGCAATTTTTTTTTTCCCCACAAATAGAGCTTTCTTTTGATGGTATTTGATCACCTCTGCGGTTTTTATTTTTTGTGCTATAAACGGAAAAAGACAGAAAATTTTGAAAAAAAATTATATTTTCTACTTTTTGTTATAAAAAAAATCCAATAAACTCAATTTTAGTCATACATTTAGGCCAAAATGTATTCAGCCACGTGTCTTTGGTTAAAAAAAAGGTCAATAAGCGTATATTTATTAGTTTGCGCAAAAGTTATAGCATCTACAAACTAGGGTACATTTTCTGGAATTTACACAGCTTTTATTTATGACTGCCTATCTCATTTCTTGAGGTGCTAAAATGGCAGGGCAGTACCCCCCCCCAAATGACCCCATTTTGGAAAGTAGACACCCCAAGGAACTTGCTGAGAGGCATGTTGAGCCCATTGAATATTTTATTTTTTTGTCCCAAGTGATTGAATAATGACAAAAATTTTTTTTTACAAAAAGCTGTTAATAAATGATATATTGCTCGCACATGCCATGGTTATATGTGGAATTGCACCCCAAAATACATTTTGCTGCTTCCCTGGAGTACGGGGATACCACATGTGTGGGACTTTTTGGAAGCCTAGCTGCGTACAGGACCCCAAAAACCAAGCACCGCCTTCAGGATTTCTAAGGGCGTAAATTTTTGATTTCACTCCTCACTACCTATCATAGTTTTGAAGGCCATAAAATGCCAAGATGGCACAAACCCCCCCAAATGACCCATTTTGGAAAGTAGACACCCAAGCTATTTGCTGAGAGGCATTTTGAGTCCATGGAATATTTTATATTTTGCCACAAGTTGCGGGAAAATTACAAACTTTTTTTTTCTTGCACAAAGTTGTCACTAAATGATATATTGCTCAAACACGCCATGGGCACATGTGGAATTACACCCCAAAATACATTCTGCTGCTTATGAGTACGGGGATACCACATGTGTGGGACTTTTTGGGAGCCTAGCTGCGTACAGGGCCCCGAAAACCAATCACTGCCTTCAGGATTTCAAAGGGCGTAAATTTTTGATTTCACTCCTCACTACCTATCACAGTTTCGAAGGCCATAAAATGCCAAGATGGCACAACCCCCCCCCCCCCCAAATGACCCCATTTTGGAAAGTAGACACCCCAAGCTATTCGCTGAGAGGCATGGTGAGCATTCCATGGCCTCCGAAACTTTGATAGGCAGTGAGGAGTGAAATCAAAAATTTACACCCTTAGAAACTCTGAAGGTGGTAATTGGTTTTCCGGGTCCCGTGCGCGGCTAGGCTCCCAAATAGTCAAAAGAACAGAAAATTCACCCGTGGGACTTTAAATGAAGTGTCCATGGTAATCACATATAAATAAAAGGAGTATAGAAATAACACAATTTATTGAAATAAATATCATCCAGTACAAGTCATGAACATAGGTGACAAATACATAAGAACAGCAGCATGATAAAATGGTCCTAAAAACATAACCGTCATGACATAACATCAAAATATGGAAAGTACAGATATACATGATACATCTCTAACCCGACGCGTTTCGCGGGCTCTCCTCGCTTCATCAGGGGCTGATGTGTACATCTGATGTCTGTAATAGCAAGTAAAAAATGTATTGGAGTATAATTGGACAACAACATGAAGCCAGAACTAGTAATCCAATACCTACTTGTCAGGCATTGGACCCCAAAGGGGGTGGCCCCAGGCAGGGGGTAGCGAGATTACATCTCCCCCGGGAGCTGAGGGGGAGGAAACCACAAAGTGGAGGTCTAGGATCAGGCACAGGGCAGGCATGGCAAATGAATGGAAAGAAGAAAGATGGACCCAACTGTCACCCATGATGGTTACAGAGCGTACTCACTGTAATAAAATAAATATAACAAAAATATATATGTATCTAAGATAATGGCAGTAACCGTATCCAAAGGAGTTTGCAGTAATATGCTTGAGTATGAAAGGTGCAGGGTGTCCAGCAAAGCATAAAAAGGAAAGCAAGAACAAAACAGAAGACGGGGAAAAGGTGAAGGTGAAAAAGATGTGAGCCCAAGTGTTACCCATGAATCTAGCAGGGCATACTTCCTATAATGAAATATATAGATGTGTATATATATATATATATATATATATATATATATATATATATATATATATATATTGAGGTGGTGGATGATACGATCTCCTAAGTGACCTATAGATCCTACATGGCATGTACACCATGATAAGGTACATGAATATGTGTATTGTATAACTGAAATAGTTAATGTCACAATGTAATGGGAATATAAAGTAGCAGGAAATGCAGGAGTGTCCTGCAGAGCATGGGGAGGGGTGATGTGAAAAGAAAGAAAGTGTGAAAGAAAGAGTGGGGGGATGGTAAAGGAAAAAAGGGAAAAAGAAAAGGGAGAAGAAAATAAAAAGAAAAAATGAGGAAAGTTGGCAAAGAAAAACTGCAGAAGTGGAGAAAAGGGAGAGATACAGACAACCAAGAAAATAAAAAGTGGTGAGTAAACAAAAATAAATATAAATAAATTGCAAGTGATATTCCAGGGTGTACCTATCTGAATGACAGGTACACTGGTGGGGTGACATGTATGGATGTGAGTATAAAGGTGATGCCTACCAGTATGATCTTTCGCCAGTGTGTAGAAGGAGCCAAATGAGAAAAAGACTGACCATGCCACAACCCCTGCCTAAATACCCGGACGTCCACCGTAGCCTCCGCCCCCAACGTCATACAAACATCAGTGGGGGGGGGACCGCACACACTGCGCCCGCCAACATGCGGCGGGACGCAGCAGAAGTACCCGCCCATCGTCCGGATGTTCACTGTGCTCAGGAGGTGGAGACACCGCTGCATGCAGAAGTCTCTCACTGTAGCACACGGCATGACACCGATGCACTGGTGGCTCCGCCCCTTCTGGAGTGGAGAGGCGGAGACAGCAGGGGAAAAGAAACCCCATTTGTGCATCGTAGCTCCCGGGGGAAACTAACCGCCACCCCCAAACCGGGAGCCACACACAGGGAGCCAGGTCTGTAAGTGGAAAGAGGGAGTCACCTACGAAAAACCATGTCATAATGTGGATAGGTAGTCAAAGTATATATATATTTATAAACTGGATCCAGGAGCAGCAACAGACTCAGGGCATTTAGGTGTCTTCCACCTGGGTTCAATAAAAAAAGGGAAAGTCTGGGAGCTGCTCCCTAACATGAGACACCTCCATCCCTATAATGCACAAAAGAACAGAAAATTCACCCGTGGGACTTTGAATGGCTTCCAAATAGTCTCACACATGTGGTATCCCCGTACTCAGCAAAAGCAAGAGAATGTATTTTGGGGTGTAATTTCACATATGCCCATGGCATGTTTGAGCAATATATCATTTAGTGACAACTTTGTGCAAAAAAAAAAAAAAAAAATTTGTGTCACAATATAAAATATTCCATGGACTCGACATGCCTCTCAGCAAATAGCTTGGGGTGTCTACTTTCCAAAATGGGGTCATTTGGGGGTGTTTTGAACTTTCCTGGCATTTTATGCACAACATTTAGAAGTTTGTCACACATCACCCAATCTTCTAACCACTTGAAGACAAAGCCCTTTCCTGACACTTTTTGTTTACATGGAAGAAAAAAAAATTTCTTTTTTTAAAATTGCTCACAAACATGCAGTAGCGACAAACTACATACATATTTAAAAGCCTTTACAGGTTACCACTTTAGATTTACAGAGGAGGTCTACTGCTAAAATTACTCCCCTCGATCTGACCTTTGCGGTGATACCTCACATGCATGGTGCAATTGCTGTTTACATTTGACGCCAGACCGACGCTTGAGTTCGCCTTTACGAGAGAGCAGGGGGGGGGGGGGCAGGGATGCTTTTTTTTTTTAATCATTTTAATTGTTATCTCAGGGAATGTAAATATCCCCTATGATAGCAATAGGTAGTGACAGGTACTCAAAAATTGGGGTCTATCCTCTGCCCTCAAAGCATCTGACCACACCAAGATCGGTGTGATAAAATGCTTACCCAATTTCCCAATGGCGCTGTTTACATCCGGCAAAATCTAAGTCATGAAATGCTCGTAGCTTCCGGTTTCTTAGGCCATAGAGATGATTGGAGCCATTCTGGTCTCTGATCAGCTCTATGGTCAGCTGGCTGAATCACCAGCTGCATTCTCGGGTTCCCTGTTGGGACAGGAGAGCCAGAGAAAAACATGGAAGACGGTGGGGGGGGGACATTCCCTCCGACTGCTTGTAAAAGCAGTCTAGAGGCTAATTAGCTGCTAGGATTGCTTTTACATGAAAGCCGATCGCTGGCTGAAAAGAATGATACCTAAACCTGCAGGCATCATTCTGGTATAACCACTTAAAGTCCAGCAACATACCAGTACGTTGCTGGTCCTTGTTGGGCATATATTGTAATCTTTTTTTTCATGCAGCCTGTGGGCTTAACGAAAAAAAATAGATTGATCGGTGGGTATGCCCACCATTAGAATACCTTCCTTCATCCACCCACTTCTAATGATGGACATACCTGCACCATTTACATATGCCGAAGCATGGGGGCATCCGCCCCAAAAGTTAGGAGCAAATCGCTCCTCCGCCCCTGCTGCCCCCATGCTCCGGCATATATGCTCTTTTTTTTTAACTGTGGTGGTGAAATCACCCCCTACAGTGCTGGAGTCACGGCTTTATGTATCGTGGGAGCAAACACTGTTGCTGTCAAGATAAATAAATCCGCGCTAAAACTGAATGGTGTACCTGGTAAGCAAATGATGGTTAACAATAAAACAAAGTAACATTACAGTATAACAGTAATGCCCCGTACACACGGTCGGATTTTCCGATGGAAAATGTCCGATCGGAGCTTGTTGTCGGAAATTCCGACCGTGTGTGGGCTCCATCGGACATTTTCCATCGGATTTTCCGACACACAAAGTTGGAGAGCAGGAGATAAAATTTTCCGACAACAAAATCCGTTGTCGGAAATTCCGATCGTGCGTACACAAATCCGACGGACAAAGTGCCACGCATGCTCAGAATAAATAAAGAGATGAAAGCTATTGGCCACTTCCCCGTTTATAGTCCCGACGTACGTGTTTTACGTCACCGCGTTTAGAACGATCGGATTTTCCGACAACTTTGTGCGATCGTGTGTAGACAAAACAAGTTTGAGCCAACATCCGTCGGAAAAAATCCTAGGATTTTGTTGTCGGAATGTCCGAACAAAGTCCAACCGTGTGTACGCCCTATTAGACATACCATATCTGCAAAGCAAATACAAAAAAAAATATAGTAAAAAATAAAACATATTTTAATGCAATCTGTGCCTAAAATATATATATGCCGAAGCATGGGGGCATCCACCCGCAAAAGGTAGGAGAAAATTGCTCCTCCTCCCCTGCTGCCCCCATGCTTCGGCATATATGCTGTTTTTTTTTAACTGTGGTGGTGATATCACCTCTGACAGCGCTGGAGTCACGGCTTTATGTATCGTGGGAGCAAACGCTGTTGCTGTCAAGATAAATAAATCCGCGCTGCAGCTGAATGGCATACCTGAAAACAAAAAAGTGGTTAACAATAAAAACACAGTAAACAGTTAAGTATAAAAAAATTACATACCTGATAAGCAAACATGATAAAACATAATAACACTAAAACATAGCAGAATAGAATACAGTAAAAAAGAGCAGAACACTAGAGAGAGAATAGAGAGAGAGAAAACAATAAAACGACAACTATTTTTGTTTTTTTTATTTTATATTTATATAACTGTAACCGGTTCCAGGTTCGGGTCTCTCAAAATGCGATGGCATCTTGGGAGACCCTGTGAAAGTGTGGCTAGTCTGTGCAATGCTGTACCCTACGCTAAAACTCAACTAGTGTATGGTAGCGCTCAAAACATTCACCAATGCAAAGACCAGGATTGTCAGGACAGGAGGGACAATAATAGCGGGTGTCACACCTATATCCATGCTTTCTACAGGCATGACATTTGCAGCCAGCTTACTGCATTTGGATTGGGAAGGTGGGGTGGAGCACCGTCTGGAAACAGAAGGGCTCTGACGATCTCTTCCTGGAATTTAAGGAAGGATCCAGTCCGTCCTGAAGCTCTGTATAGCACATGAGCGTTCAGCAAAGCCAATTGAAATAAGTATACAGACACTTTTATACCAGTGTCTGGCCTTGCGGGCAACTAGGTACAGCGCCAACAACTGGTCGTTGAGGTCCACTCCTCCCGTATTTTGGTTATATTCGTGGACACAGAGGGGTTTCTCCACAACACCAGTCGCCGTAGTATTTTGGACAGTCGTGTCTGCATGAAGGGAGGTAAGAACGAAAACATTCTTATTATCCCTCCACTTCATAGCGAGCAAGTTATTAGACTTCAAGCAGGCTCTCTCCCCCAGCCTAAGACGGGAATCTACAAGTCGCTGGGGAAAGCCCCAGGGATTAGATCGCACGGTGCCACATGCTCCAATCTGATGATCAAACAAGTGACTAAAAAGTGGCACGCTCGTGTAATAATTGTCCACGTACAAGTGGTACCCCTATCCGAATAACACCAAGTCCCACACAATCTTGCCAGCGCTTTCTATGTAGTCAGGGCAGTTTTTCGGCTCTACGTGACTATCTCTTCCCTCGTAAACCATAAAACTACATGTGTAACCTGTGGCCCTGTCACCGAGCTTATACATCTTGACCCCGTATCTGGCACGCTTGCTGGGAAAATACTGTTTGAATGACAAGCGGACAGAAAAATTAATCAGGGACTCATCAACGCAGACAACTTGATGGGGAGTAAACAAGTCTGCAAAACGTTGAAGTGGTTTACGAGGGGCCGAATTTTGTAGAGCCAATCGTATCCAGGGTCTCCACGAGGATGACAGAGTTCATTATTGTTGAAGTGCATGAACCGCAAAATCTGCTCGTATCGTGCCCTGGCCATGGAAGCAGAGAACACAGGCATATGATGAATTGGGTCAGTGGACCAATATGACCGCAACTCACACTTTTTGGTTATGCCCATGAAGAGGGATAGGCCCAGAAAGATCTTAAATTTGGAAACCGTAATTGGTTTCCAATCTCTGGCAAGGGAGGACTGGGGAATAGTGGCGATGTGTTGACCAGCGTATAAATTGCTTTGGTCCACAATAGAGCTATAGAGATCTTCGGTGAAAAACAGGGAATAAAAATCAAGTGACGTAAAATCAACTATTTCCACCTGAATGCCAGGTTGGCCAGTGAATGGGGGAAGTACGGGTGCTGCAGAAGTGGTGGGTTCCCAATTAGGATTGGCGAATGCAGCAGGAAGGGCACTATGGGCAGGACGGGCCTGTGTTTGTCTTCTTGGTGGCAGCGGGACACTACTTGTGCTTGCCACCTCGCCAGCTTGAACTGCACTTATGGGACTCGCCACGTCACCAAGTGTTACTGCAGTGCTGGATGTATGACCAGGGTGTACTAGGCTGCTGGTGCTTGTCAGTTCACCAGAAGGAATAGCGGCGCTAGTACTTCTTTGCTCCATAAGAGAGCCCTGCGGTTCTTGCACCTCAACAGCAGAAGATTGGGGTCTGGTACGCCTGACCTTGGCAGGGACCACAACTCCGTCGTCAGAGCTATCTGTCATAGAGCCGCTGGGCGATCAGGGGGTTAAACCTTTATTGGGTAATAAACGGCGGGTGCCCTGACACTATAAAAAACAAACTACAAACTAACCAGCGTCACCCATAACAGTTATACAGTGATCAATGGTGAAAGGGTTAACTAGGGGGCAATCAGGAGGTTAAAACATTTATTAGGTAGTATATGGGGGTACCTGACACTATAAAAAGCTGATGGCGAACCTAAATACTTACCTGCTTAACTAGCATCACCTGTGACACTAAAACAGCGATCAGAAAAACGATTGTTTAGTGACCCTGGCGACGGGGGGGGGGGTGATCAAGGGGTTAAACCTTTATTAGGGGGGTTAGGGGGGTACCCTAGACCTAAAGGGGCCTACCACAAACTGTCCTACCAGTTATAACAGTCACAAATGACACTAATCCAATAATCAGTAAAAAAAAAAAAAAAAAAACTGCTATTGGTGTCACTGTGACAGGGGGTACAGGGGGGTGATTGGGGGGTGAAAAGTGTGTCTGCGTGTTCTACTGTTAGTGTAGTGTTTGGTGCAAACTTACTTGATCTCTTCTCTCCTTGGAAGCCGGAACGAAAAGGCTTCACGAGGAGCGATGACATCACTTCCTCCGCTTCTATTTACAGTTCAGAAGCCGAGGAAGCTTGTCATTTGCCAGGAGCGATCGTGAGGGGGTGGCCATTAATCAGTTGCTTCCTCCCCCCCCAGCTCGGATCACTCCTGGAGCTAATCCGACCGCCGCAGGCATGGGGGGTTCCATGCGGACCCCCCGCCCATGGGCAGGCAGGGACTTACAGGTAAGCCCTTATGCCTGCCCGTGCCATTGTGCCGACGTACATCGGCGTGCGGTGGGCGGCAACTGGTTAAGGGTTTATCATTTTTATCATAGGTATATTTTAAATGATAGAAACAGAATATCAACCAAAAATCCAGAAAAACATGATACAAATGTTATAAACGGAGTTGCAGTTCGGTGAGTAAAATAAGTATTTGATCCCCAAGCAAAACATGACTTCATACTTGGTGGAGAAACCCTTGTTGGCAAGCACAGAGGTAAGATGTTTCTTGTAGTTGGTTACCAGGTCTGCACACATCTCAGGAGGGATTTTGGTCCACCCTTTTTTACGGATCTTGTCTAAATCCATAAGGTTTCTTGGCTGTTGCTTTTCAACTCAAAGTTTCAGCTCCCTCCATACATTTATTATAGGATTAAGGTCTGGAGACTAGCTAGACCACTCCATGAGCTTAATGTGCTTTTTATTGAGCCACTCCTTTGTTGCCTTGGCGGGTTTTTTTGGTCATGGTCATGCTGGAAGACCCATCTTCAGTGTTCTGGCTGAGGGAAGAAGGTTCTCATCCAAGATTTTACAATACATGGCCCCGTCTATTGGCCCCTCAATGCGGCAAAGTCGGCCTGTACCTTTAGCAGAGAAACCGCCCAAAGCATAATGTTTTTATCTCCGTGCTTGACTGTGGGGATGGTGCTCTTAGAGTCATAGGCAGCATTTTTCTTCCTCCAAACACGGTGAGTCGAGTTAATGCCAAAGAGCTCAATTTTGCTCTCATCTGACCACAGCACTTTCTCCCAATCTTTCTCTGAATCATTTAGATATTTATTGGCAAACTTCAGATGGGACTGTACATGTGCCTTCTTGAAGTGGGGGACCTTGTGGGGGCTGCAGGATTTCAATTCATGACAGCATATTGTGTTACCATTGGTTTGTTTGGTGACTGTGGTCCCAACTGCCTTGAGATCATTCACAAGCTCCTTCCGTGTAGTTCTAGGCTGATCCCTCACTTTACTCATGATTATCCTTACCCCACGAGGCAAAATATTGCAGGAGCTCCAGACCAATAGCGATTGATGGTTATTTTGTATTTCTTCAATTTACGAATAATCACTCCAACAGTTCTCTCCTTCTCACCAAGCTTCTTGCTGATGGTCTTGTAGCCCATTCCAGCCTTCTGCAGGTCTACAAACTTTTCCCTGATGTCCTTTGACAGCTCTTTGGTCTTGCCCATGATGGTAAGGTTTGAATGAAATAAAGAGATTCTGTGGACAAGTGTCTTTTATACACATAATGACTTATCGTTTGGAGCACCTTCCTAAACTGACAGGACTATTCTCTGTACCACATGAGCACATACTGTAGCCAGTCTGTGGGAGCCAAAATTATTGTTGGTTGGTAGGGGATCAAATACTTATTTTACTCACTGAACTGCAACCCAATTTATAACATCTGTATCATGTGTTTTTCCGGATTTTTGGTTGATATTATGTCTCTATCATTTAAAATACACCTATGATAAAAATTATAGACCCTTCATTTCTTTGTAAGTGGGAAAAACTTACAAAATCTGCAGGGTATCAAATAATTATTTTCTCCACTGTATCTCTGTTTTACAGTGAGCCGTGTGTAGTGAAAGTCCAATTCTCCTGCTTATGCCAGTTCATACGTGCCTTATGGTTAATAGGACCCTGCCAGTTTAGTAATCAAAAGCTTTGAAGAAACATATATAAGTAACTACAGCATTGCCAATCTTCATTTTTACTGCTTTAACAATGCCCAGAACCAAGGGAATTCAGCAACATTGGCTGTAGCCTTGTTTCCACGGCCTGCCTAGCTCACTAGTTGCTATATTTTGGCTCATTATTAGACATATTCTGCAGACAAATTAGCCGTCTTTGGCCATTTTCAGCTTTTAGTAACATATTTCTGCAACAGTACTGTTAACCCCTTTAAGTACAGAAATGGTGCAGTCCATAGCTGAGAGTATTGGTTCTCCTGTAAAAAGGACGTGACAAGGGTCCTCAAAAAATGTAGAAAAAAAAAAAAAAAGCACAAAGAGCTGACCTATTTGGCTGAAATGGGGAAATGATTTTGGAGCCAACTTCTAAGGCGAGACAAAAGCAAAACAAGCTGATGCGTTCCTAAAAAAAAGATCATATGCAGTGGGCTTCTTTGTGACCAAACTATTTCATCATCCTTGTTTTACAGATCATTAATGCTCACAAGGATAACTTTATTAAATTAATGTTAATATGGGGTCTACTCAAAATGTCAAGTGACATTAAATGTGTTTACGTGCTGTTTTAATCCTGCTGTATTTGAACAAATTTTTTTCAGCAGTGCATAAGCACTTTGAACTCATAGACCCAGTGGAGTACTTATGAGGGTATGATTTGTACTGGGTGCGGACTCGTTGGGAGTGCAGCGGGCACCCTCATTGATTTTTTTTTTGTGTGTGTTCCACACTGCCTTACAATACAAAATAAAAAAGACAGGTGGCTGCAGCACCCCCTCAGTGACTCCATACCTGCTGCTTGAATGACAGCGGGAACTCAGGAGTGAGAAGAAATCTCTTCCCCTGCTCAACCCATCACTTCCCTCATACTGAGATCCCGCTGTACATGATCAACTAATGTGTGAGGTTAGGGAGAGGGTCTACTTTGAGGGATCTGTGAGGGGGGGTTGTGGTGAGGGGATGCAGGAGGGCAAGTGTGACAGTAGCCTTACACTTGCCCAGCTCTACTGAATACCCATCAACAACTCTCTCAGATGGCACATTACAACCTAATGTCCTTTAGATCTACTAACAAGTATGTAGTGCAAGGGGGCCTGCTTGACAGGATAAAATGGATTGGATTGTTTAGAAAGAACCTCATATTACATCGTTTTGATAAATCTAAAATTTTACAAAAATAGCCCTGACCTGTTGAGACCTCTGAAAGTATGCTATGGTATCTGGCACCAAGCAGGTCCTTAAAGTCATGTAAGTTGAGAGGTGGGGCCTCCATGGATTGGATTTGTTTTTCCAGCACATCCCACAGATGCTTGATTGGCAGTCCCAAAACCACTCTCCACCTCCAAGGCCAAGCACAAGGTAGGTGTAGAGGTAGGTGATGGATCCCAGGGTAATGATCCCCAACAAGCGATACTAGTCCAAGATACTAATGTCGTGTACACACGGCCGGACTTTTCGACCAAACTTGTCCGACGGAACGAATCCGTCTGACAATTTGACCGTGTGTGGGCTTCATCGGACCTGCAGCGGACCTTTTCTGTCGAAAATGTGACAGACTTTAGATTTAGAACATGTTTCAAATCTTTCCGACGGACTCGAGTCCGGTTGAAAAATCTGTTCGTCTGTATGCTAGTCCGACAGACGAAAACCGGCACTAGGGCAGCTATTGGCTATGAACTTCCTTTTTCAAGTCCGGTCGTACGTCATAAGGGTCAAATTCGTCGGACTTTGGTGTGATCGTGTGTAGACAAGTCCGATTCTACTGAAGTCCGTCGAAAGGTCCGACGTGATTCAGTCCGTTGAAAGTCCGGTTGTGTGTGCACAGCATAAGGTGCACGTCTAGTATATGTCTTTGCTAAAACATAGCTTTTTTAAGCACAACCAGTATAATTGTAGCAAAAGAAGCTTACTTGTTTTGGCAAGTAGTCTTAATCATGTCTGTGCACTACAAAAAGGTTTACCTTATTTTCATACACAATGGCTTATTTGGTAATAACATTTTAATATAGAAAGTCTGCATTTTGTTTCCTAAAATACTTCTAAGGTTAGATGGGACCAGCAGAAGAGATTTATCAATTCTGTCACACAGCAAGGCATATTGTGCAGCAGATTTACTATAAAGTTACAACTTGATTCCTAAATTCCTTCATGTTCGACAAAATAAAACCTGGCCCTGACCACTTTTTAAATGTGAGTTTGTTTAGAATAAAATTCTGTTTCATCTTCAGTGCTAATATAAGAACTTTAAAAACCTGTTGCACAGGTCTGCAAATGCAGGAGTCGCAAATACACAGTAAAATTGTCACATAGGTTTTGCTAAATGAGAGGCGGCCCGATTTGCATTTAATTGTGCTGCTAAATTGTTTGATAAATGTCCCCCATAATATTTATATATATATATTCCCTATAAAGGGGTGAGGGTAGAATAAAAATGTTTATTTCTAACAGAAGGTGTGGTGTTTGATGTAATACGTAAAAGACTGGAACCTCTTACACTAACAAAACATTCTTGAAAAATACTGTAATTGTCCTAGCTCCATGCCAAAAAAGTTACAGTACATAGAGTTCACCTTCAAGAAAACATGCCAGAATAGCAATACAGAGTGTAAAATCACATGAAAGGTATTACCACCTGTTAGAGACTGTTTCTAGTGCCCTTCGTAGGAGGGGTCACTAGGACCACAGTAATAAAGGGGAAAGCATCCTTATGAAATAGGAAGTACACCGCCTCCTTCCGTCCTGGTTTCTAAAGAGGACCTTCTCATAATTAGACTACTATATTTCAAAGCTGTCCAATACTAAATCTAGCGGGGCTAAACTAGGAGATGCCAGCTAGCCACCTTATACCTTCTCAAATTTGCCTCTATGTTGCTATATCAGCTTTTAAAACTGTAACGTCGTACCCATTTGTTCAAGCCACATCTCAGGCGTAGGGGGAGCCTGAGATATCCAGTGTATTTGTATGAACCTGCAAGCCTAAAACAAAGCCCTAGCAGCTGCTTCTCTAACAAATTTATCCAGAAGTACCAGCGTCAAGCATACCCAAAATAAAGTGCTTGGGCTCCAAGGCAATGGGGACCTGGAATGCATTGTTTACCAAAGTGACAACGGTATTCCAGTAGCGGTGAAGCTTCGGGCACATCCAGAGCAAGTGTATTAGATCTCCTGTATCTCTGTCACACCTTGCACATATTGGTCTAAGTGTAAGCCCATGGAATGCAGTTTGAGTGGGGTACAATGAGCTCTTAGATAAATATATAGCTGTGACAATTTCTGCAAGACATTTAGAGAGCATAAACGTACAGTTTCTAGGGCTTCTTCCCATTGCTCTCCTGCTATATCACCCACGTCTCCTTACCACTTCTCACAGGCTGAGCTGGGAAAACTCTCCAAATATACCCCCATGAGCCCATAGTATACTATTCGTTGACTCTGGTCCAACCTCAACCCCATAGGACCACGTCATTATACATTTTTCAAGGAACTGGGGAAATGTAAATTCTAATCTACACCCATCCCTTTCTTTAGAACATTGTTTAAATATTATGTTTTCATCTAAACTTAAAGTGTACATTTGACCAAAAAAAAACACATTCCACATAAAAATAAAGCATACTAATTGCTGACTTCACCCCATTCTCATCCCCATACATACATTTTCCCTAGATTCTAGTTAAAGGAGTTGTAAAGGCAGAAGGTTTTCATCCTTATGCATTAGGATAAAAAGCCTTCTGTGTGTAACACCCCCCCCATACTTACCTGAGCCCCATCATTATCCAGCAATGTCCACAAGTCCCTTGGCCATCCTGATTGGCTGAGACACAACAGCAAAGCCATTGGCTCCCGCGGCTGTCAATCAAAGTCAGTTAGCCAATCAGGAGAGAGGGGGTGGGACAAATGACAGCTACGTGTCAGAATGGACACACGGAGCTGTAGCTGGGCTCGGGTTCCCCCATAGCAAGCTGCTTGCTATGGGAGAACTTGACAGGAGGGAGGGGCCAGGAGCAACAAAGAGAGACCCGAGAAGAGGAGGATCCAGGCTGCTCTGTGAAAAACCACTGCACAGAGGAGGTAAGTGTATTAAAAAAAAGAGAGTGTTAAGAAAATAGAAGACTAAAGAGGTCATGGCTGTAAATTAATAAGAGTTTGATATGTTTTCAATCGAGGTCTAGAAGAATATGGGGCAAGTTTCCTCTCATTCAATGCTACTATTCACGTTCTGTAACACATGTGAAGGTTCTCCATTAGCTCCAACACTTTGGTCACTGCTGCAGTGCTATTTATCTATAACAGGCTACTTTTTTGATTTGTAGGTGTGCTGGTAGGGTGAGCTGAGCAACAATAAGGACCTTTGTGGATGCTTTGTCCACATTTCCTGCAGCTTAAGAGGTCATCTAGTTAATGGTAAATACTTGAATGTCTATAGTGTGGCCACTATTCTTGAATGTCTAGCGTGGCCACTGATTTGCTAAAATTATATACTATGTCTAATCCTTCTGTCTATATATTTTAACTAAATCATTTATGTTGGAGGGTAATGTTTAAAAGTGTCATATCAAAGTCGTCTAAGGGTACCATATTAAAAAAATAAAAATGTAAACTTACTAAACAAAAAGACACCGTTTTCAATTTATTTCACCGATGAACTATATGTTGAAAGTAACAACCATTTAAAGCGGATATACTGGTAATTCTTCAAATGTGGCAAGATCCGAAAAGCTGCCATTTGGAATAAATGCAGGTATGTGGGTTAATGACATCCAGTAACTTGGACTGTGCTCCTCCCAATGTCCCATGACCAGCCTGAAAATGGGGATATAAATCCAGATAGATATGAATACTTTGAGCAGGCTAAATATAGAAATCAGTCAGAGAGCAGTTGTGTGTATTTATAACTCATTAACCTAAGATATTGCAGCTATCACCTGGCTTGCAGCCAGCATAAATATGTTCTCAGTTTGCATTCACATATAATAGGAACGTAGGTGTTAAATTACATGACCTATTATTATTAATTTTCCACCCAAGTAAAACATTGATTTCAGCACAGTAGTGGCCTTTCATGCCCAGAATAGTGAATAACTATTGTCAAATACACTCTTTATATGTAATTAAAGAGGAACTGCAGTTTGCTCACAAAATCTGTAATAAAAACATCTATGCCTTTCTGAAGCTTCTCTCCAATCACTTTGCATGTTATTTTTTACATACTGTGATTCTGTACTTGCCAAATATGCTGCAGAAACCTCCCCCCCCACTGAGTCTGGCTGCATCCATTTTAATCGTGGGCAGCTGAAGCTGCTGTCTGTTTACTTCCTGGATTTACACAGACACACAGAGGCACACTTGCAGCTCTCACTGGCCCTCTTATGACTCATCCCCCCTTCCTTCCTGGCAAACTCTCATTAGAGTAAGAGAGAGAGCTGTGCATAATCTCATAAGCCTAGGCCAGTGATGGCGGACCTTGGCACCCCAGATGTTTTGGAACTATATTTACCATGATGCCCATGCACTCTGCAGTGTAGTGGAGCATCATGGGAAATGTAGTTCCAAAACATCTGGGGTGCCAAGGTTCGCCATCACTGGCCTAGGCCAATGACCAGACAAGAAACAGGAAATGGGCTGTATAAGGTTTTTACTGTCAGAAAAAAAATGTTTTACTATCAAACATTAAAACAGCAAGGGCAGAAGATTTATTAGATGGAAAGTTGAAAAAATGACTGAAGTTACGCTTTAACTATAAATGAACATTACAAATTACTTTTTCAGTTGCAACATGACAGTCAAACCTAAAAATAGGAAACAGGAAAAGAGAATGGGCGGAGGAGAATTAGGGCAAAACCAAAGACCAAAATTAAATTGCCAAGAGGAAAAGCTTTGGTGTTTTACGTTATCTTTTCTATTCTAAAGTTTCAAAGTTTTTACATTAATGATAAAAGCATTACTAAACTCAGGACCCTGCATTCGCTATATCTGGTCCTCCACAGAACATGGAAATGCAATAGATTTAGTAATTATAAACTGCTAAATACCTTTTCTCATCAGCAGTATATAACAGTCTTGTGACTTCTATCAGTGTCTCGTTAAAGCTTGTAGGAGGAGTTTTTATTCTCCTCTGACTGTCCTTTGAGGCTGCAGGACTCCTGACCCTCTGTCTGGACAGTGCTGATTGGCCCTGTGCTGATCACATGCACCCTCTTAAGAAAAAACAAACAAACTCGCCAGCAATACACACCAAATTGAGCAAGCGTAGGGTGACTTCCAAGGCTCTGTCTTATCAGGAGTAGGGATGAGCCGAACACTCCCCTGTTCGGTTCGCACCAGAACATGCGAACAGGCAAAAAATTTGTTCGAACACGCGAACACCGTTAGAGTCTATGGGACACGAACATGAATAATCAAAAGTGCTAATTTTAAAGGCTTATATCCAAGTTATTGTCATAAAAAGTGTTTGGGGACCTGGGTCCTGCCCCAGGGGACATGGAGCAATGCAAAAAAAGTTTTAAAAACGGCCGTTTTTTCGGGAGCAGTGATTTTAATAATGCTTAACGTGAAACAATAAAAGTGTAATATTCCTTTAAATTTCATACCTGGGGGGTGTCTATAGTATGCCTGTAAAGGGGTGCATGTTTCCCGTGTTTAGAACAGTTTGACAGCAAAATGACATTTCAAAGGAAAAAAGTCATTTAAAACTACTCGCGGCTATTAATGAATTGCCGGTCCGACAATACACATAGAAGTTCATTGATAAAAACGGCATGGGAATTCCCCACAGGGGAACCCCAAACTAAAATTAAAAAAAAAAATGACGTGGGGGGTCCCCCTAAATTCCATACCAGGCCCTTCAGGTCTGGTATGGATATTAAAGGGGAACCCCGGCCAAAATTTTTTAAAAAATGGCGTGGGGTCCCCCTCAAAATCTATACCAGACCCTTCAGGTCTGGTATGGATTTTAAGGGGAACCCCGCGCCAAAATTTTTTTAAAAAAATGGCGTGGGGTCCCCCCAAAAATCCATACCAGACCTTTATCCGAGCACGCAACCTGGCAGGCCACAGGAAAAGAGGGGGGGGACAAGAAAGCGCCCCCCCCTCCTGAACCGTACCAGGCCACATGCCCTCAACATTGGGAGGGTACTTTGGGGTAGCCCCCCAAAACACCTTGTCCCCATGTTGATGGGGACAAGCGCCTCATCCCCACAACCCTTGCCCGGTGGTTGTGGGGGTCTGAGGGCGGGGGGCTTATCGGAATCTGGAAGCCCCCTTTAACAAGGGGACCCCCAGATCCTGGCCCTCCCCCTGTGTGAAATGGTACCATTTCCCAAAAATGTGTCAAAAATGTTAAAAATGACAAGAGACCGTTTTTGACAATTCCTTTTTTTAAATGCTTCTTCTTTCTTCTATCTTCTATCTTCCTTCGGTTTCTTCCTCCATCTTCTTCTTCTGGTTCTTCCTCTGGTGTTCTCGTCAGGCATCTTCCTCCACGGCGTCTTCTTCCCCTCTTCTTCTCGGGCCGCTCCGCATCCACCATGATGGGAGGCTCCCGCTGTATGACGCTTCTACTCTTCTGACGGTTCTTAAATAACGGAGGGCAGGGCCACCCGGTGACACACGGGGACTTGACAGGGACTTCCCTGTGGCATTCCCCGTGACGTCAGAGGGGGTCGGACAGGGAAGTCACTGTGCGTTGGAGGGGGGAAGATTCACATTGATTTGCCTGTTGACCACCCCGCACTTGGTGACATCACTATAGCGTGTTGCAGAAAGGGAAAAAGTTCCGCCCCTTTGGTTGGAGCCAGCTCATACTGATGGGCGTGGCTTAGTAAGGTAGTGGTCACCTGGGGCGTGGGCATATGGATGAATATATTGGGGCACACAGGACAGAGGAGCCACAGACCGCCTAGGCTCTGAAGAAAAGAGTACACCCCTGAAACGCGTCAGCTGTTTGGGGTACCATCTTCTACTTCTTGTCATCAGGTCCTGTCTGCAGGTGCCAAGGGATGCAGTTTTGACTGTTAAAAAAAGCCTGTTTTTTACACTTGTTTGTGAGTAGTACCATTGCTTATATATACTTTTAATAAAACTCTTATATTGGTAATGCACTAGGTCGGTGCGCCCTCTTTTTTTTCTGGTTTTTTTTTCTGTTTTCTCTAAAGTGTATATAAACCCTGACAACAAACTTCTTATTTGGTCCCTCTTGGATATACCACTGAAAGTTGTTTTATGTGTAAAAAATAACTGTTCATCTTGCTCAAGACTTTCCGTGCACTCTGCGATGTTATCAGCCCTGCTCAGAACCCCTGAGCATCTCTCCACTATGTTATGGAGATAAGGTGATGGGGAGGTGTTCAGTAGTCCCAACACACTTCCTGTCCTAGGGTGACAACGCTGCTTCTTTATAAACACAATGCAGTGAGTGAGTGTTAGGACGGGAAGGATGTTACTAGCAGAATCACCACCACTTAAAAGAATGTATGGGGAAAGAAGCCTGAAAAAGAAACACTGAAACACTCATACAAGATAACACTTGCAAGTCGATTCAAGTTCTGAAGAGCGAAAGGAATTTTTTAGGGTTGTGATTTGCAAAGAGTTGCAGTTTCATTTTTCATCGTGATCAGTAATCTTTGTGGTTTACTTCTTGCTCATCACTTCTCTGTGTTCATGTGATAAGCCCAGACATAACCAAATGTCCCACAGTTTCTTCTAAGGCAGATAGTAAAAGAATACATTACACTCCATGGTGTCTTTGAAAAGAGTAATCAGCTGGAAACACTTTTACAACAGAGCTGCAAAGGAAACAAAAGTTAATGCACAGTGTCATATCTTGCTCGAAGCCAAGTTCTCTTTAATGTACTCCTGCCAGGGCTTGTGCATTTTATATCACATATTGCAACACTAATATGCATATGCATTATTAAGCTTTCTATAATTAGCATGTTTAAAAGTAGATCAGAAAGTAGATTTAACGTGTTAATGTTATTTCAAAAGTAGTTTTTAATCTTTTTAAAATCTGCAGCTTACATTTAAAGTAGAACTAAAGGTAACTTTCATTTTGGATAGTGTAACGGAGGGTTATAACCCCGGTCATGTTTTTTTTTTGCCATCTGTGTCCCATTGGAGAGATTTCCCTTAACTTCCTGTCCAGTAGCCAAGACAGGAAGTAAGAAGAAATCCCTCCAAAGTGAGGGAATCCCTGGTTGTCACCGGAACAAGTGTCCTCATTGGAAGAGTACCCCTCTATTACTGTCCTGGGGACAACCCAAAATTTGGAATTTTATTTCACTCTTAGTAATAACAGTGTACAGGACAAATAGAGAGTGTGAATCTCCCTAACAAGGGTACAGAGAGCAATAACACCTGACAAGTGTTCTAATCCTTCTCTATTCTATCCACACCAAAAAAATTTTTGCCTTTAGACCCCTTTCACACTGGGGGTGTTTTTCAGGCGCTTTAGCGCTAAAAATAGCATCTGTAAAGCGCCTGAAAAATGCCTTATCTGCAATCCCAGTGTGAAAGCCCAAGTGCTTTCACACTGGGGTGCTGTGCTGGCAGGACATCAAAAAAAGTTCTGCAAGCAGCTTCTTTGAGGCTCTTTAGAAGCGGTGTATACCCCGCTGCTAAAGCGCCCTTGCCCATTGAAATCAATGGGCAGCGCCGCCGAAGCAGCTCGGCAGCAGTGCTTCTAACCCTTTATTCTGCCGCTAGTGGGGGTTAAAAGCACCCCGCTAGCGGCCGAAAAGCGCCTCTGAAACGCAGCTTTACCGCTGACGCCCCCACTCTGTCAGTAAAAGGGATTTTAGTTATACTTTAAATACCTGGTGATCCTGCCAAGAAGTGTCTTTGTTAAGGCACTTCCTGTTATAGGGTGACAACGGTCTTCCTGCCTTGGCAGTCACATGCACCCCTGGTGGAAACTACAAGTTGTCATGCTGCCACATACTGCACAGGAATGGTACACCTTTTTGGTTTTTTAACATGGTACACTGTTGTCACTATCAAGAAGCCGTTCCACACCAATGGTGTTTAATGAAGAGTGCTTTAGCAAATTAATTGCTATGCAGTCTTATTTATTACAGGTACTTATATAGCGCTGTCAATGTATGCAGTGCTTTACATTTTTATTATACATTCACATCAGTCCCTACCCTCAAGGAACTTATACTGTAAGGGCCCTACCTCACATTCATACTTTGGCCAATTTAGACAGGAACCAATTAACCTACCAGCATGTATTTAGAGTACCCAGATGAAACCCACACAGGTACAGAGAGAAAATGCAAACTCCAGGCAGGTAGTGCCATGGTTGGGATTTGACCTAACAACTCTAGGCAGAGGGGCAAACCTCTTAGCCACTGTGGTGCCCCAGTTAGAGTTTGTTCACAATGTCCATATGCTACATGTTCTAGTATGCATTCAGCTGTCAGTTTTTACCTGCAGTGAGCTGTGCTAGAGGGGACAGTGTGATGCACGTTTCAGAGCATCGTACTGCTTGCTTTTTTTTTTTTACTTTATTTGATGTGAACAAATTTAAAGATTCGTTAATCACATTCATCTGCCCATATTAACTCTTATTATGTATCTTTATTTTATGGAAGTCTTAATAATTAGGAGCAAATACCTGGTGATCCTTCCAGTCCCCCTGTGTTCTTCCAGTATTCTGACAATGCCAATTCTGGAAACAGATCTGTGCTGGTGTGGTCAGTTTGCATCTCTCAGCACCTAATCAGCATACCTCCCAACTGTCCCTGATTTCGAGGGACTGTCACGGATTTGGAACAAAGTCCCTCTGTCCCTCTTTCCTCCTCATTTTGGTCTGATCTATATAGTTGTATATTAAAAAAAGCACTTAACCTCTTTCAAAAAGTTCCCAGTGCTAAACCTTTCATCCAATTTCTAAATGCCTGTATTTTTTACATTTCAAAAGCCAGTATAAAGGAATAGTGGGGCAAAAAAGAGCACTTGTGGATTTAACTAGTCTTTTTTTTCCCCATAATTCTCCTTTAAGGGGGCGTGGCAGGGCTGTGTGTCCTATGCCTACATACTTTTGGTAATATAATAGATGCCCCTCGTTCCTATCTCAAAAAGTTGGGAGGTATGAATCAGGGTTGCAATCCTGTAGATAGCATGACTGACACGCCCCCTGCCCAGCCCTACTCATTTTCATTGACAGTGGCTTCTAGCAGAAGCCTCGCTGTCAGAACCTACAGCCTGTAGTAGCATGCAGGCTCGCTGATAAGGCAGTACAGCCAGCCCTACTGAACCGGGCCTGGGCCCCATCAGCTCAAAAGGAGGGGGCACTCGGGCACCTGCTGAGCAGGAGGGCTGGCTGTACTGCCTTATTGCAGACTCTTGTGGCTCCCCCTGTAGCACTGCCAGCTGCTGTGGGCACACAGAGGGATTGTTTCAGGATGGAGAGGTTAGTATGTCCTATTTACAGGCCCCTTACATTCCTGAACTCTATACTGATTGTTCCTGGGGGTCCATTCATAGGGAGGGCTGGCAGCCTTAGGCCTGGGGGGCAATCCAGTCAAGTGAACCACCAAATCAGCTCACCATTCATGCCCACCTGGTTTTTCAATGTAGACTCACCAGTGCCCATCAATGCAGCCTGATCAGTGCCCAACCAATGCAGCCTCACCAGTGTCCAACCAATGCAACCTCACCAGTGCCCATCAATGCAGCCTGATCAGTACTCATCAATTCAGCCTCACCAGTGCCCAGAAATGCAGCTTCACCAGTGCTCATACATGTAGCCTCACTCATTGGGCCACGTCGAGTAAGCGGGAGATGGAGATCCCCGCTCTGTGTAAACTGGCGGCGCTCCCCCTTCTCTTCAGAGGCAGCCTGACGTGCACCGGCCTGAAAGCTGTCCCAGGGAAGGTGGCCAATAGCCCTGAGTTCCCGGCCAACCCCGGGCCTTGGGATTCAGGGCTAATAATAGTCATTGGTAATACCGATACCTGGGGATTTTTGAGGGCACACTCGGGGCTATAGCCCAGGTCAGCCCCCCTCCCAATGCCACTGCCCACAGGCCATGGCCAGCACAGGACCTGACAGCCAGAGAGTGTAGTGAAGGGTAAGCTGCTATTCCCACTGAAAGTAAGCTAGCTGCTCTCAGTCAGTTCTTCTCTCTGTGTACTCGAAACTAGTTGCAACTTGCACTGTCTCACTCTTGCAGCCACTCCAGCCAGCACCCAACCCCCAGCCTGAGCCAGTCACAGGATGCGTCCCCTGGCACGCCCTGCCTCTGAGATTCCTGGGAGTTGTAGTTTGCTGCACTGCTTAGTTCCAACCACTTCCTCTAGGAACTTGAGCGTGGTCCAGATTACAACTCCCAGAATGCAGCGCAGCAGCCAGCCAGTCGGCATTTTGAATATAAGGTAGATGGCCTGGGGGGAAATTTCTACCCTGCCCACCCCTGATCACTGAAGTATAGTAAATTGTTGTAGACCTTGTTGAGCAGTGCTATTCATGGGTCTTGTTCAATGATGGGTATAATTTCTACCATGGCTGTGAAGCTTAGCATCATTTCATACTTTCAAAGGGGGAACGCGGTCAGAGGGCCCGTGATGTCTAACATCCGCCCTGGTAGCATTGGTCACACAGTGCAATGATAGATAGGGAACATTTAAATGAAGTGCAAACTTTATTTTTAGCAATGGCACTTTGTGAATTATAAATGTTTTTAAAGTGGTTCTAAGGGCTGAAAGTTTTTTTTTTTTTTTTTAACTAATGCATTTTCTGCATTAAGGTAAAAAACCTTCTTTGTCCAGCCCCCCTGACCTCTGAAGTTGCAGGCAATGCGGAGTAATTCATTACCAACAGCAGAAAGTTTCCATTTCAGCAGCTTAATTAATTCTGCCCCCCCCCCCCCATTCCAGCAGTGACTTGGCAGCCCACTAGCCTTCTGCTCTCTAATGTGTTTACAGAGCAGAGTTCCCAGACTTCACTTGGATGACTTTACTGTATCTTTTGTAATTTTGCTCCACAGTGCCTGCAGCTACAAAGATCAGTAATGGCTTGTTTTAAAGCTTATTTACTGCTTGTTGAGGAATATTTAAATATTTGAATGCCCATCGTCTAACCACAGTTCTACTTTAGGTTTCTAATTTTTTCTTCATACTTAGGTGCTTTTAGCAATTACCTGGAAATAAAGAATTAACATTATATACAAATTAAATTACAAATTACAAATTAAATAAAGAGGCTCTGCAGAATCTGCTGTATAGTTGTAATGTTATCCAAGGTAGGACAATAGGTACAGTACTGTAATTCAGACTTGCTGCTCAGGGCAGGATTTTCAGCTCAGAAATTTTACCTGCAGGTTTCCATGATTCCTCTGCAGCGCTAACATTACAGGATGCAGGTCTACCTTGTAGTCATGTTAACTTAACCTCATTCCGTCAAGTATTGTGCTGATATGTATGTAGGTCTTAGTCTTTTCTGGTCTATATTTCAGTTACAATAAATAGCATGGTCAGTCACCAAGGGAAATCAGAGTCAGCTAATGACGCTATTGAACAAACTCTGTGAATGCAACTAAATTTACAGGCATTGTATTGACATGTCACGGAACGTCCCACACTCCACTTGAGTGCTTCCGTCAGTATACCACTTCCTTGTAGTCTGGATACAGATATCAGATATTCCAACCTCTCTGAGCACAAAACAAGGCGACACTTGCTTGTTGCTAACATGGACTGACTCTTTATTTGAGATCTCACACAAATATATACACAGCAGAATGACTAAAACCTAACCTAATTAACATGAGCTAATTAACTAATCCTTTCACCCAGACTAAGTGACTACGTCTCCTAGCTCATTGACTATTCAACACACATTACCATAAACATCAACACGGGGTTAATTAGAACAAACAACAATGAGGTGAATACCCTTAGAACCTGTGGTAAGCCAGACTAAACTCATTTACATTAAACACATTATAGCTGACATCAGACAGGTGAGTGGAGCTGATGACATTAGCATCTTCTCACAGTATGAGTCCCAACAGTATGACTCAGTCACTATTGCTACTATTGCAAATACAGGGTCCCCAGAGTCTGTGTGTCCTGGGGGACAAGGACCCGAAGCCAAAGTAACAACAACTCAAGGGTACCCCAAATGCCAGGGCCCATAATCTGTAGGCAAGTGGCTCACATTCAGTCCCCTCCAAAAGCCTCTATCCCGGGTGAGTCTGTCACATTTCTCCCCCATCAAAAGTTGACTAACAAGGTCCCAGACCTCCACCTGGTCTGGACATGCGTTAGTCAGGCAGAGTGAACTCACAAAGTCTGTCCACATTATCTCCTTTCTTGGTTGCAAGGAATAGTTGACCTCAGTAGGTGTGAGGCAGAGGTCATTGACTCTCTGTCCGTCTGTCAGCGCTTCATCTGGGTGGTGTTTACCATTCCATGGCTTGGCCTGTTGCTGGGCAGAGGGGCCCACTGTCCCAATTCCCTGAAGCTGAGAAGAAACTGTAGGTGCTAGGCAGAGACCTGCAGTGCTCTGCCCTGTTGCCAGCGATTCAGCTGGGAGTAGCATCTCCACTACATCAGCTTGTCGCTGGAGAGAGAGGGGCCGACTGCCCCGGCTCCCTGGAACTCCACAGTTGTTGCCGGTGCTGGGCAGAGGTTGGCAGCACTCTGCCCTGTTGCCAGCACTTCTCCTGGGGACTCCGCATCCTCCGCTCCGGCTAACCGTTGGGGCAGGAGGCTGGCTTCCTCCACTCCCAAACTGTGTAGCTGGCATTGGGGAGGTGAGCCGGTTGCTTCCTTTTCCATTCCCTCATCTGGCTGCTGGGACGACAGGTCTATGGTACTGTCTCCCAGGTGCACAGATCTTTGCTGGGGAGAAAAGTCCGCTTCCTCCACCCTGGCCAACTGTTGGGGAGGGACAACACACACCTCCTCTCCCTTCTCCCCCTGTATCTGCTGCTGGGAAGTGATTGCCACCTTCTCACCCTGAGCCTCCGAAACTGCCACAGGTGTGGGGCAGAGGTCTTGGACCCTCTGTCCGGTTGCCAGCACTTCTGCTGGGGGTTTGCTAGGTGGTTCCTCCTCTACAGAAATGTCTATTAAATCCTCAGTTTCTGGAATTGTTAAAAGTGTGGGACAAAAGGTCTTGGACCCTCTGTTCAGATACCAGATCTTCAGCTGGAGAAGTTTATTGTAACTCCATAGATGCTGCTGGCAGAAAATCACATGTCCCTGTCAGTGTTGTGGGAGAAAGGCCGACTACCTCTTCTCTCAAGAAGGCCGATGCCACTGTTGGTGCTGAGCAGAGCACAGTGAACTTTGGCCCTGATAGCAGCTCTTCTGCTGGAGGCTCATCAGGTTGTTCTTCCTCAGCAGAAAAGTCTATCAAATCCCATGTCTCTGCAACTGATGTCTGGGGATATAGGTTCACCATCTCCTGTCCATGGAACCCAGAAGATGCTATCATTGCTGGGCAGAGGTTAGCAGAGCTCTGCCCTGTTGTCAGCACTTCAGGTTTGGGGACAGCAATCTCCGGATTTTAAACTGCCGATTCTCTCGCATGCTGCTGATTGTGTTTTAGCAGTTTCCTGTATGCCCTTTCCAGATGCTGTTCCTTCCTTAGCAAATGGTCCAGATCACGTTTGAGCTCTGAGACCCCTGCAAGACCGAGCATAGCCTCTCTATATTCTCACAGGTCCTCAAGGTCAGGTTCCCCTTCATCGACAAACACAAAATGATCTGTAAGGCTCTCCCACATAAAACCAGGGCCTCCAAAGTCATATCCCTCCGGAGAGCATTCTGTTGTCTCCCCTAAATGTTCCTGCTCTGCGTGCCATTGCAGAGCCCGATAATGATTGTCCAGCTCTATCTCCTGCTGGACCAGCCTGTCCAACTCAGTCACCCATTGCTCCTGGGGCCGCTCTCCCAGGAATGCCATCCACAATGCCCGTTGGTCACTGGCCCGTTGCTCTTGGGTTGGAAAGCACTTGCCCTGTTTTATACCAGCGAGCTGGAGGGCTCCAATCCAGAGCTCCACCTGAATTTGCTGCCTGAGCTCCAGGTATTCATCCTCAGACACAGTCCTGGTGTATGTTGAAAGGATGATCCCCAGCAGCCCCGGGAACTCTGATGCCAGGTCCATATCTCCGCTGGGGTGACGGAAGTCTGCTATCCTGATCTTGGATCCAGGTGAAGGTTTAGATTTCCCAGACTGCAGGAAGCTTTCCCGCTGCTTACCACCAATGTCACGGAACATCCCACACTCCGCTTGAGTGCTTCCGTCAGTATACCACTTCCTTGTAATCTGGATACAGATATCAGATATTCCAACCTCTCTGAGCACAAAACAAGGCGACACTTGCTTGTTGCTAACATGGACTG
Organism: Lithobates septentrionalis; assembly: GCA_037952835.1. NCBI lineage: Eukaryota > Metazoa > Chordata > Amphibia > Anura > Ranidae > Lithobates > Lithobates septentrionalis. The sequence goes on from JBBDGP010002141.1 coordinate 1,636,643, forward strand.
ACTCTTTGAGATCTCACACAAATATATACACAGCAGAATGACTAAAACCTAACCTAATTAACATGAGCTAATTAACTAATCCTTTTACCCAGACTAATTGACTATGTCACCTAGCTCATTGACTATTCAACACACATTACCATAAACATCAACACAGGGTTAATTAGAACAATGAGTTGAATACCCTTAGAACCTGTGGTAAGCCAGACTAAACTCATTTACATTAAACACATTATAGCTGACATCAGACAGGTGAGTGGAGTTGATGACATTAGTATCTTCTCACAGTATGAGTCCCAACAGTATGACTCAGTCACTATTGCTACTATGGCAAATACAGGGTCCCCAGAGTCTGATATGTCCTGGGGGACAAGGACCCGAAGCCAAAGTAACAACACCTCAAGGGTACCCCAAATGCCAGGGCCCATAATCTGTAGGCAAGAGGCTCACATTCAGTCCCCTCCAAAAGCCTCTATCCCGGGTGAGTCTGTCACAGTACACTTTCCAATATTTTGTTGTGCGTTTGTTTTAACTAGGTATTAGTGTCGTTATTTCCCTTTGTAGTTTTACCTTGTAAAGACAGGCTTACATGTGGCTGCAGTTTGTAGTGTCATGGCTGATCGACTGTTCTATGTCCATGTATTCATTCACCTAGCTTGTCCCTATTAACTAAAGGGACAGGCAACTTCTTGTTCCAGGTCACGTAGCATTCAATCCTAACCCAGCCATTTTTATGTGTTGCATCACAAGTGTGGACTGCTAATGTGAAGATAATACTCTCTTTCCTTAAAGGATAAGTTCATATTTTGCAACATGTTACACCCATATTTGGGGTGTAACATGTTACAGATGCACTGGCCCCCGCTCCCCCCCAGACTGACAGCTAGCGGGAGGGCTAAGATCCCACGCTAGCTGTCACAATCTGTAAAAAACTGTAGCCGCGCGGTGCTCCGCCCGTGTCATCCATCCACAGCGTTCTGTGAATAAGAAAACTACAGGGTCCGGAAGCCTTTACGGCTATCGGCTTGTAGTTCTTAATGAACTACCCTGGTGCTGTTGAGCACTGTGGTAGTTCATTAAGTCTTCCTGTCACAGTATAACTGCCTGTCTGCATCGGAGGTACGGCAAGACAGATACACAGACAGTCTACAGGACCGTGGCATTACACCCCGCTGATCCTGAGTGCAATGCTTTATAGGTCCATTCCAAAAAATAAAACATTTATTGCATATTTTCTTTACCTGCAAAAAAATGTGCATTTATCATTTTTTTTTTGTAAAGGTGAACTTATCCTTTAACCCCTTCCCATCGACTGTACACATATAGGCAGCGCAGTGGCTAAGTGATTAGCACTTCTGCCTAGCAGCACTAGGGTCATTGGTGCCGTGGTTGGGAGTGAAACCATCGACCTGGGGTTTGTATTTCCTCCCTGTGCCTGTGTGGGCTTCCTCCCACACTTCAAAGACATGCTGGTAAGTTAACCACTTACCGACCAGTTCCTGTACATATATGGCGGCAGGATGGCTCCTGCGCGAATCTCCATATATGTACTGCGGCTCCTTTAAGAGCCATAGCAGGCAGGCGCGCACGAGAGCCAGAACGAGGATTTGTGTGTGTAAACACACAAATCCCTGTTCTGATGGGAGGAGAAACAGATAATCTGTTCCTACTATGTAGGAACAACGATCCGGCTCCTCCCCTAGTCAGTCACATCCTCTAACAGTTAGAAACACACCTAGGAAACACACTTAACCCCTTGATCGCCCCCTTCCCTGCAAGTGACATTTATACAGTAATCAGTGGCTATTTTTATATCTGATCGCTGTATAAATGTCAATGGTCCCAAAAAAGTGTCCAATCTGTCCACCGCAATCCCGATAAAAAACGCTGATCGCCGCCATTACTATTAAAAAAAAAAATTAAAATGCCATAAATCTATCCCCTATTTTGCAGATGCTATAAACTTTTGCACAAACCAATCAATATACGCTTATTGCGATTTTTACCAAAAATATGTAGAATACATATTGGCCTAAACTGATGAAGAATTTTTTCTTTACATTTTAGATATTATAGAAAAAAGTAAAAAATATTGTTTTTTTTCAAAATTGTAGCTCTTCTTCTGTTTATAGCGTAAAAAATAAAAAACCGCAGAGGTGATCAAATACCACCAAAAGAAACTTCTATTTGTGGGGAAAAAAAGCACATACATTTTGTTTGGGTAAAACTTTGCACGACTGCGCAATTGTCAGTTAAAGCGACGCAGTGCCGTATTGTAAAAAATTGCCTGGTCAGGAAGGGGGTAAATTCTTCCAGGGCTGAAGTGGTTAATTGGATTCTGTCTAAATTGACCCTAGTATGTGTATGTATGAATGTGAGTTAGGGACCTTATACTGTAAGCATTTTGAGAACTGATGTAACTATAAAATATACGGTATATGTGTAAAGCACTGTGTAAATTGACGGTGTTATAGAAGTACCTGTAATAAATAAAATAATCACAGTGATCAGTGACTGTATAGCCCATCCGGATTTTTTTTTCTCCTCTTGATTGGAGAAAAAAGAACCAGTTACACTTACCGGTAACAGTGTTTCTGGGAAGTCTTCCAGGATGGCACCCTGAGAGATGACTGGTCCACCTGACAGGAAACACAATCAATCAAGAGGTTAAAGGCCCCCGCCCCTCCCGATGCTCCTCAGTTGTGACAAAGTATTGACCCACACCAGTGCACGAGAGTGAAAAACAAACACCACCACACTCTAAACATTACATGTTTCCTAGATAGAACGGGTGGGAAGTAGGCCTGCCGTCCTGGAAGACTTCCCAGAAACACCGTTACCGGTAAGTGTAACTGGTTCTTTTCTCAAGTCGTCTTCCAGGACGGCACCCTGAGAGAAGAGCAAGTAGCTCAGGCCTACCTCTAGGGTGGGACCACCGCTTGCAGGACTTTCCTGCCAAATGGCAGGTCCTGAGGAGATAGTAACTCCACTCTATAATGTCTCAGGAACGTGTTCTGGCTTGACCATGTAGCGGCTCTACATATCTGCTCCACCGAAGCTCCGGCCATTTCCGCCCAGGAGGTTGCCAGAGAACGCGTGGAATGCGCTCTAAGGTTTCTAGGAGCTGCTTTACCTGACTGCTCATAGGCTAACGAAATGGTATGCTTAATCCATCTGGCTATAGAAGCCTTGGATGCCTGTTGGCCCTTCTTTTGGCCAGCGAAATTAACTAAAAGATGGCTGGACCTTATGAATTCCTTAACCCTTTCTAGGTAGGATAGTAAACAGCGTCTGACGTCCAGACAATGAAAAGAAACTTCCCCTTCACTTTTGGGGTTACTACAAAAAGGAAGGTAGCACCACTTCTTGAGTCCTATGGAACTTAGGCAGGGGGTCCTGCCTAAGTATAACCCTGTCCTCAAATAAAGAAAACAACGTTTCTTTAATAGAAAAAGCCTGAATGTCACCTACTCTCCTAGCTGAGGTGATTACAAGTAAAAAGGCCAACTTAAAAGGTCAGAATCCTAAGGGGGATCTGATCTATTGGTTCAAATGGGGCCTTTGTTAACCCCTCCAGTACTAGTGTAAGGTCCCAAGGAGGGCACCTGGACATTTGAACAGGGGACAACCTCTCCCTGACCAAGAGAAATCTCTTGATCAGGGGGTGTAATGCCAAACGTTTCTCAAGGAAACAGGACAGGGCTGAAACCTGCGCCCTAACAGTCTTGGTTGCCAAACCTAGATCTGCTCCATCCTGGAGAAATTCTAAGATAGCAGGGATCTCTCTTTGAGAAGTCCCTCTCTCCTGACACCAGCGAGAGAAAATCGCCCAGGTCTTGGCGTAAATACGCCTTGTGACTGGCTTTCTACTAAGGAGCAGTGTATCCACTACTCTGTCAGACAGTCCCTTCTCCCGCAGGTTCTGCCTTTCAAGAGCCAGGCCGTCAGCTTGAAGAAGCTGGGGTCTGGGTGGCGGACTGGACCCTGAAGGAGAAGGTCGTCCCGGACCGGGAGGTGAAGCGGTGGGGCAATGGACCAACCCTGCAGGGTTGGAAACCAGGCTCTCTTGGGCCACCAAGGGGCTATTAGAATCAACTTGCTTTCCGAGAGGAACAGTTTTTGAAGGACCCTCGGAATTAGTCCCAGAGGGGGAAAGGCATAGGCCAGTCGGAAGTCCCAGACCTGTGCCAACGCGTCTATCCCCTCTGAGCCTCTCTCTCTAGCAAGGGAAAAGAATCTCTTTACCCTTCTGCTCTTCCTGCGGGCAAAGAGATCTATCTCTGGAACGCCGAATTGCCGACTTACCAGGGAAAAGACCTCTGGATTCAGTTCCCATTCCCCCTGCAGAATCGGCTGCCGACTGAGGTAGTCTGCCTCTACATTTAATGTCCCCTTTATGTGGACTGCGGAGATGGAAGGAACCCGACTCTCCGCCCAGGACAGGATCTCTGCAGATAGGGATAGGAGTGCTGTAGATCTGGTACCCCCCTGATGATTCAGGAACGCCACTGCCGTGGCATTGTCTGACAAGACCTGCAGCTCCTGGCCCCTGATCCTTCCCTCGAAAGCCTTTAGTGCTTCTCCTATGGCCAACAGCTCTCGAAAGTTGGAGGAGGCCCTTCTCTGTTCTGAATTCCAGGACCCCTGAGCTATTAGTTCCTCTAGGTGGGCTCCCCACCCCCAGGAACTTGGGTCTGTAGTTAACCTGAGAGGCTGAAGTTGGCTCCAAAGGAGGCCCCCTTGAAGCCTCTGAGGAAGGAGCCACCAGTGAAGGGAGTTCTTTACTTCGACCGGAATGGCTATCTCTATGTCCAGAGAGTCTCTTCTTCTGTCCCAAGAGGATAGAAGGAAGTGCTGGAGGGGCCTGGAGGAGTGTAGCTGTGCCCAAGGAACTGCTGGGATAGCTGACGTCATTAGACCCAGAACTCTCATGATACCTCTGTAGGAGATGGTGCTTGCCTGTAACAGCGACCTGACCGCTGATATGAGGCCCTCTACCTTGCCCTGAGGTAGAATTAACTTTTGTTCTGAGGAGTCCACCAGGAACCCTAGATACAACTTTGTCTGAGCAGGAGTCAGTGAGGACTTTTCCCTGCTGACAATCCATCCCAGGTCTTCTAAGGTCTGCATTACTCTGGATAGATCCAGAAGTAGTTGATCCCGACTTAGACTGTAAATCAAAATGTCGTCCAGGTAGGGAATCAATGCCACTCCCTGGAGGTGCAAAAAAGCCACCACCTTGGCCATGACCTTTGTGAAGACTCTCGGACTGGATGCCAGTCCAAAGGGGAGAGCTGTGAACTGCCAGTGTTGCACTCCCTCTGGAGAGGCGATCGCGAATCTCAGGAAGCTTTGATTGCCCTGAAAAATGGGGACATGAAGGTAGGCGTCTTTTAAATCTAAGGTCACCATAAACACATCTTTGAGGAGATGTCTCCTGAGAGAATAGACACTCTCCATGCGGAACTTCTTGTAACGAAGAAAAACATTGAGGTTCCCTAGATTTATAATAAGACGATACCTTCCTGAGGGTTTTGGTACCACAAACACGTGGGAATAAAACCCCTGACCCTGCTGATCCAGTGGAACAGGTATTATAACCCCCTGACTGGCCAGTTCTCTTATATTCTGAAGGATTCCTATCACCTTGCAGGGATCCCTGGGAAGGTAGGTCAAGAGAAACTTGGGGGGTGGAGGGGAGAGAAACTCCAATCTGTAACCCTCTCTTATGATCCGAAGAACATAGGGACTTTGGGTGATCCTTCCCCACTGAGAGGCAAAGTGGGAAAGTCTGCCCCCTACCGGAAAGTCATTTGGGGGTCTTGTCAACTGACTTCTGGCTGGAAAAGAGAACACCAGTCTTTTGTTTGTCTTTTCCTGCGCCCCAACGTCTATTAGGGGAGACCTTTTTCTCAGAGAAGCGATTCTTTGCCTGGGGGCCACGAAAAAAACGCTTCCTCTCTCTCCTAGGTTTGGTAGGAAACTTCTTCCCCTTCTCGGTAGATCTGGCTAAAGCCTGATCTAGGCCAGCACCAAAAAGGAGCGTCCCCTCAAAAGGGAGACCACAAAGATGGGTCTTGGATGAGCTATCCCCATCCCAGGTCCTCACCCAGAGGGCTCGCCTTGCTGAATTTAGCAAGGCACCTGTCTTAGCGGTTGTACGCACTGTCTCCACCGCAGCATCTGCTAAATATGCAACAGCATTCCCTATGACCTCCAGAGAATCCAGGAAATCCTTGGATTTGGAGGTTCGGGATACGTGGTCCATTAATTTACAGACCCACGTGTCGGCATTCCTTGCGATGCAGGCTGAGGCCAATGCAGGGCTCATAGCCGCAGCGTTAGCTTCCCAGGCTCTGCGCAGAATGGTTTCAGCCCTGCGATCCATTTGATCCTTTAAGTCAGGGCTCGACAAACCCCGGGCGCCAGGTCGCGTTTGCGACTAGAATTAGCGACCTGGCGCCTGGGGCGGCACAGCTGGGGGTATCCTGTCTCTGTGCGGACATAGACCCCCCCGTGCGATCGCGTCGGGCCGCGCCGGCCGGTAATTGAGGCCCCGGCTTTGCGGCCTTCTTCGGTAGTTCTAGAGTCCTTCTGAAATCTGGCGCCATCTTGTGGTGGCCGTTGGTATTGCAACCAGCAATGCTAATGCAATGCTAATGCGAAATACCTGCCTGTTTTCACTGCCCATCTCCTTCCCAAAGTGGAGAAGAGAAGGAAGTGAATGTGGGGATAGCCTTTTTTTTTTTTTCGTAATAGATTTTATTTTTATTTATTTATATTTATATAAAAACTGTTTATTTTTTTCCTAATTAAAATTAATTTATTTGTTATCTCCCTGCTTGGCCCCTTTCACACGGGCTGTCTGATCAGGTTCGCCTGTCTGTTTTTCAGGCGGACCTGATTGGACCCTTAGGCCCCTTTCACACTGGGGCGGTGGGGGCGTCGGCGGTACAACAGCGCTATTTTTAGCGCTGCTGTACCGTCGTTCTTGCAGTGGTATTCGGCCGCTAGCGGTGCGGTTTTACCCCCCGCTGGCGGCCGAAAAAGGGTTAAAATCCCTCGTACAGCACGGCTATAGCCGCGGTATTGCCGCGGTATAACCGCGGTGTCCCATTGATTTCAATGGGCAGGAGTGGGGAAGGAGCGGTGAATACACCGCTCCTTCCCCGCTCCAAAAAAGCGGTTTGCAGGACTTTTTTCACCGCCCTGCCTGCGCACCGCTTCAGTGTGAAAGCTCTCGGGCTTTCACACTGAACAAACAGCGGAGGCTGTTTAGGGGCGGTTTTCAGGCGGTATTTTTAGCGCAATACCGCCTGAAAACCACTCCAGTGTGAAAGAGGCCTTAGAGCCCTTTCACATCGAGCCGCGGGGGGCGTCGGCCGTAAAGCGGCGCTATTTTTAGCGCTGCTTTACCATCGTTTTAGTGACGCTATTCGGGCCTCTAGCAGGGCGGTCTTTTTCTGTGTAAATTTAAGATTAGTTATTTTTTTATATTGAAAATAAAGCTTTGTCGGTCGTTTAAAAAAAACCTGGCTCCTAACTTTTTTAGCTGGCTCCTAGATTCCAAGCAAATTTGTCAAGCCCTGCTTTAAGCTACCGGTATCTTCGAAAGAAAGATCCGACTGCTTAGAGACCTGTGCTAAGGAGGCGTCTAGTCTAGGAGTTTTGAAAAATCTTTCCTCATTCTCCTCAGCGAAGGGGCATCTAGGCTTCCAGGTTTTATATTTTAGAAGCCTTCTTTCTGGTTATTTCCATTCCCTTAAGATGACTTCCTTAAGGGCGGAATGTACCGGAAGGACCCTGGCCTGAGGTTTAATCAAGCCTCTATACATCCTATCCTGAGCGGACACCTGTACAGCAGGCTCCTGAATCTCTTCTGAGGCATAAATAGCTTTCAGAAGATCTTCCATGTCGTCAGCAGAAAATATATGTCTGCTAGACCTGGATTCCTCCCTCCCATCCTCCTCTTGGCTGTCCACCACCCCTTCATCAGAAACCTCCTGATTAGGAACTTCTGAATCACACTCTTCCTCGGAATCGTGGGGGAGTGGGTACTTCAGTACATCCGCCCGATATCTCCTAGAGAAGGCAAAGCTCTCCTGGGAAGAGGCATCCTTACTGGAGTGAGCCTCTGAATCCCTAGGCTTAAGGGTGGCCTGAAAAGATTTTAAAGGTGGACAGCATCTCAGTCTGCATGGTAAGGAATTCCTTCATCATCTGGGGATGTTTCCTTCCCTGTCAACTTCTGTATACATTTAAAACAGAAGGGTTTTGGATGATCTGGGGGTAGCCTGTCATTACAGTTCCCACATCTTTTAGAACGGGTGGAGGATTTCACAGGACGGCTGGCAACCTCACGGGCAATAGCATCGTCCCCTGAAAAACACACAGGCATACACTGTGAGAATCGGAGGAGAAGAGTTGGGGTACCCTCCCCCTCTAAACCTCCGAAGGCCGGTCAGACTCACCCCCTGTTGTCTCTTCCATGGCCGCAGACCCTGCAGGTCTCTCCTTCTCATGTTCCATGCTACTTCCGATCCCTGGTGCTGCATACAGGAACGCAGAGGAGACATGGGCGCCTGTTCCCTGTGTCTTTTTATATCCTCTGTATGCTGGCTGTATCGCGCCACCGCCGCCGCCATCTTGCCGAAGACCGGAAGTGATACTGGACAAAGGTCACTTCCTGCTGCAGCCTCCCACTCCCTCCTCTTGGAGGAGGAAGTGATGTCATGATCTCCAGACAAATGGCGCCGAGCCCTGGGACGCTGAGCTACACTCAGCAGAGGAGAAAAAAGGGCTCTCCATGCAGGGATTCTTACCGCGCGACCCCCGAACGATCGTTCCGGTCGGCGGGTGGACAGGCGGACGAACGGCAGCCCTGGCCAGACCCCAGAACGGGTCCCAGGATCTTGTAGCCATTAGAAGGAAAGCCACTAACTCCTGCCCTTGCGCGGCCACCGCACAGGTAAGGAAGGGGAACAGGAAATTTGGCCCCTGAAGTTCTGGGTACACCACCGCACCCAGGGTTCTTCAGCACTCGGGGGGGGGGGGGGGGCTCTTCCATGGGAGAAGCACAGTCACCATTTCAGGTCCTGCTCCTGCTGCCTCCCCCCCCCCCGAGAAATGGATTTGGGAAAAACCCCCAGAAAGGATGATGAACATCCGGCCGGACCCAGCGGCTCCCCAGGCATTTGGTCCGGCTCCCAGGGAGAGACTATCAGCCCCAGGCCTTTAGGTCAACAGAAAATAACAAACAGTTTCGCTGTGGGGAAACACAATCAAAAACTGAGGAGCATCGGGAGGGGCGGGGGCCTTTAACCTCTTGATTGATTGTGTTTCCTGTCAGGTGGACCAGTCATCTCTCAGGGTGCCGTCCTGGAAGACGACTTGAGAAAGATATAGTATCTTTTTCTTCTTGATAGAGGAGAAATGTGTAAACAAAAACAAGTGTATGTACAAAAAATAAATAAAATAATTAAAAAAGAAAAAAAAATAGCTAGATTAGGGTTTGATCTAGGTCCGGGAGAAAGATCATGGTCAAAGTCAAAGGTCAGGTTTAAATTTCAGGGTCAGTGTATTTATAGGATTAAAACAAAAACAGCCAAAAAAAACCTTTTTTTTTTAGATTAGTATCAGTGTGTTTAACGTAGGATAAAGAAAAGCAAAACATGCACTATTGTTTTGTCTTGGGCTGTTCTTTGGTGGAAGATTATGGTAATAGAAAGAAATATACCTCTAAACTTTAAAAAAATATATATTTCTTTACTATTTTGTGCCAGTTTTCCTTTGATGCTATTAAAAAAAAAAATACTGTAATTCAAGAGATAACAGTATATATTACTATTTACCACCAAATGAAAGCCCAATTTGTCCCGAACAAAACAATATACCTGGCTACACTAAGTAGTTGCAATGATATGTGCACTTTTACTAACACATGTGAGCAGGGCAGGACTTAGGTTGGTGGGGGCCCCTGGGCTTGAGTCACTTTTGTGCCCTACCTTCTATATCTATCTGGCACTGATGACACGTGACACTGACAGGTGGCACTGATATGTGGCATTGATGACAGTTGGCACTAATACGTGGCACTGATGACAGATGGCACTAATACGTGGCACTGATAACACGTGACACTGACAGGTGGCACTGGAGGCAGGTGGCACTGGGGAGTCGGAAAAAGATGGCACTATGTTGTGTAACTGTAACTAATGTGAGGGTTCACTCACCGCTGCAGCATGGAAGCTCTCCCTCCTCACATGCTGTCTCTGTGTGAGGAGGGAGAGGCGGCGATGAGAGATGATCTCATATGAGATCACCTCTCATTGGACGAGTGCTAAATGGCCGCTGTGATTGGCCATTTAGCACAATCTGTGATTGGCTGTGTCCAAGGGACATGGCCAACACAGAACTTCCCCGATGCGCGCCCGCGGCGGCGCGCAGAGGGGAAGTATACAGGAGGACATCCAGGGACGCCCTCCTGGCAATTGGCGTCCGCGCTATAGCGCGAGCGCTGCGGGGCCCCCTATTGGGCGGGGCCCATGGGCTTGAGCTCACTCAAACCCTATAGTAAGTCCGACCCTGCATTGAGGCTGGGTTCACACTTAAACCGGATGCGGAGCACAGCAGGGGTCCGGTGCGTCCCTGTTCTCTGTTTCAGGGATGAATCAGGCCAGAATTTTTGCCCAAATCCGGAACTGAAATGGAGCCAAAGACGCACAGGACTCTTGAGCAATCCGTTTCTCAGCCGCCATGGAGATGTGTGAACCAGCTCCATTGAGAGCCGGGCACACTCTCCTGTAATGGAAATTGGATGGCATCCAATTCGCACTAGTGTGAACCCAGCCTCATAGTTGCAAAACTGTGTTCAGACATTAGGATGCATTTTACCTTTATCATGAAAGTATTATTTGTTCTGCCTGCTTGTGTCTCTTTCAGATATAATTATTATGCAGCATTCACCTGCAGAACACTAAACAGAGACCCAGGGATTGTAGGATATGTAGTTTATTCACAGGAAATGCCAGTGCTTAGACTACAGACAGAGGTCATGCATGTTGCCGATTTCCTGTAACCATTTTGAATGGTTTAAAAAGGTACACTCTAGTCAAAACTGAAAGTTGTGTCTTTAATAACATACCTGAACAGTGTAGTCCACCCAGTTTCCTTTTGCAGTCTGGGAACCCTTTTTAGTTGCCTCTTAGCAATAAAACAGCGTTTCTAATCACACCCATGGTATACTGCTTGTTGTCTTTGATGCAGAAAGCCTAATCATTTAAATGTCTAAAATAACGTCAGGGAAATGACTTACTCAGAACTATAAAACCTGCCTTGAAAAGTTGTATCCGAATGGTAATTCATCAAGCACAGACTTAAAGTGGTATTAAACTCAAAAGCAAACATTTGATGAATTGTGGCTTACCAGTCAATGTGGTGGCTTGCATTTGTTTTCTTTGTTTTGCTTTAGCTGGTGATCCAACCATTAACACTCTGTCTTAGGGTTTCTACACTATGGATGGAAGAGCAAACGGGACACCTTTGGAGAGCAGTAATATTAGGCTGGGGGTGGGGGGAGAGTAGTGTTAGACGCACTAGATACAAACAGATTTAGATGGATTTGACTAACAAATTCAAGAGGTAGTAAACTCTCCTCCTCCTATACTGCTTTTTAATTATAGCATTATTTTAAGATCTTCTAACACATCATACAGTACCTTGAAAAAGTATTCATACCCCTTGACATTTTCCACATTTTGTCATGTTACAATCAAAAACGTAAAAGTATTTTATTGGGAATCTATATGATAGACCAACACAAAGTGGCACATAATTGTGAAGTCAAAGAAAAAGGATAAATGGCTTTCAAGATTTTTTTACAAATAAATATGTCTTGTGGTATTGGAGCGCAGTGGCGCAGGGAGCCGATACGACGGTCACGGAATACTGCTCAATAGACTGACGGCACAAAGATCGTGCCGTGAATCACGGAAGAGGTGGGCATGCGCCAGTGACGTCATTACAGAAAGACGGATTACAAGCAAACTAAGCAAGTAAGGTGACATCTGAGTACAGCAATTAATCATGCTTTTAATGCCGATGCATTTATGTGTGTCTACGTGATGGGTGAGAGTTTACTACCACTTAAAAGCCAAACTCCAACTAACATGTTTTAAGTTGTTTTTTTTTTTTTTTTTTTTTGGGGGGGGGGGGGGGGTTTGTCATAAATGAATGAATAAAATGTGACTATTGTAACCACCCCTGTCAGTGTTAAATGGTTTGTGTCAACCCTCTAACTGCCACTTTTGCTGGAAAGCTTGCCCTGTTAAAGGATGTTGAAAAATAACAGACTTACTGGTAGGATCAGCAGGTGAAAAGAAAACAAATGCAGCCAATACTCATCTAGAAACTGGTAAGCTGCAATATATTCCATTTTTGTTTTGGGGTTAATACCACATAAAGAAGGCCCACCCATGCCACATTTGGAGGTGCTCTCCAGATATAGTTGTAGTTTATTACATAGACAAGGATTAAAGGCATTTTAAACCTTTCTACCTGCACTTTGTTTTTCACCAGCATAAGATGTGCATTAATCATGTAGTTTTATGGTGTCACTTGTTGGCTTGCATGCACAACCTATATTAGAATAAGTCTTTAATCAATTCTGATGTCTGAAGTTTCTGTTTGTGTTCGAACGGTAAGTGTGCTGTGTGGTATTGCACAGGTTATTGTGGATTAAGCTCTGGAAAGGAAAGAGTGGGTCACCTGAATATGTCTTAAACCGATTTTTGTTTTTATGCAGTATAAAGCCACTTTACATTTTTTGGCCAATAAGTATTCTTCTACATTTTTTTTTTACCAAAAATATTGCAATAAGCGTATATTGATTGGTTTGCGCAAATGTTATTGTGTCTACAAACTATAGGATAGATTTATGAACTTTTCTTTTTTATTGCTTTTACTGGTAATGGTGGCGATCTGCGGTTTTTAGTGGGACTGCGACATTGCAGCGGACAAATCTGACCCCAAATGACACTTTTTGGGGACCAGTGACATTATTACATTGATCAGTGCTATAAAAATACACTGATCAATGTATAAATGACACTGACAAGGAAGGGGTTAACACTAGGGGGCGATCAAGGGGTTAACTGTGTTCCCACAGCGTGTTCTAACACTGTAGCTGGGGGATGAGCTGCCTGGTACATGACAGAGATAGCTGTTCCCAATCACTGGGAACAGCAGATCTCTGAGATGTCCCCTGTCAGAACGGGGATCAGTCTTATTTACAATGGCAGATCCCCATTCTGCCTCTGTATACAGCGATCGCAGGTGGGCCCGCAATCTCACATGCACGGACCAACATACAGTTACGTCGGTTTGCGCAGGAGAGCCAATCTGCAGCAGTAAATACGTGAGCTGGTTGGCAAGTGGTTAAAAAGAGCATCTGTCACAAGAATAAATGCTAGTTGTCTGGCTGTCTATGGCTTTCATACTTTTTAAATCAGTAACCCCAAGGAAACAAGTATGCAGACATAAAAATCAGAACTTCTAATCTGTATATGGACCACATATGTGCAAAACAAAAACTGCATCTTCAGTGTAGTGAAATATTCACCAAATTTAAGTGAAAACAAGACAATTTAAAGATTACCTCCAGGGGGGCGTGGCTTGGCGCATGGAGTGAGCGGCCGCATCTTCCGGGAGCTCCCGTGCCCGCCGGACATTTCACGGCTCGTAGAGCTTCGGTAAGCCAGTTCGGAGGTCTGTGATGGGGAGGAGGGGTAGAGGAGACTCTCAACATCCCCAGGAACCGCACACAGAGGGGGAAATAGATCGCTACTTCACCCGCGTAGAGCCGAATCACCGGGGCCCCCCCTCACCCAAGATGGCGCCGACCCGCGCTTCAGGCTCACAAGCAGCCTCGCAGGGGGCTGCCTCACAAAGATCCACACCAAGTGTGAGAACAAGGCAGCGCAACAGATCCCCAGCGGATTCGGAGAATGAATCAAGCAGATCAGCCTGCCATTCCCCAGAGTCACACAGATCATTTAATAGCTGGGACATGGAGGCCTATATTAAAGCCCTCCCAAATAAGCATGACTTTGAGGCCTGCGTGCAGAGAATGGAGCGTTCTTATAAACAGGAGATTGCAGAGCTGCGCAGGGATGTCACTAACAGACTGGAAGATGTGGAGCACTCTGTAGAAGAAACTGTCACCACCTTGCAGGCTCATGAAAATATTCTTCATGAACATACTCTACAAATACAGCAATTAATTTACCACCAAGACGACCAAGAGAACAGGGCCAGACGTAACAATATACGCATACGAGGCCTTCCGGAATCGATCGATACCAAAGATCTGGCGCCTGCAGTCATCGCCATTTTCAACGACTTAATACAGAAAGACAAAGACGCCCCTCTGGAGTTGGATCGGGTACACAGAGCCTTGGGGCCCAAGAACCCCAACACAGAACATCCCAGAGACGTTATTTGCAGAGTTCATTTTTTCGCGATCAAAGATGCTATAATGCAAGCCGCACGCACGCAAGACGCCATTTACTTCAATGGCACCCAAATATTCTTACTCCCCGACATCTCCAAACTGACTCTCGACATGCGTCGGGCTCTGAAACCCCTTACTGGTGCATTGCAAGCCAAACATATCAAGTACCGCTGGGGTTTCCCGTTCAGTCTATCCGCATCTCATGAAGGGAAATCGGCAATTTTCCGCACTTTGGGTGACCTACCAAAGTTCCTTGGAACTTTTGAACTTCCTCAAATCGCACTGCCAGATTGGCCACTTCACGCAGCAACCCCTGGATTTCAACCTCCCGTCGGGTGGCGCAAACAGTCCAGGAAGAACAAACGTCCCAAATCCGATTCCACCAAATCACCGGCTGGATGACTTTGTCAAGTCCTCTTTTTGGACTGCCTACCATTGCTCCTTGTTTTCTTCCCTCTTCCATAGGACTTGGATCCTTGGAGTTGCCCCGACGCCCAGATATGCTGGGACTCAGAGCATTTATTTCGTTATAACACTTTTTAGTTTTATTTACAGGTTTTGATAATCTTATTGGATGAGTGTTACTGTCAAATAAGAAAACTATATATATGTTGGTGCTCGATTGTACTACCCCTTATCATATCCCCCCACCCCTCCTCCCCTCCCCCCATCGCACCTCACACAAAATAAGATTGAATCTGATCTCAGGTTGAAGCCGGATAAAGGTTCCCTCTTATTAATAGACGGGGGCACCTGTGGCGTTTACCCTAAGGTGCCCACTCAGCAGAGTTAGATAACGTTTGATATGTTGAGACGGGCCTTGAGCCGAACTGTTATTATAACGACACTGATGTTATTGCCCGGTGGGTGCGGTCCACTCCATGCGTGAACCTCATACCCCCCCGTAGGTTTTTCAGCTTATATTTTGGTATTAGCTGACTGGTTGATTACAACACCTTAGTTTGGCCCTTAAGGCCTCTGCTCTTTTCTTCTTTCTCTTTACCCTCATTTCTCTACCCTTTTTACTCTACTTTTGAATGCTCTCCGCCAGAGGGCGTCCATACCTCCCAATAATCCCCCCTTCTTCTCTCTCCTTTTCCAGGACAGCGGGCCTCGCCCACCTTCAGTATAACGTCTCTCCCTTTCTGCCCCTCTTATGACAATGCAACCCACCCTCAAGGTCGCCTCTTTAAACTGTAGGGGTTTTAATACCCCCGAGAAAAGGAGACAAATATTGTATCATTTTCACAAAATCCGTACGCAAATCCTCCTCCTCCAAGAAACACATTTTAGGTCTGACGCCGTCCCACAATTACTTCACAGACAGTACCCTACCTGGTTTCACAGTACCAACCCATCTGCCAAGTCCAAAGGGGTTTCCATCGCATTCCACATCACATTTACACCAGATGTGTTGGACTCTTGCGTTGATCCTCATGGGAGATATATCTTTCTTAAATTGTCATATATGAACATGATCTATACTATTATTAATATTTATTCTCCAAACCAGGACCAACAACAATTTCTCTCCACGGTGATGTCACGCCTGAAACATTTCTGCACAACCAACATGATCCTGGGTGGGGACCTCAATGCAGCCCTGATACCTCGTCTCGATACCTCCACCGGTAAGTCCTCACTCTCCCCAGCTACTCTGACCAAAATGCGGAAACTTCTCTCTGACCTCTCTTTGGTGGACGTATGGAGAGCTCTTCATCCTGCCACCAAAGACTACACTTACTATTCCCCTGCACATGCAACTTACAGCAGACTAGACTATATCTTCGTCTCCCAATCCTTACTCGACTACAAACCAGACACCTCCATAGGCCTCACATTGTGGTCAGACCACGCGCCGATCCACCTAAGCCTAGGTAAGATCCCGACGCATAAAACGAGAACCTCTTGGAGACTGAATGATAATTTGTTATTTGATTCAGTCTGTACCCAAGACATCATACAGACCATTAAACATTTCGTAACTGACCATGCACAGGATGACACAAATCCCCTTACGAAATGGGAAGCGCTCAAATGCGTCCTTAGAGGCAAATTTATTCAACATGGTTCTAGACTGAAACGGGTACGTACAGCGGAAATAACACGCCTTCTAGCCACCATAGCTGCTTTGGAAGATACACATAAACACAACCCCGACTCATCCACACAGTTAGAACTGATTAATGCCAGAAAAGGTCACTGGTGGCTAGGAGCAAAGGGAAATTCGTCCATTACTCTCAAGCCAACAAATGCGGGAGACATCTAGCTAATTCGCTGCATCCTCGTCAGATACGAAGTCCCATCCCATTTATTCACTCTTCCACTAAAGGGAAAATAATGAACAATACATCCATAGCTGAAGAATTCCGTCAATACTACTCGAAACTATACAATTTATCTCCACAGTCACCACTATTCAAGTCCCCTGCCAGTACTCTCTCGCAGGACCTTTCTTCATACATTGAAGAGACCGCCCTCCCCTCCATCCCATCCTCCGATTCAGAGGAACTGGAGTCCGCTCTGTCAGAAAATTATTTCATACAAGCTATAAAGCTTCTTAAAAATGGCAAAAGCCCGGGTCCAGACGGGTTTTCCCCCCGCTTCTATAAAACGTTCCCCTCGCTGCTCTCACCCCTCCTGGCGAAAGCCTTTTCAAGTCTAGACGAGAAGATATCCCCCTCCTCATCTCTCCTTCAAGCCCAAATTGTAGTGATCCCCAAAACAGGTAAAGACCCCTCTTTGTGCCAGAATTACAGACCGATCTCTCTTTTAAATGTAGACCTCAAACTGTTCACCAAAATTCTTGCAAATCGCCTCTCGCCCTTTCTACCCAATATTATACATAGAGACCAAGTGGGGTTTGTCCCTGGCCGTGAAGCCAGGGACAATACTACCAAAACCATACACTTAATAACACATGCCCATCGTAGCAACACCCCAACTTGCCTCCTCTCCTGTGACGCAGAGAAGGCCTTTGATAGGGTTAGTTGGTCCTTCTTACACTCCACCCTTACACAAGTTGGTCTAGGCCCCAGAATGCTAGCACGCATCATGTCCCTTTACTCCTGCCCTTCAGCCACTATTCTGGTCAACGGTACACAATCCGAAAAACTAACGATTTCCAATGGTACCAGACAGGGCTGCCCTCTATCCCCTCTCTTGTTCGCTCTAGTAATCGAACACCTTGCCCAAGCCATAAGAGCAAACCCAAATATACACGGTATTCGGACCACCTCCTCCCAATATAAACTTTCTCTATATGCCGACGATCTTCTCCTATATGTGACCCAACCCCACATTAGTATCCCGTCAATTCTTGCTGAGATCGACAGGTTCGGCCATTTTAGCAACTACAAATTAAATATATCTAAAACTCACTAACACAGCACACCTTGGCTTCCCTCAAAGCTAACTTCTCTTTTCAATGGCAGACAAAATCCATCTCCTATCTAGGAACTGCCATACCAAAACATACATCAGAAATCTACTCCCTTAATTATAGCCCACTTCTAACTAAACTGAAACGTCTTTCCGAACAGAGGAAGGACTTACAGATGTCGTGGTTCGGACGCATGAGCGCGTTAAAAATGGATATACTCCCCAAATTATTATATTTGTTCCAAACACTCCCGATAGCTCTTCCATCCGCATTTTTTCGTGCCCTTCGATCCATGGCAATCAATTTTGTTTGGGGGGGGACCCACCCCAGATTGAAACAAACTGTTATGCTCTCCCATCGCTAAAGGAGGCCTGAGCTTACCAGATTTCGAACTGTATCATAACTCGGCAATATTTTCTCGCATTCTGGAGTGGTTCCCCCATCCTTTATCCAAGGCCTCAACACTGGTGGAACAAGACCTCTCCCCAGTTGATCTCAGAGCACTTCCTTGGGGCTTCAACAAGACTTATAAATCCCTTAATTCTTTATCCCCCCTTACCAAAGATGCACTGGCAGTATGGTACCGTAAGATAGAGAAATACGCTTTATCCACAGAACCGAGTCCCCTGACACCCTTATTCGATAACCCAGCCCTCCCAGAAAGTAAATCTACAGCCACTCTAGACATTTACAATAGAGATTCATGGCCCACAGCTCAACTATTTGTCCATCATGATAACGGCAAATATGTAACACACCCTAACATAGACACTACTAGAGTCACCTGGCTAACTCGTTTACACTTAAATTCATATTGTAAGAAACTCCACGAAACTAATCAAATACACAGACCACTGACTGGATATGAACAATTATGTACTAATACCGAAACCCCCCGTCATACTCTCTCCTTGATATACAAGATGATCACAGACTATACTACTGATGCTCTCCCTAAATACACTGCTATATGGTCGGAGGAGCTCGGAAGAGAAATAACAGAGGCGGAGTGGAGTAAGGCTTTTGTCTTTACACATAAATCATCCATTTCAAGCTATATCCAAGAAAAAAATTACAAACTGGTGTCAAGGTGGTATCGGGCTCCAACTAACCTCAAGATCATGTACCCAGCAGCTTCTGACCTGTGTTGGAGATGCAACACAGAGAAGGGTACATATAAACACATCTGGTGGGAATGTGTGGGGATTCGCCCATTTTGGACACAAATTTTTGAAATATATTCTGAAATATATGACAAACCACTCACGCCTTCCCCCACCCTAGCACTTCTATCTATTCTACCTGGCTCCATCAAATCCCAGAAACATAGCCTTCTTAAATTTTTCCTTAGTGCAGGGAGACTCTTAATTCCTAGACATTGGAAAAATACCTCACCCCCATCCCTTACGGAATGGGTAGCAGAGATCAACGACCTCATGTTGATGGAGGAGATGCAGGCGAAATCCATAGAAAAAGAAGCTAAGTTCTCTTTCATCTGGAGTATCTGGAGGCATTACTCTACTTCAGACAAATTGAAAAATAGACTCGCATCAACAAATACACCGGGGCCATAGATGCCTCTCAATTCTATATAGACCCTCACGAGATGATTTCAATGCTTAGTGGGCGACGCCCGCTGTCCGATTCCCCATCCTCACATCTCTCTTTTTCTGTCTTTCCTCTCTCCCCTACTTCCCAACCCTATCTCTTCTTCCTTCCTTCCTTTTCCTTATTACTTCTACCTTACTTTACCTCTTAGCTCAAAGTAGTTTGACGTTCCATTTGATTTCATATGTTCTGATGCCTCTGTGATTGTCGCGGAGGGTTGGAACATATACAGGCACACTAGACCTATATCTTGATTTGTTAATTGGTAACCCGAGGTCGCCTGCTCTCGAAGCCCATGGACGCAGCAGGCTCCCAAAGGGGCGTTCAGGCCGAAGGGGCAGGCGATTTTCTATGTAGTGGCACATTATAGGTCATCCTCACTAAACTCATGCCTTTTCTAATCATTATCTTTATATATTGGAATGTATTATGTACATGTTAACAGATTTTATCCAACTGGACAGGCACACCCCTGTATGGTGTCTGGACCAGCTTTTGTTTTCTTCATATCTATGTTGCCTTAACAGAAAATAATAAAAACTTATTGAACCTTAAAGATTACCTCCAGAAAGCAAAAAAAAAAAAAAAAAAAAAAAAAAGAAAAATTTTTATATATAATTTTTTTACACAAATACAATATAATACATTGTGACCCCCTTTCCATTCAAGGATACAATGTCATTTAGCCTAGGCAATAAGGAATAGGCAGATGTCCTGCATTGTGGTTAAGGATGCCAAGGGCCCATCCACATATTGGAAGCAGTGAATAGTAGTGGACAGTGTCAGGGGAGAAAGGAATAAGGTATTTCTGCCGACACCATTCTCTCTAGAATAGTTTTGCATTTACACCTCATATACTGCATATATTAAAGCTAGCCATACATTATACAAATTTCATAGTCAATTTCCTTTAGATTTACCTTAAACTATTTAGCGCAAAGGCCTGACCTCACATTATTTGGTTTTGGTAAATCTAAAGGGAAATTCTACAAGAAAATTGTATAATGTATGGCCAGCCTTACACCATTAGGCTCGGTTCAGACTGGGGCGACTTGGGATCCGACTTGTACGCCCTCAAGTCGCCCCAAGTCGCCCCAGAAATAGTTTCGATGGGAGTGAACGCTAGCGTCTTAATAGACACTACTGAAGTCGCTCCGACTTCAGAGCGTACTCCCTGTACTACTTTGATCCGACTTGGTAGGCGACCTGTACCATAGAAATCAATGGTAGTCGCCTCCAAGTCGGATCTCTCTGTAAAGTCAAGCGACTTTGCCGGGAAAACCCCTCCCTCCCCGAGAGCTGATTGCCCCGTGATTGGCCACAGGCGAAGTCGCCTGTCATGGAGGCGACTTCAAGTCGCCTTGTAATTTGCTGAAGTCGCGCTGAAGCCGCGCTGAAGCCGCGGTACAAAGTCGCGCTGAAGTCGTGTTGCCCCAGTGTGAACCGACCCTAACCGGTCCCTGTAGATTCATCAGACGAATGCATGAAGAATGCAGTCAGGAGGAGCAAAACATGAAGTTCAGTTTGCAACAATACAGAGCTTTTACTAGCACAGAAAATCAGGAGAATGTAGGGAAAATTACACCAATAGGAAACTGATATCCTATTTAAAGGAAATTCATTTTGGAGTGGAGTCCCTTTAATGGAGGAACCAAGGCGTGCCTGTACATACTTGTGATATCTTCAGATCATCCCGAGATAACTTGTGTATGTAAGGATAAAAAAAAAATTGCAATACATCTCTGCAATACATATACACTAACCCCATGTTTTATCTCTTGTAAGCAATTAGAGAAATAAACGTGTTGATCCTGCCAGAAATCCATTGAGCTCCTAACTTCTTGCTCTCTGCATGTTATCAAATGTCAACTGATCAAACTTGCCCAGTTCACATCTGTGGATGGCAGAACACCTACCTCCAATGCTATGCAGATCTAAACAAATTAATGGGGTGGGCAACTACATGGCAAATTAGGTTTAAATGTAGAAAAATGTAAAATAATGCATTTGGGTGGCAGAAATATGAATGAAATCTACTAACTAGGGGGAGAAACTCTGCGGGAATCTAGGATGGAAAGGGACCTGGGGGTCCTAGTAGATGATAGGCTCAGCAATGGCATGCAATGCCAAGCTGCTGCTAACAAAGCAAACAGAATATTGGCACATTAAAAAGGGGATTAACTCCAGAGATAAAACGATAATTCTCCCGCTCTACAAGACTCTGGTTCCAGCCGCACCAGGAGTATGCTGTCTAGTCCTCGGTAAGGATGTGCTGGAAATAGAGCGAGTACAAAGAAGAGCAACAAAGCTAATAAAGGTTCTGGAGGATATTAGTTATGAAGAAAGGTTACGAGCACTGAACTTATTCTCTCTGGAGAAGAGACACTTGAGAGAGGATATGATTTCAATATACAAATACCATACTGGTGACCCCACAATAGGGATACAACTTTTCCACGGAAGGGAGTTTAATAAGACACGTGACCACTCATTTAAATTAGAAGACATGAGGTTTAACAAACTGCGTAGAGGGTTCTTTACTGTAAGAGCGGCAAGGATCTGGAGTTCTCTTTCACAGGCGGTGGTTTCAGCGGGGGGGGGGGGGGGGGGGCGGGGGGAATCGATAGTTTCAAAAAACTATTAGATAAGTACCTGAACAACCACAATATACATTGTAATACTGACATATAAATCACACACATAGGTTGGATTCAATGGACTTGTCTTTTTTCCACCTCACCTACTATGTAACTATGAAGATGTGTTCTGTAGTTCAAACACACTTCCTGTCATACAGCAACAATTCTGCTCTACCACAGTACAGTGAGCGAGGGTTATAGCCGGGAACACACAATGACATTATCGGACAAATGATCATACCCTTTTTTTTTTTGCATGCTAGTCTCCATATTGAAAAGGCTATTAAGGTTACGAAAATTCTCGTACGATAAAAATTCGGAAGTGATGTAATGTATTGTATTTTCGGATCAAAGCAGTGCTGATTAAATGAAAATCGTACGATCTGGTATCGTACAAGAAAAATGTTGTGCTTGTCCTATCGGATAAATTTTGCATGATCTGTCCTGATCAGGTCTTGAAAGCTGTGCACGAACAATCAGATTATCGTACGATTACTTTGAAAGCTGTATTTTTTGTACGATTTTCTAGGCTTGAGGACAGAAGTGTTCATTCATACCAGTGCTGCTTAGCCCTATATATACCCTTCTGCCTCCAAGTCCTTGCTACTGGTCAGTGGGTATGATAGACAACCTTCCTAACCAATAGCGGAGATATCCATGCATCTCTAGAGGTCTGTATTTGATTCATATTCTGAGATTAAAAATATATTGTACATTCATACTCTTTTACAGAACAGAAATCAACACAAAAACTAGAAAGTAAACACAAAAAAACCAAGCATTCTGCTTTTAACATATTATTAACTCAGGATTAGGCTACATTTATAAACAGCATGTTACTTTCTGCAACCACTTGCCCTTTAAATAGTTTTCACATGATACTCTGTAAATCGTAGAAAATTGCAGTTCCAGAAATGCAACATTCCAATACATGTATAACCCCATTGAAAATGACACCCAAAAAAAAAATTTAAAGAAAAATTCCACAATGAGCAAAATATATTACAAGAATTGTTCAGCCACACGTACTGTGTGCCTAAGTACTGATGCATGATTAGAAAATTGGATGAGCTTATGTTCATAATAACTCTTGTCATACATTATCTATGGAGTACTACATCAGGCTTTAACAGGACATGGCAATGAGCAGTGATAGGGCACAAATTACAGATATTAACATTAGCCAATCAGATCAATTTACAGTAGTCATAACAATAAATGTTATTGCGGAATGACTGCTGAGGCCGTTTAACTTTGCTCCTTGCCTTATTAAATAAACACATTACATGTAGCCTTATCAAAGGCAATGCAAACAGAAGAACTGTATGCAGGCCCTGCAGCAACCAGGTGAAAACTTGATTGTGCGTGTGTGCGGATCTGAATCTGGTTACTGTAGGGAAAAGATCTATGTAGAAAGGCGGCCACAGAGCGGGCTGAACGAAAAAAAAAAAAAAAGTGATTTCCCATCCACACAAGTGAGCTAAATGAAGAAACCCCCCCCCCCCCCCCCCCCCGGACATTGTATCCTAACAATGGACTCAGCGCTGTCAGAATACACTGATCAGTGGCTGCAGTCGCTGATTGACAAACTTTTTCCAGCATGTCCCTTCAACAGTAGTCGAACAAATGAATGACTTCTGTCAAGCAGGGACAGACATACACTGATAGAAATCTGCCCGGTTGCTGCTGAACTAGATGAATATCGATTGATGTATGGCCAGCTTTACCTTTATTAAGTAATACCGCATAAAAGCTGCTGGAAATAATTTGAAGGTCCTGCTGTAAGTGTTCCAGTTCAAGAAAAAAATAAAATAAATCTGGACTAGATGCTTTAGACCCCTGGTGCCCCTTGGCACTTTCTGTGCAGCTCTTGAGGCCCCTGCGGACAATCTGTTTTTCCCCTCTGCCCAGCAATAGTAGTACTTCTAGTCATCTCATGTAAAGTGCTCTTAGTCTGTTTCTTCTGAAGCATCTCCCCAGTCTTCAACAACTCCCATAACATGTTCACAGCCTCTGACCATATTCTGTAGCAAGCCATTGGGGTTGATTTGCTAAAAATGGAGATTGCAAAATCTGGTGCAGCTATGCATAGAAACCAATCAGCTTCCAGTTTTTTATCCTCAAAGCTTAACCACTTGGCTCCCCTGCGCAAGCTGTCCTAGCTATACGTCAGCTCGCGGGGTCGGGATACCAGGCGCGCGCGGTCGCAATGACTACCGGCCACGAGTGATCGTGAGCAGGAGACACAAAACAGGGACGAGTGTGTGTAAACATACACTTCCCTGTTCTGAGAGGAGTGACAGATCGTGTGTTCCTATTAGCTAGGAACCACGATCTGTCACTTCCTCTAGTCAGTCCCCTCCCCCTTCAGTTAGAATCACCTCCCAGGGAACACAGTTGACCCCTTGAGCGCCTCCTAGTTTTAACCCCTTAACTGCCAGTGACATTTTTACAGTAGTCAATGCATTTTTATACCATTGATCGCTGTATTAATGCCAATGGTCCCAAAAATGTGTCAAAATTATCTGATGTGTCTGCCATAATGTCACAGTCACGATAAAAATCAGATCAGATCACCGCCATTACTAGTAAAAAAAAAAATAATAATAATAATAATAATAATAAAAGTACTATAAATCTATCCCCTATTTTGTAGACGCTATAACTTTTACGCAAGCCAATCAATATGCGCTTATTGTGATTTTTTTTTTACTAAAAATATGTAGAAGAATACATATGGGCCTAAACTGAGAAAAAAATGAGTTAAAAAAAAAAAAATGGGGATATTATAGCAAAAAGTACAAAATATTGTGTTTTTTTCAAAATTGTCGCTTTTTTGTTTATAGCGCAATAAATAAAAACCGCAGAGGTGATCAAATACCACCAAAAGAAAGCTCTATTTGTGGGGAAAAAAAAAGGACGTCAATTTTGTTTGGGTGCAACGTCGCACGACCGCGCAATTGTCAGTCACTTTTTGCGATTCGCTGTGCCGAATCGCAAAAAGTGCTCTGGTCAGGAAGGGGGTAAATTCTTCCGGGGCTGAAGTGGTTAATTGAACAAGCTGAAGTTAGAAGCTGATTGGCTACCATGCGCACCTGCACCAGATTTTGCACTCTCCAGTTTTAGTAACTCAAGCCTGACAGATTTTACATGCGAGCAGGAAGAATTCCCCCTTCAGCACTGTCTGTATTGATGGGGGAAATCAAGCAAATTTCGCTGCATCTGTGCCCCGCCTTAGACATTTCCTCCAGTTTTTCAGACGTACCATTGTCTGACATTATGGGGTTGAATTACTAAAGGCAAATAAGCTGTTTACTTTATAAAGGGAAGTTTCTGTAAAGCTCAGTGATTGTGATAAAGTTTCCCTTTGCAAAGAATACCCAATCTTTGCTTGCACATGATTGGATGATAGAAGTCAACACAGCTTCATCTCATTTACTTAGCTCTGGGGCAAATTCCCTTGCAAAGTGAACAGTCTATTTGCCTTTAGTAAACCAACCCCTATAAGTTCACTTTCAAGGTAAAGAAAAGCGCACAACAGATTTTTTTTTTTATGTCAGTGCCAAAATAGCAGTAGAGCCAGTTAACGGGTGAACAATTCTGTAACTGGTCTGCGCTTTCCAGCTACCTCCTCCACTTGCTCTGGTTCTTCGCAAAGAGATGATACAGACGGGTAGCTGTCCCTGGCCTTTAGCTTCTTCTTGGCTCCTGAGGGTGCTGTAAAAAATTTGTTTAGGGAAGAAGGCTTTCTAATTCCTTTGGTCAAGTCATGGAAGGCAATGTCATCAGAAATGACACCAAGAAAGGTGCTAGTGGTTCCCAATATGGAAGTCCCAACCTTAGAGTTCCTTTTCAGAGGGATAGCATGTTCCATAGCTAGGGTGTCTGGATCCTTCAGTATATATCGTAGAGACATAGCACATTCTTTCTTCAAATAATGGTAGGGCTTTTTCCCATTGTTATCTCGTATATTCATGTTCGCACTGTAATCTTTGACTAGCATGATTATAACATCCTTACGTTCATGTATGGCAGCTATATGTAATGGGGTGTACCCTCCAAAGGACCTCACATTGACATTAATGTTAGTTCCACCTTTTCTGCTTAAGTGAAATAATAGTTTAACCATCTCTGTGTTGCCGCTTTTGGCTGCCCAATGCAGAGCAGTAAACCCCGAAATGAAGTCTCTCTTGTCCGCCAATTCACTGTCAGCCAGCATAAGACCCAGAAGTTTATGGTTCCAGCGCCCACTGGTAGCAGACACCAACCACTCGTGCTCATGTTGGATTAATGGCACCACATCGGAATATTTGTTTTCTTCACTAGCTTTTATCGTTTTGGAAGCCCTCTTTGTATTGGGGGACCTGGAACCCACATCATCATGGTGCCTCCTGCCCACATGTGGTGATCTAGGCATGGCTGAGGGGGGTGGCAGATCCAGCGGTGGAGATTCCTGAATCACCGGTATGGGGATTTCTAGCAGCAAAGACGTGTTTTCATGCTGGTTTGCCTCTAGAGCATCAAAAGAAGTCTGGGCGTACCGCAAAGGCAGCATGTGCGGCTTCTGTTGTTCTTTGGCCTGTCCATCAGACCACGACTTAGGAACAGGTACCGGTCCTGAATGATCCATACGAGACACAATGTCAAAAACAGACTTCCTATGTTCTTCATTTTCAGGATCTGATTTTTGGAAGCTGCTTAGATCCTCCTGATTAGCAGGTTCCTGCACAGTTCCCACAGCATCAGAGTCCAAGCCATGATCTTGTGGACCAGAGAAGTCCTGCTGAGAGGACCTTTCAGTGTCAGTGTTGATCAATGGCTCCTGTGTGTTGTCACTTACAGGTAGAGTCTGTGCTTCCTCCTCCAGGTCTCCCTTGCTCTGGATTCCCCCCTCCTCTTGTGTATTAGGAGATCGGACAAACCCTGCCAGTAAATGGGTATATTTCTTCCTCAGCACCACCACCTTATCCCCATCTTCTTCCCTCACCACTGCTATATTGTTGACAAACCTCTTAAAGAGTTCTCTGTTGTGTGCCCTCTCCTGGGGATCAGGGGAATCCACCACTGGTTTAAACTTCTTCAGCAGCTCAGCATTCTTCACCTTCCCTCCCTGCTCCAGGAGAAACTTCATCACCACCTCTTGTGTTACAGCCATGATCCAGGAGGTACGGACACAGCTAGAGAAGTGCAGCAGCCCTGTCCTCTCTCACGTCCTCTCTCATGTCTCCTAGGTGGAATGACAAGTACCTGCAGCTTCCGGGGTGAGCTGTGTGATCAGGTCTGCTACGCCCAGCCCGGACCGATCAGTCAATAAAGGAGGGGGAGGGGAGGAGGGCAGCACCGTGTGTGTATTATGAGTGTGTATTATGAGTGTGTGAGGAAACCTTTCTTTACCTCACCCGGTGTCTCCACACACTGCTCCCTGTTCTGTGTATGGGCACAGAGCCTGAACAAAACTTTATAAACATACAGACACATGCATTAATACTGTCCCATGAAAACGTTATGGGAGGCAGCCAGGAATGCAGGTGTGGCAGTGCCTGAGGAACACGTCTGTTTATTTAGACATGACTGAAATGAAACTTGTAATGGCTGCTTCAGTGATACTGATACATGCAAAGAGGTGCAAGCAATGCCATTTTCAGAGATGTCCACCAAGGAGAACGCTTTATAGGGTGATAGAGAAGTGGCACGTGCCGCTCCATGAACTGGGTGTGGTCACATGGCGTACAAGGCACGACTCCAGGAAAATGGAAAAAATCCCCCTTTGCGGTGGGGTACTTTGATAAATGGAGATGTTAATTGGCTCTATCATTCGCATGACGGGTAAGGATGAGCTCCAGCGTGTTCGCACACTACACGTGCAGAGCCCGCCAGGAAGTCGGCACAACGCTGCGCTAATCATAGGCAGTTCCCGATCTCTGCAGCCGCACATCGGCAAATGTCTCACTGCCTGTGATTAGCGCAGCGTAGTGGTGACTTCCTGGCCGGCTCTGCACGTGGAGTGTGCGAACACGCTGGAGCTCATCCCTAATGACAGGCAACTGGGTCGCAATGGAGTCGGTTCACGCATGTCTGGGGAGGCTGCGTTCCGGATTGGAAAAGGGGGCCTGTGTGTCTTTGGGTGTAACTTCAGGCTAAAATTCAGACCTGAACCAGACCCCAGGCACGAACCCACAGCTGGCAAGACAAAAACAGAATGGCGCACGAGAGGGTACCGGAACACACTGAAAAAAAAAAAAAGATTTGAGTACAGGTGTCGCACAATTGCGCAGTTGTACGAAACTGTACCCAAATTAATATTTTTTTCCCCTCAAATAGAGCTTTCTTATGGTGATAAATCAAAATGACGGCTGGGCGGTGCGGCTCTCCTTCTGGGTGGACGTCGCCCCTGGGGGCGTGCAGCGCGGCGATCGCAGCCACGCCGTGTTGCTAGGACACGGCACACCCCCGATCTCTGTAAAGAGCCGGGGCCGCGGCTCTTTACCATGTGATTGGCTGTGTCCAATCACAGCTGGTCACATGTAAACACGGAGATGCCGGTAATCGGCTTTCCTTGCCACACTGACAGTGTGTGAGGAGAGGAGAGCCAATCAACGGCATCTCCTCACAGAGGACATCTAGGCATGTAATCAGGGCACTCATAATCAGTGCCCTGATTACAATAAAGTGCCCACAGTGCCAGAAGTCAGTGCCCACCAGTGCTGGCAGTGTGCCCACCAGTGTCAGCAGTGAGTGCCCACCAGTGTCAGCAGTGAGTGCCCACCAGTGCCAGCAAACAGTGCCCACAAGTGCCAGCAATCAGTACCCATTAGTGATGCCAGTCATTTCTGGCTATCACTGCTTCCCATCAATTCCTATCACTGCTGCCCATCAGTGCCACCTATCTGTGTCACCTATCTGTGCCCATCAGTGCCACCCATCAGTGCCGCCTATCAGTGCCTGTAAGTGCGGCATATTCGTGCCTCCTCATCAGTGCTCATAAGTTCCACCTCATCAGTGCCCATAAGTGTCACCTCATCAGTGCCCATCAGTGCAGCCTATCAGTGCCGCATCATCAGCTCCCATCAGTGAAGGAGAAAAATTACTTATTTACAAAATTTACTGACAAACTAAGAAAATTTTTTATTTTTTTCAAAAACTTCAGTCTTTTTTTTTTTTAGGAAAAAATAAAAAACCCAGAAGTGATTAAATACCACCAAAAGAAAGCTCTATTTGTGTGAAGCAAATGATAAAAAATTCACATGGGTACAGTGTAATATGACCGTGCAATTGTCATTCAAAGTGCGACAGTGCTGAAAGATGATCAATGGCCTGGGCAGGAAGGGGGTGTAAGTGCCCCGAATTGAAGTAATTAAACAAAAAAGTGAGACAATTTCGAAAAAATTTTAACTTTCTGCTATAAAACATATGCAATAAAAAAATAGAAAAATCAAATTCCTTCATAAATTTAGGTCAATATGTAATCCGCTACATATTTTTGGTAAAAAAAAAATCTCAATAATTGTATATCGATTAGTTTGCGCAAAAGTTATACAAACAATGGGATATTTTTACTAGTAATGGCGGAGATCAGCAACTTATAGCGGGACTGCGATATTACAGCACTAACTGACACTTTTGAAACTTTTTTGGAAACCAGTGACACTAATACAGTGATCAGTGCTAAAAAATATGCACTGTCACTGTACTGATGACACTGGCTAGGAAGGGGTTAACATCAGGGGCGATCAAAGGGTTAACTGTGCGAGGTGCTTTTACTAGGGGAAAGGATGGCATTTATTCCGTGCTTTGCAGTAACCAAAAACTCCATCCCTGCCCTCCTGCCAGAATGGCGATCTGCCTCAGGGGCCCAACTTATGATCTTGCACACACGCCCACTGCTTTCAGAAAATTACCTGAGCTCATTGCGCATCCATTCCAGATGCTTGTATGTGACATCATATACATCACATACAAGTACGTGGGCTGGATGCGAGAGGTGGATCAGCAGGATGAGTGTGCCAGGACAGCTAGATGTTTCTCCTCTCTGCTTCCTCTCACCACTCTGCATATCATAGATGAGAAGAGGGTACAGCGGTGGAGCAGATGAGCAGGAGGGTACAGCGGTGGGGAAAATGAGCAGGACGGACTCAGAGGTGGGACAGAAGAGCAGGAGGGTACAGCGGTGGGGCAGATGTGCAGGGAGCTACAGTGGTGGAAGAGATGAGAAGGGGGTTCAGCAGTGGGACAGAAGAGCGGGGGGGGGGGGGTTACAGTGGTGGGACAGATGAGCAGGGGGTTCAGTGTTGGGGCAGATGAGAAGGGGGTTCAGTGGTGGGCCAGAAGAGTAGTGGGGCAGATGTGAAAGGAGGTGTGTTGGTGAGACAGATGAGCAGGGGGTTACAGTGGTGGGGCAGGAAAGCAGGGTGAACAGAGGTGGGGCAGAAGAGCAGGGGGGTACAGAGGTGAGACAGATGTGCAGGAGGTACATTGATGGAGCAGATGAGAAAGCGGGTTACAGTGGTGGGGCAGATGAGCAGATGGGTGATTCAGTAGTAAGACAGAAGAGCATGGGGATATGACAGTGGAGCAGATGTGCAGGGAGGTACATTGATTGGGCAGATGAGCAGGGGGTTACAGTGGTGGGACAGAAGAGCAAGGGGGTACAGTGGTGGGGCAGATGTGCAGAGGTACAGTGTTGGGAGGGATGAGAAGGGGGTTCAGCGATGGGACAGAAAAGCAGGGGGTACAGTGATGGGGCAGATGAGCAGGGTCTTACAGTTAGAGGTGCAATGAAATTTCGGCCGCTGAAAATTATCAGCTGCAAGGGGGCGGAGTCTGCCCCGGGTGCCACCCATTGTCAACCTGGCACGCCCAGTCCGCCACTCCCTCTTCCACCCTTCCCTCCTCCTCTCCTTGCCGCGATCTCTGTGTGTCATGGAGCTGAATTCCACGGACCGCAGTAACAATGTCCCGCCTCCTGTGATAGATGGCACACTGATCCAATGGAAGGACATTGAATCAGTGTGACGTATCACAAGAGGTTGGACATTGTTACTGCGGCCCGGGCAATTCAAATCTGCTCCATGACACATGGAGATCGCCTCTCTGATCTGCATATGACGGGCACTGGTGAGGCTGCTGGGCACAGGTAGGCTGCATATGATGGGCACTGGTGAGGCTGCTGGGCACAGGTAGGCTGCATATGACGGGTACTGGTGAGGCTGCTGGACACAGGTAGGCTGCGTATGATGGGCACAGGTGAGGCTGCTGGACACAGGCAGGCTGCATATGACAGGCACTGGTGAGCCTGCTGGGCACAGGTAAGCTGCATATGATTGGCACTGGTGAGGCTGCTGGGCACAGGCAGGCTGCATATGATGGGCACTCGTGAGGCTGCTGGGCACAGGCAGGCTGCATATGACGGGCACTGGTGAGGCTGCTGGGCATAGGTAGGCTGCATATGACATGCACAGGTAGGCTGCATATGACGGGCACAGATAGGCTGCAAATGACAGGCACTGGTGAGGCTGCTGGGCACAGGTAGGCTGCATATGACGGGCACAGGTAGGCTGCTTATGACGGGCACTGGTGAGGCTGTATGTGACGGGCACTGGTGGGGCTGCATTAATCTCTAATATCATGTCTGCTAGAGGTGCAAAGAATTGAACTTTTGCTAATACTATTAGCAGTGTGTTTAAGTTTAAGTAAGAGACTGCAGACATAATACAAGAGATGGTTAGAGACGGCAGACATGATACAAGAGATGGTCAGAGACTGAGGACATGATACAAGAGATGGTTAGAGACTGAGCATATGATACAAGAGATGGTCAGAGACTGAGGACATATTACAAGAAATGGTTAGAGACTGAGCATATGATACAAGAGATGGTCAGAGACTGAGGACATGATGCAAGAAATGGTTAGAGACTGCAGACATGATACAAGAGATGGTCAGAGACTGAGGACATGATACAAGAGATGGTCAGAGACTGAGCATATGATACAAGAGATGGTTAGAGACTGAGGACATGATACAAAAGATGGTCAGAGACTGAGCACATGATACAAGAGATGGTCAGAGACTGAGGACATGATACAAAAGATGGTTAGAAACTGAGGACATGATACAAGAGATGGTTAGAGACTGAGGACATAATACAAGAGATGGTTAGAGACTGAGCACATGATACAAGAGATGGTCAGAGACTGAGGACATGATACAAGAGATGGTCAGAGACTGAGGACATGATACAAGAGATGGTTAGAGTTTGCAGTAGACATGTGCACTGCTGAAAAATTTGTTTTTGTTTTCATTTTATTTGTTTTTTGTAAAATTCGCAAATTTTAAAATTCGAAAATCCGAAAATAAGAAAGGAAAATACAAAAATTTGAAATAATAACTAACTAACTAATAATAACTAACTATTAAATTATAGGTATTGGAATTTCCTTTGAAATTTGGCTGTTAGTGAACGTAACAAATACGAATTTATCTAAAATTACGAATTATCCAAAATAAAGAATGCCGCATCTAAGCAAATGGAACGGAACAAAATAATAATAAATAATTATAATAATAAATTTTATTATTATTGTTATTTACTATTATTAATTCATTACATTCTATTCGTTTAGATATGGCATTCGTTACTACAGATAATTCGGAACTTCAGATAAATTCATATTCATTACATTCACTAACAGCCAAATTTGAAAGGAAATTCTAATACCTATAATTTAATAGATAGTAATAGTTAAAGCGGGATTCCGGCCAGCAAATTTTTTTTTTAAAGTCACCAGCTACAAACACTGTAGCCTTGCGGCTTCACTGCCAGTTTCCTACTGCGCACGCGCGGCGCTCTGTGAATGGCCCCGTGGTTTTCTGGGATCACACACAGTTCCCAGAAGGCAACGGGGCCGCTCCCTGAGGAGCATTACACGCCGCGGAATAGGAAGAGGCAGATTAGGAAGACTGCCTAGCAACAAGGGTTTTAGGTAAGTAAATTTTTTTTTTCACTTTTTTTTTAAAAAAAATTTAAAATTTTTGGTGCAATTTTTTTTTTTGGGTGGCCCTCCACTTTAAGTTATTATTAGTTAGTTATTATTTCAGATTTTCGAATTTTCCATTTTATTAATTTTCGGATTATCTTTCTTATTTTCGGATTTTCGTTCTTTTGAATTTTCGGATCTTCATTCTTATTTTTGGATTTCCAAAATTTCGAATTTTTGAATTTCCGAATATTCGGAAATTCGGATATTTCCAAATTAACGAATTTGTCTGA
Organism: Lithobates septentrionalis; assembly: GCA_037952835.1. Lineage (NCBI taxonomy): Eukaryota > Metazoa > Chordata > Amphibia > Anura > Ranidae > Lithobates > Lithobates septentrionalis. The sequence continues at coordinate 1,670,050 of JBBDGP010002141.1, forward strand.
ATTTGTTAAAAAATGAATTTGGAACTAAACGAATTGCGCTTGTCTAGATTGCAGACATGATACAAGAGATGGGTAGAGACCGCAGACTGCATTTTTCTTGACCTCTGTTGCACTAACAGGTGCCAATAATGGCCAACAATAAATTCATATTAATTTAAATTGATGACATTAATTAGAAAGTTGAATATAATACAATTCTATATAAAAATATAAATATTTTTTAAAAACTGTCATTTTCGGTTTTCGGCACCAAATGCACCCTGCATTTTCAGTTTTGGCACCAAAATTTCCATTCCGTGGACCCCTAGTTACAGTGGTGGTGGTGGGACAGATGAGCGGGGGGGGGGGGTCTCAGTGTTGGGCAGATGAGAAGGGGGTTTAGCGGTGAATTAGAAGAGCAGGGGGGTACAACGGTGGGGCAGATGTGAAAGGAGGTGCATAGGTGGGACAGATGATCAGGGGGTTACAGTGGTTGGGCAGAAGAGCAGGGGGTACAGAGGTGGGGCAGATGTACAGAGCGGTACAGTGGCATGGCAGAGAAGAAAGGAGGTACATTGGTGGGACAGATGAGCAGGGGGTTACAGTGGTGGAGCAGGGGGGTACAGATGTGGGCCAAATGTGCAGAGGAGAAAGAAGGTACCTCGGTGTAACACATGAGCAGGGGTTACAGTGGTGGGACAGAAGAGCAGGGGGAACAGAGGTGGGACAGATGTGCAGGAGGTACAGTTGTGGGGCAGATGAGAAAGGGGGTTACAGTGGTGGGGCAGATGAGCAGATAAGTTTAGTGTTAGGACAGATGAGAAAATGGTTCAGTGGTTAGACAGAAGAGCATTGGGGTATGGCAGTGGAGCAGATGTGCAGGGAGGTACAGTGCTGGGGCAGATGAGAAAGGGGGAACATTTGGGGGGCAGGTAAGCAGGGGGGTACAGTGGTGGTACAGAAGAGCAGGGTGGTACAGAGGTGGGGCAGATGTGCAGGGGGTTACAGTGGTGGGGCAGATGAGAAAGGGGGTACATTGGTGGCGCAGATGAGCAGGGGGATACAGTGGTGGGACAGAAGAACAGGGGGTTACAGTGGTGGGACAGAAGAGCAGGGGGTACAGTAGTGGGGCAGATGTGCAGGGTAGTACAGTGGTGGGGCAGATGTGCAGGGAGTTACAGTGGTGGGGCAGATGTGCAGGGGGTTACAGTGGTGGGACAGAAGAGCAGGGGGTACAGTAGTGGGGCAGATGTGCAGGGTAGTACAGTGGTGGGGCAGATGTGCAGGGAGTTACAGTGGTGGGGCAGATGTGCAGGGGGTTACAGTGGTGGGACAGAAGAGCAGGGGGTACAGTAGTGGGGCAGATGTGCAGGGTAGTACAGTGGTGGGGCAGATGTGCAGGGTAGTACAGTGGTGGGGCAGATGTGCAGGGAGTTACAGTGGTGGGGCAGATGTGCAGGGGGTTACAGTGGTGGGACAGAAGAGCAGGGGGTACAGTAGTGGGGCAGATGTGCAGGGAGTTACAGTGGTGGGGCAGATGTGCAGGGGGTACAGTGGTGGGGCAGATGTGCAGGGGGTAACGTTGTGGGACAGATGAGGAGGGGTACAGTGGTGGGGCAGATGTGCAGGGGGTACAGTGGTGGGACAGATGAGGAGGGGGTACAGTGGTGAAACAGATTTGCAGGCGGGACAGTGAGCTGAGGTGTGAAGGTGCAGGAATTGAGACTGATCTGAGGCGTGAGAGTGCGGGATGTTAATTTAATTATCACTATTACTCAAGTAGTTTACAGCCTTTACTTTATAAAAAATCCTTTTCGCGATTGAGAGTGTGAAGTTGACATTTTTTTATTATAAAATCGGCATGCTCAATTTCTTTGAAAACATTTTTCGGCACACTGTGCTCAGAAGGTTGCCTACCCCTGATCTAGAGAATAAAATGTTGGTGTTTCTAATATTTTATGTTACACAACATTATTGCAACTGTTTATAAAAGGCAAAATTTCAGTAAAAAATATTATAATTATACAGGATTTATACAGCGCCAACGGTTTGTGCAGTGCTTTACAATAAAAAAGGAAGACAGTACAGTTACAATACAATAAAATACAAGAGGGTTAAGAGGGCCCTTCTCAGAAGAGCTTACAATCTAATAGATATACATTAAAGTTATGTATACATATGATACATATCAAGTTAATTTCTGGGCACATAAATGCAATTTATTACCTAATTTTTTTGGTAAAATATAAAAGATGAGGTTGTGCCAAGTAAATACATACCCATGTCAATCCTTAAAATTTTGTGTGTCAGCCACACTTTAAAGGCCCCTACAGGTCATCAGTTTAGAGTTACGTGGGAGAACTGGTGCTAAAATTGTTGCTCTCACCCTGACGTGTGTGTGGATGTAAAACATGCGTAGGACAATCGCCGTTTTCATACTTAGGTGCCCCAACGCATGCATTTTTGTAGGTGTGGGTGTGTGTGGGGTCTCTAAAAATGTTTTAATTTTTTTTTTTTAATGTATCCTTATATGTGTAGCACCCTCTAGTGTGCTAGGGAATTAGTGCAGGTTTTTCCCTTATGCCGTGTACACACGGTCGGAATTTCCAACAACAAATGTTCGATGTGAGTTTGTTGTCGGAAATTTCGACCGTATGTAGGCTCCATCGGACATTTGTTGTCGAAATTTTCGACAACAAAAATTTGGGAGCTGGTTCTTAAATTTTCCGTCAACAAAATCCGTTGTCGGAAATTCCAATCGTTTGTACACAATTCCAACGCACAAAATTCCACGCATGCTCGGAATCAAGCAGAAGAGCCGCACTGGCTATTGAACTTCATTTTTCTCAGCTCGCCGTACGTGTTGTATGTCACCGCGTTGTTGATGTTCGGAATTTCTGACAACATTTGTGCGACCGTGTGTATGCAAGACAAGTTTGAGCCAACATCCGTCAGAAATAAATCCAGGATTTTATTGTCGGAATGTCCGATCGTGTGTACGCGGCAGGTAGGTACATTTTTAGGCTTGGCTGACAGCCAAGCCTGGGTATGTTTGAACTGGGCTGGGAGTGGCTCAGGGTAGTGCTGGGTGACTCACAGGTGGCATCACTATGACCTCCTACTTCTTTCTAGAATCTTCTAGTGTTTTCTAGAAAGAGAGGCTGGAGGGGAAATGGAGCCACCTGGGGTATTCTGAGGAGCCCTGAACAATCTCCAACTTGGATTGGCAGGGGGCAGGCCTCCTTAATTGCCCAGGGTCAGCCCAGCTGGGTGGGGAGGAGTTGTTCGGGTGGAAGAATGGAGATGGAATGTTAGGCTTCGGGCCTTTGAGGGAGCTCCTCAGTCTGGAGGGGGGTGAGCAAGCAGCTTGCTATGGGGGCACTCTGAGGGGGGAGGAGCCAGGAGCACTGGCGGGGGACCCTAGACCTCATTACACATAGCAGGTACAGTGCCTTTAAAAAGTATTCATACCCCTTGAAATTTTTCACATTTTGTCATGGTACAACCAAAAATGTAAATGTATTATATTGAGATTTTATGTGATAAACCAACACAAAGTGGTACATAATTGAGAAGTGGAAGGAAAATGATAAGTTATTTTCAACATTGAAAAACATTGATTGCAGACTCTAACAGGTTTTCTTCTAAGGTTGCCCTGTATTTGACTCCATCCATCTTCCCATTAACTCTGACCAGCTTCCCTGTCCCTGCTGAAGAAAAGCATCCCCACAACATGATGCTGCCACCACCATGTTTCACGGTGGGGATGATGTGTTCAGGGTGATGTGCAGTGTTAGTTTTCTGCCACACATAGCGCTTTGCTTTTAGGCCAAAACATAAAATATTGGTCTCATCTGACCAGAGCACCTTCTTCCACATGTTTGCTGTGTCCCCCAAATGGCTTCTCGCAAACTGCAAAGCGGACTTCTTATGGCTTTCTTTCAACAATGGCTTTCTTCTTGCCACTCTTCCATAAAGGCCAGATTTGTGGAGTGCATGACTAATAGTTGTCCTGTGGACAGATTCTTCCACCTGAGCTGTGGATCAGCTCCTTCAGAGTTTCTATGGGCCTCTTGGCTGCTTCTCTGATTAATGCTGTCCTTGCCCGGCCTGTCAGTTTAGGTGGACGGCGATATCTTGGTAGGTTTGCAGTTGTGATGGATTGAACAGTGCTCGGTGAGATGTTCAAAGCTTGGGATATTTTTTTATAACCTAACCCTGCTTTAAACTTCTCCATAACTTTATCCCTGGCCCCGCTTGTAATGCTTTCTGTCTATCTATTAAGTTCTTGTGGTAAAACCAAGGAAGCTTAGAGCCCTTTCACATCGGGCCGCCCATAGCGTCGGCGGTAAATGGCAGCTATTTTTAGCGCCGTTTTACCGTCGGACTAGCGTCGCATTTTGGCCGCTAGCGGGGTGCTTTTACCCCATGCTAACGGCCGAGAAAGGGTTAAAACCGCCCACAATGGGCCGCAATAGCGGCGTTTTGCCGGCGGTATCCCAGCGCTGCCCCATTGATTTCAATGGGGAGCAGCGGTGGAGGAGCGGTAAACACACCGCTCCTTCACCGCTCCAAAGAAGCTGCTAGCAGGACTTTTCCTGACGTCCTGCCAGCGCAGCGCTCCGGCGTGAAAGCCCTCGGGTTTTCACACTGGAGACAATGCTGCAGCTGTTTGAGGGCGGATTGCAGGCACTATTTTTAACGCTATAGCGCCTGCAAAATGCCCTCGGTGTGAAAGGGGTCTTAGACTTCTGAAGTGTATCAATGCTTTACTAAAGAGGGAAAAATCTGCACTTACAAACTGTAGGATGCACAATACAACACAACTTATAGCTTACAAAATATGCCTACAAATATAAGCATGTACAATATGTACACATTAAGTAAACTAAACAGTTACTCAACTTAGGGGTCAAGATGTCCTTCATAGTTCCTTGCGCAGAGTCCAACTCACAAAAGCGTCTCCAAAGTTAAATTCGGCATCCATGTCTTCCTCTTTGTCCTTCCAAACATCTGTTGTCCCAAACACATGTTTCTTACCAAGTCCCTCCCACCCATTTCCTGCATACACCCACTTCCTGCAAAGAACATCCTGTCTCAGTTATTTACATATCAATGGAGGGGGAAGGGCCTCTGTAAACATATGCTGTTACTAAACCTAACTCTATATTCTTGCAATAAAGTCACTATACAAATGGCCATAGCAACACACGGCTGGTGTGTTCCTTGGCCTTCATGATGCTGTTTGTTCACTAAGGTTCTATAACAAACCTCTCAAGGCTTCACAGAACAGCTGTATTTATACTGAGATTAAATTACACACAGGTGGACTCTATTTACTAATTAGGTGACTTCTGAAGGCAATTGGTTCCACTAGATTTTAGTCAGGGGTATCAGAGTAAAGGGGCTGAATACAAATGCACGCCACACTTGTCACATATTTATTTGTAAAACATTTTGAAAACCATTTATCATTTTCCTTCCACCTCACAATTATGTGGTACTTTGTGTTGGTCTATCACATAAAATCCCAATAAAATACATTTACGTTTTTGGTTGTAACATGAAAAAAATGTGGAAAATTTCAAGGGGTGTGAATATTTTTCAAGGCACTGTAAGTATAAACCTGTATGATATATTTCAAAAAATTGCATTTACAATCACTTTAATGCATTCCCTGTTCCCCCGCAGCCCTCTTAAATACTTACCTGAGCCTGATCTCGATCCAGTGCTTTGCCCAAGACCAGTGGCTCTTTAATCTCTCTCTCTCTTGACTGGAGCTTGAGGCAGCAGCAAGAGCCATTGGCTCCTGCTGCTGTCAATCACAACCAGTGAGGAGAGAGAGCGGGGGACGGGGCCAAGCTGGGCTGTGTGTGTCTATGAACACATACAGCCCAGTTTGGGAGCATACCCACATGTCTGCCCTCATAGTAAGCAGCTTGCTATGGGAGCGCTCAGAAGCGGGGACGAGCCAGAAGCACCAGCCGGGGACCTAAGAAGAAGAGGATCAAGGCAGCTCTGTGCTAAACCAATGCACTGAGTAGGTAAGTATACCATGTTTGTTATTTTTTAAAAAAATGGACCTTTGGAATCACCTTGTATGGTACACTAAGGAGGCTGGAGTGCAACTGGAGCTTACAGAGCAGGTGTGGGGGAAGAGTTGCCATGCTTGAAAGAGCCTGCTGAAGCAAGGAATAAGGTCAATATTTACTCTTAACCACTTTAACCACTTGCCTACTGGGCACTTAAACCCCCCTCCTGCCCAGACCAATTTTCAGCTTTCAGCGCTGTCACACTTTGAATGACAATTACTCAGTCATGCAACACTGTACCCAAATGAATTTTTTGTCCTTTTTTTCATACAAATAGAGCTTTCTTTTGGTGGTATTTGATCACCTCTGGGTTTTTTATTTTTTGCGCTATAAATGAAAAAAGACCGAAAATTTTGAAAAAAAACGAATTTTTCTTAGTTTCTGTGATAAAATTTTGCAAATTAGTAATTTTTCTTCATAAATTTTGGCCACAATTTATACTGCTACATATCTTTAGTAAAAATAACCCAAATTAGTGGATATTATTTGGTCTCTGTGAAAGTTAGAGAGTTTACAAGTTATGGTGCATAATAAAAAATTGATCACACCTGAAGTACTGGCGGCCTATCTCATTTCTTGCGACCCGAACAAGTCAGGAAAGTACAAATACCCCCCAAATGACCCCTTTTTTGAAAGTAGACATTCCAAGGTATTCAGTAAGATGCATGGTGAGGTTTTTGATGTGGTCATTTTTTCCCACAATTCTTTGCAAACTGAAGATTTTTTTTTCCCCCACAAAATTGTCATTGTAATAGGTTATTTCTCTCACATGGCATGTGTATACCACAAATGACACCCCAAAATACATTCTGCTACTCCTCCTGAGTATTACGATACCACATGTGTGGGACTTTTTCACAGCCTGGCCACATAGAGAGGCCCAACATGCAGGGAGCGCCATCAGGTGTTCTAGGAGCATAAATTACACATCTAACTACCTATTACACTTTTGAAGGCCCTGGAGCACCAGGACAATGACACGTGACACTTACGTGGCACTGATGACAGATGGCACTGATACGTGGCACTGATGACAGATGGCACTGATACGTGGCACTGATGACAGATGGCACTGATACGTGGCACTGATGACAGATGGCACTGATACGTGGCACTGACACTGATGTGGCACTGATGACAGATGGCACTAATACGTGGCACTGATGACAGATGGCACTAATACGTGGCACTGATGACAGATGGCACTAATACGTGGCACTGATGACAGATGGCACTAATACGTGGCACTGATGACAGATGGCACTAATACGTGGCACGGATGACACGTGACACTGATGACAGATGGCACTAATATGTGGCACTGATGACAGGTGGCACTAATGACAGGTGGCACTGATGACACGTGGCACTGATGACACGTGGCACTGATGACAGATGGCACTAATACGTGGCACTGATGACAGATGGCACTAATACGTGGCACTGATAGATGGCACTAATACGTGGCACAGATGGCACTGATGACAGATGGCACTGATGACAGATGGCACTGATACGTGGCACTGATGACAGATGGCACGTGACACTGACAGGTGGCACTGATGACAGATGGCACTGATGACAGATGGCACTATGTGACACTGATGACAGATGGCACTGATGACAGATGGCACTATGTGGCACTGATGACAGATGACACTGATGACAGATGGCAGTATGTGGCACTGATGACAGATGGCACTATGTGGCACTGATGACAGTGACAGATGGCACTGGGGATAGATGGAATGGGCATGATAGTTGGGACAGATGGCAGGGACAGATGGCAGTTTAAAACTTTATTTTCGTTTTTTTTTTTTTCATTTACCGCCGCAGCGGTTCGTTCTCCCTCCTCACACGCTGTCTGTGTGAGGAGGGAGAGCCACAGAACACCGGCGATGAGAGATGATCTCATATGTAAACATATGAGATCGTCTCTCATTGGCACAGCCGATCGCGCTGAAAACGGCCGCTGTCATTGGCCGTTTTCAGCGATCTGTGACTGGCTGTGTCCGAGGGACACGGCCAGCACAGAACTTCCCCGATGCGCGCCCGCCGGGAGCGCGCAACGCGGAAGTAAACACCAGGACGTCCAGGGACGGCCGCCCGGCAGATAGCGTCCGCGTTGCAGCCGTCTTTCGGCTATAGCGCAGGCGCGAAGTGGTTAAGACCAGCCTCGTTTTGGATTTTAGGTGTTTACAAGTTTAAAACAGGTTTTTTTGCTAGAAAATTACTTAGAACCCCCAAACAATATATATTGTTTTTTTTCTAACACCCTAGAAAATAAAATAGCGGTCATTGCAATACTTTTTTTTGCACCGTATTTGCGCAGCGGTCTTCTAAGCGCACTTTTTTTGGAAAAAATTCACTTTTTTGAAAAAAAATAAGACAACAGTAAAGTTAGCCCAATTTTTTTTTATATTGTGAAATATAATGTTACGCCAAGTAAATTGATACCCATCATGTCACGCTTCAAAATTGCGCCCGTGGCATGTGTATACCACAAATGACACCCCAAAATACATTCTGCTACTCCTCCTCAGTATTACGATACCACATGTGTGGGACTTTTTCACAGCCTGGCCACATAGAGAGGCCCAACATGCAGGGAGCGCCATCAGGTGTTCTAGGAGCATAAATTACACATCTAACTACCTATTACACTTTTGAAGGCCCTGGAGCACCAGGACAATGACACGTGATGCACTTATGACAGATGGCACTGATACGTGGCACTGACACTGATGTGGCACTGATGACATATGGCACTAATACGTGGCACTGATGACAGATGGCACTAATACGTGGCACTGATGACAGATGGCACTAATACGTGGCACTGATGACAGATGGCACTAATACGTGGCACGGATGACACGTGACACTGATGACAGATGGCACTAATATGTGGCACTGATGACAGGTGGCACTAATGACAGGTGGCACTGATGACAGGTGGCACTGATGACAGATGGCACTAATACGTGGCACTGATGACAGATGGCACTAATACGTGGCACTGATAGATGGCACTAATACGTGGCACAGATGGCACTGATGACAGATGGCACTGATACGTGGCACTGATGACAGATGGCACGTGACACTGACAGGTGGCACGGATGACACATGGCACTGATGACAGATGGCACTATGTGGCACTGATGACAGATGGCACTGATGACCGATGGCACTATGTGGCACTGATGACAGATGGCACTGATGACAGATGGCAGTATGTGGCACTGATGACAGATGGCACTATGTGGCACTGATGACAGTGACAGGGACAGATGGCACTGTGGATAGATGGAATGGGCATGATAGTTGGGACAGATGGCAGGGACAGATGGCAGTTTAAAACTTTATTTTCGTTTTTTTTTTTTTTCACTTACCGCCGCAGCGGTTCGTTCTCCCTCCTCACACGCTGTCTGTGTGAGGAGGGAGAGCCACAAAACACCAGCGATGAGAGATGATCTCATTTGTAAACATATGAGACCGTCTCTCATTGGCACAGCCGATCGCGCTGAAAACGGCCGCTGTCATTGGCCGTTTTCAGCGATCTGTGACTGGCTGTGTCCGAGGGACACGGCCAGCACAGAACTTCCCCGATGCGCGCCCGCGGGAGCGCGCAACGCGGAAGTAAACACCAGGACGTCCAGGGACGGCCGCCCGGCAGATAGCGTCCGCGCTGCAGCCGTCTTTCGGCTATAGCGCGGGCGCGAAGTGGTTAAGACCAGCCTCGTTTTGGATTTTAGGTGTTTACAAGTTTAAAACAGTTTTTTTTGCTAGAAAATTACTTAGAACCCCCAAACATTATATATTGTTTTTTTTCTAACACCCTAGAAAATAAAATAGCGGTCATTGCAATACTTTTTTTTGCACCGTATTTGCGCAGCGGTCTTCTAAGCACACTTTTTTTGGAAAAAATTCACTTTTTTGAAAAAAAGAAATAAGACAACAGTAAAGTTAGCCCAATTTTTTTTATATTGTGAAATATAATGTTACGCCAAGTAAATTGATACCCATCATGTCACGCTTCAAAATTGCGCCCGCTCGTGGAATGGCGTCAAACTTTTACCCTTAAAAATCTCCATAGGCGACGTTTAAAAAATTCTACAGATTGCATGTTTTGCGTTACAGAGGAGGTCTAGGGCTAGAATTATTGCTCTCACTCTACCGGTCGCGGCGATACCTCACATGTGTGTGTGGTTTGACCACCGTTTTCATATGCGGGCGCTACTCACGTATGCGTTCGCTTCTGCGCGCGAGCTCGTCGGGACAGGGCGCTTTAAAAAAAATTTATTTTTTTTTTATTATTTATTTTGCTTTATTTTATTTATTTTTTCACTGTTTTAAAAAAAAAAAAAAATTTGGATCACTTTTATTTCTATTACAAGGAATGTAAACATCCCTTGTAATAGAAAAAAGCATGACAGGTCCTCTTAAATATGAGATCTGAGGTCAAAAAGTCCTCAGATCTCATATTTAGACTAAAATGCAAAAAAAAAAAAAAAAAAGTAGTTTAAAAAAATGACACAAAAAAAATTGTGCCTTTAAGAGAAGTGGGCAGAGCCGTCGTAATGACGTCGCTCCGACCGTCACATGGTATGGAGACGGGTGGGGGCCATCTTAGCCTCACTCGTCTACATACCTAAGCAGGGAAAGGACCCGATCGCCTCTGCCGCTACCGACGGCTCCGGTAAGCGGCGGAGGGTGCGGGAGATCGGCGGGAGGGGGGGTGGCACCTCTCCCGCTGCCGATAACGGTGATCTTGCGGCGAACCCACCGCAGAGACCACCATTATCATGTACGGAACCGCCGGCCCTAAAGATGGATACCTCGGTTGTGGCAGCAGCTGCTGCCGTTACCGAGATATCCATCTTTAAAAAAAGGACGTATATTTACAATGGGCGGTCCGGAAGTGGTTAAATCATAACTAAAGGCAAAACTTTTTTTTCTTAGTTTTGGATAGAGTAGAGAGAGAGATTAGAGCACCTGTCAGGCTTTTATTGTTGCCTGTGCCCCCGTTAGGGAGATTCACCCTCTCTATTTGTCCTGTTTACCATTATCACTGAAAGTAAAAGAAAATCCCACATTTTGGGTTGTCCCCAGAACAGGAATAAAGGAGACATCTAGTTGCAGTGACCCTGGAGACACACTGGGTGGGACTCCCTCACTTTCCTCTCATTTCCTTTTTTTGGCTATGGGACTGAAAGTGAAGGGAAATCTCCCCAAATGGGACACAGAGGGCAAAAAAAAAAAAAAATTATCGGGGGTTATAATCCTCCCTAACCTGCAGTCATGGCCGAAATTGTTGGCACCCCAGAAATTTTTCCAGAAAATCAAGTATTTCTCACAGAAAAGTATTGCAGTAACACATGTTTTGCTCTACACATGTTTATTCCCTTTGTGTGTATTGGAACAAAAGAAAAAAGGGAGGTAAAAAAGAAAATTGGACATAATGTCACACAAAACTCCAAAAATGGGCTGGTCAAAATTCTTGACACCCTTAACTTAATATTCGGTTGCATATCTTTTGGAAAAAATAACTGAAATCAGTTGCTTCCTATAACCATCAATAAGCTTCTTACACCTCTCACCCGGTATTTTGGACCACTCTTCCTTTGCAAACTGCTCCAGGTCTCTCTTATTGGAAGGGCGCCTTTTCCCAACAGCAATTTTAAGATCTCTCCACAGGTGTTCAATGGGATTTAGATCTGGACTCATTGCTGGTCACTTTAGAACTCTCCAGTGCTTTGTTGCCATACATTTCTGAGTGCTTTTTGACGTATGTTTGGGGTCATTGTCCTGCTGGATGACCCAAGATCTCGGACGCAAACCCAACTTTCTGACACTGGGGTCTACAGTGTGACCCAAAATCCTTTGGTAATCCTCAGATTTCATGATGCCTTGCATACATTCAAGGCACCCAGTGCCAGAGGCAGCAAAACAACCCCAAAACATGATTGAACCTCCACCATATTTCACTGTAGGTACTGTGTTCTTTTCTTTGTAGGCCTCATTCTGTTTTCAGGAAACAGTATAATGATGTGCTTTACCAAAAATCTCTATCTCGGTCTCATCTGTCCACAGCACATTTTCCCAGAAGGATTTTTGGCTTACTCAAGTACATTTTGGCAAACTGTAGTCTTGCTTTTTTATGTCTTTGTGTCAGCAGTGGGGTCCTCCTGGGTCTCCTGCCATAGCATTTCATCCCATTTAAATGTCGAGGGATAGTTTGCACTGACACTGATGCTCCCTGACCCTGCAGGACAGCTTGAATTTTTTTGGAACTTGTTTGGGGCTGCTTATCCACCATCTGAACTATCCTGTGTTGCAACCTTTCATCAATTTTTCTCTTCCGTCCACGCCCAGAGAGGTTAGTTACAGTGCCATGGGTTGCAAACTTCTTGATAATGTTGCGCACTGTAGAAAAAGCAAATCTAGATCTCTGGAGATGGACTTGTAAGCTTGAGATTGTTGATATTTTTCCACAATTTTGGTTCTCAAGTCCCCAGACAGTTCTCTTCTCCTCTTTCTGTTGTCCATGCTTAGTGTGGCACACACAGACACACAATGCAAAGACTAATGCCCTGTACACACGGGCAGACTTTTTGGCAACAAAGGTCCGACAGTCTTTCCGACTGACTTTTGACGGACTTCCGACAGACTTTCGAACTAACGGACTTGCCTACACACAATCACACCAAAAGTCCGACGGATTTGTACATGATGACGTACGACCGGACTAAGATAAGGAAGTTGATAGCCAGTAGCCAATAGCTACCCTAGCGTCGGTTTTCATCCGTTGGACTAGCATACAGACTAGCAGATTTTTCGACCGGCCTCAAGTCTGTCGTACAAATTTGAAACATGTTCCAAATCTAAAGTCCATCAGATTTTCAACCGAAAAAGTCCGCTGCAGGTCTGATGGAGCCCACACACGGTCGAATTGTCCGCCGGATTCGGTCCGTCGGACCAGTCCGATCGAAAAGTCTGCTCGTGTGTACGCGGCATTAGTGAACTTCTCTCCTTTTTATCTGCTTTCAGGTGTGATTTTTATATTGCCCACACCTGTTACTTGCCCCAGGTGAGTTTAACCACTTGAGGTCCGGGCCATAGCCGAATGACTGCTACAGCGCGGACCTCAATCTCCGGGAGGACGTCATAGGACGTCATCCCCTGTACACGCGCACCGCGCGCTCCCTGCAGGGCGCGCGGTGTGCGCGCTGTGATCACCGAGTCACGGAGACTCGGATGATCACAGATCCCGGCCCCTTACCATGTGATCAGCTGTCAGCCAATGACAGCTGATCACATGATGTAAACAAGAATCGGTGATCGCCGGCTTATGTGAAAGGGACATCGGTCCCGAAGAGGAAGGAGGCACAGATGCCTCATCTGTGCCATTTGTTATTGCCACCTGCCAGTGCCCACAGTGCCCACAAGTGCCACCAACAATGCCCCACAAGTGCCACCAACAATGCCCACAAGTGCCACCAACAATGCCCACAAGTGCCACCAACAATGCCCACAAGTGCCACCTATCAGTGCCACCTAGCAGTGCTGCCATCAATCAGTGCCCAACACTGCCACCCATCAGTGCCCATCACCGCCACCCATCAGTGCCCATCACTGCCACCTATCGGTGCCCATCACTGCCGCCTCATCAGCGTACATCAACGAAGGAGAAAAATGACCTGTTTGCAAAAATTTATAACAAAATATAAAAAATATATAATTTTTTTTAAAAAAATTCTGTCTTTTTCAATTTTTTTAACAAAAAATAAAAAACGCAGAGGTGATCAAATACCATCTAAAGAAAGCTCTATTTGTGAGAAAAAAAGTATAAAAATTTCATTTGGGTACAGTGTTGTATGACCGCGCAATTGTCATTCAAAGTGCGACAGCGCTAAAAGCTGAAAATTGGTCTGGACAGGAGGGGGGTTTAAGTGCCCAGTAAGCAAGTGGTTAAAGGAGCATCACATGCTTGAAACAGTCTTATTTATCCACAATTTTGAAAGGGTGCCAAGAATTTTGACCAGCCCATTTTGGAGTTTTGTGTGACATTATGTCCAATTTGCTTTTTTTCCTCCATTTTTTGCTTTGTTCCAATACAGACAAAGTGAATAAACATGTGTATAGCAAAACATGTGTTACTGCAATACTTTTCTGTGAGAAATACTTGATTTTCTGGAAAAAAGTTCTGGGGTGCCAACAATTTCGGCCACGACTGTATATAAAATGCAAAAACTAGTTTCGCCTTTTGTGCCAGAATTACAGGGTAAGCCTAACTATTCTTAAAAACTCTACTTCCCCCCTCCTAACACCTATGCTGACTAACCTGTTTAAGAAAGATGTATATACTTACCTATTTTCAGGCCACTCCAGTCCAGTCACATGATCTCACCTGTTTTAGTCATCAGTGGTGGCTTCAAGGGAGAGCAGGGAACACAGACAAAGGCCGGGACATGGTCACCTATGGGTGACGTCACCGCTCCAGGGTTTACCAACTCTTGTCTGAGTGCTCTCTCCTCTCACCTGCAGCTGCCACTAGCTCATACAGGGGTGATCATGTGACCAGAACATCCGGAAAATAGATAAGTATACACAAAACATCTGTCTTACATACTGTCGTTTAGGTAGCATAGGTGTTAGGAAGGGGGAGAGGACTTTTTTAAGACTAGTGCCACTTAAGTGACTTGGTAACTGGTCACGGGCCACAATGAGCAGAGTGGGCGGATGACAGGTCCGTGTCCACTCTGCATGTGCAGAGCGAACACGGACACAGCCCTCCGATCCGAACTGACCAGACGAACTGATCCCCTTCTGTTTTTTTTTTTGTGGATTGGAGGTAGGTGGGTGTAAACATCTGCCGTTCCATAGAGGTCAGTTTGAAAGCAGCCCAGTAACCACTGCAGAAGAGATATGCCTATATATATATATATATATATCTCATAGGTGTGCCAGGGGTGCCTGGGCACACCCTAATCACTACACGCAGTGGCAATTCCCCCTACTGCCAAGGCTTCCCCCATGTTGGCCCCTCTGCTCCACAGTGCTGCTGGCTTTCCTCCTCTCCTCTCCCCCCAGCTTCTGCAGGGGATGATTCAGGATTAAGAGTGGGGGAAGGGGCTAGTAGACATATCCTTTACCAGTGCCTTCCTTTTCTAAATGAACACAGTGAACACATTCACTCAATGTGTTCATTTATAACTGAAGCATAGTAAACCAGGTTTACTATGCTTCCTTTTGTGAATAAACAGGGAACCTCCCAGCACAAAGCACTTCCCATTCATTCACTGTCCACTGCAGCTGAGGCTACAGGGAAAGGCATGTGTGCTTGAACTTTGGGGTGCACACCCTAATACAATAGGCTGCGCACACCTATGATATATACATATATACATATACACACACTGATTTTAGAACATAAACTGACCTTTAATAATTTTTTATTCAGGACTCTCCATTGCTACAGGTATTGCCGGCTGTTGCTGTCCCAGGCAGAGTGCAATTGGTATCAATCAGCCTGTGACAGGAGCTGGAGCTGTACAGGAAGCATTGGATTATGCGGCTCTGCTCCCTCCGCAGCCGTGCTTCCTCTAGCGCCGGCTCCATTCAGAACACTGATGCTCTGGGATGGCAGGTCTGGAACTCGCAATCTGGGCTTGCTGACCCGCCATTCCAGAGCAAGAGGTCGCGGGCCACATCAAAGGGCTTGTGTGGCCTGCGGGCCAGTAGTTGTGTAGCCCTACCCTAGACTAAGGAAGCATTTAACCCTTGCAGTGGGGGAAGGCCCCACTGCACAGGTGGATTTTTTTCATTTTCCTAAAGTTGGGCTTTAACCACTTCCGGACCGCCCGCCCACAATGTACTGCGGGCGGGTGGCCCGCACAGGCAAATCGATGTATCTGCTTTAGGGTTTTGGCCATGAGCATGCCCCCACCGGCACCCACTGTGATTGTATACAGCAGGAGCCTTTCAGCACATCCTGACCAATGATTTACGCCCGGGACCTTCTGATTGGCTGTGTACAATCACAATCCAGAACTCCTTGTTGACAATCAACACAGAGCTCTGTACACAGGGAAGGATCTCTCTGTTTCTCATCTCAAAGCAAAAAATCAATTAGTAAAAGCAGCACAGTTTACACATAATACACATGTTAGACACACATTTAACCCCTTGATCACCCCTTCACCCTTGATATTAACCCCTTCCCAGCTAGTATCATTAGTACAGTGAAAGTGTATATTATTATCACTGATCACTGCATTAATGTCACTGGTGATGTCAGTGGCAGTTAGTCGTCGTCGTCCCCATGTCAGTTAGTGTCACGCGGCACTATCACGGTCCAATTCGTTGATCACAGCCATAAGTAGTATAAAATTTGCTTATTTTTTTATTGGATATGTTTTGTAGCAGAAAGTAAAAAATACAGGTTTTTCTCAAAAATTTCGATCTTTTTTTTATATTGCAAAAAATAAAAAAAACAGTGGTGATACCACCAAAAGAAATCTCTATTTCTGGGGAAAAAATTATATAAACTTAGTTTGGGTACAGCGTTGCACGACTGAGCAATTACCAGTTAAAATAGCGCAGTGCTAAAAAGCAAAAAGTGGCCTCGTCATTAAAGGGGTAAAACCTTTCTGGAGGTCAAGTGGTTAAAATCACTTTACATAGTTACATAGTTACATAGTAGGTGAGGTTGAAAAAAGACACAAGTCCATCAAGTCCAACCTATGTGTGTGATTATGTGTCAGTATTGCATTGTATATCCCTGTATGTTGTGGTCATTCAGTTGCTTATCTAATAGTTTCTTGAAGCTTTCAATGCTCCCCGCTGAGACCACCGCCTGTGGAAGGGAATTCCACATCCTTTACACTATGGATGCACAGGAACCCTACTGATCAGCTTGTTGGGATGTGCTCTGGCAGTCCCAAAACATTTCTGTTGAGGAATTACTGCCTGGGACAAGCATATGACTGTATTTTTTATATTCTTTTTAAATCTTTATTTTAGATTTTTTGTTCTCCACCAGTAACTGTAAATCCAAGTATACACCGCCATTTGTTATTGACAAAGCTTGCTACAACTTGGAGTTTCTTAATAACCTCAGAGCCGGTTCACACGGGGGCGACTTGTCAGGCGACCTAGCCGCCTGACAAGTCGCCTCCCGTTCTGTACAATGGAACCGTTCTAATCGGAGCGACGCAAGTCGCTCAGACTTAGAAAAAGGTTCCTGTACTTCTTTTGGGGCGACTTGAGGCGACTTGCATAGACTTCTATACAGAAGTCGTTTTGCAAGTCACCGTGGCAGTCGTGTGCAGGTCGCCTCGGTGAGGCGACCTGCAAGTCGTGCCGCCCCTGTGTGAACCGAGCCTCAGGGTTACAGTGTGCTATGTCCAATGAGCACCTGTCATAATGAGAAACATGGTGACCCTCTTCTGAAAGTACTAGCTGCCTGGCTGTGTCTGACATTTACTGACCTGGAACAAGTATGCAGCATGTTAAAGTCAGAGAAGGGTTAGAATTTCTCATCTCTATACTTGTTTGGGTCAGTTTGTCAGCAAGTGCTGCAAGCAAAGTCAGCATGATAGCCAAGGAACTAGCATTTTCAGATGGAGAGGTCAGCAATAGCAGCCCACATAATTCTCTCAAGAATGGTAAACCTTAGGAGGCCTTTCATCTGGTCCATTTAGCAGGGAATCAGTGGACAGATCTCCTGCTGGATTGAAGCAGAATGGGATGGATGTTTTCTGTATTTTGACAGTGGACCTTTTCAGACCTGTGTTTTTGGTCTAAGGGGGGCAGATGAAAACACACTACCACCAATCTGTCATATTTAGGTTCAGAAAATGTAAAAAGATACCTTTTCCTTTTTTTTTCCAGTACTGGATGGACTCAGAGGTCCGCCTGTCTGTAGACTTAGGCCAGGTACACATGGGCCCAAAATCTGCGGAAAACGGTTGGTTCGGAAGAAAAAGCGGACAACTTTCGGCCGGTGTGTACAGCTCACATGACCGGCTCTCCTGACCGGCTTCTGTTAAATGAGCATGCTGGAAAACTAGCAGCCGATGGTAGCTAATAGCTGCGAGCGCTGATCAGTGTGTTCTGGGGGGAGGAAGCAGTCCCCCTGTCAGAACACAATAGCTCAGCAGGGAAGAACGCTGAACTAACATCACTTGTGTTAGTACGGCGATCAGTACCTTTTTTTTCATTCAGCCTGGGCTGAATATAATGAAAAAAATATATATATTTTTTTGTACCATATTTTACATCGAGCTTCCAATCAGGTCCATCTAAAAACTGAGAGTGAAAAGCTCCTAAAAGCTATTTGTGGTGCACAGTGGATGCTGTGAAACAATCCTGATTGTGTCTGGAAGATAGAAATTGTTGGCATGGATTCAAGAGCTACCTCCAAATTAGTATGTGTGATTTTCCATCTAGTAAACACTTTGTACAGTAAGGGCTCATGCACACTGCAGCTCAAAAAAGCAGCTTTTTACATGCATTTGAGCTTTTATTTCTGCCTATAAAAACTTGAAGAAGCTTGTTCTTTTTTGTGCTCTTTCTTGCGTTTTTAGCTTTTGAGCTTGTTTGAGCATAAGGGTTTTTTTTCCACAAGCCCTCCTAGATCGTATTTTCTTAACCACTGTATGAACAATACAAAAAGCTGGAACAAACGTTTTGGCACGTTTTCGCACGTTTTTAACCTTTTTGAGCTCTTTTGAGCTCTCTGGGGCACTAGCTCCTCTCAAAGACGTGAATTTGGTGGGGATTTTTTTCTGTCTGAAAATGCCAGAAAAAGCCCTAGTGTGCATGGACAGATTGGCTAACATGGAGGGAAGTTTCTAGGCAGAAAAAATAAGAGCTCAAAAGCCTGAAGGAGCCACTTCTTTGATCTCCTTTAAACTGCAGTGTACATGAGCCCTAAAGAGAATTCTTGCAGTTTCATCAGATTGCTCCCAGGGGTTTCGCTGCTCAGATATCTGAGTTATGTGATGTCCTGTGGCAGGGAACTTGCCTGGTATGTTTGCAGGTATAACAATCATGTATTGGTGCACATTGTATTCCAGACCTCCTCTGTCAAGGTGTGCGTGTATGTGCTACAGTCATATACTGGTTAATAATTAGACAACTAACTCTAGCATTAATTCAGAGCAAGACAGGCTTGTAATATTGGCATTTATTTATTATTAATAAAATACATTTAACTCTACCCAAAGATTTAGAAACAAAATATAAATTGTGCAGCACATTTAAAAAGTGCAACTTCCTTACTTTACTTCCTTCTTTGTCTTTTTCCTACTTTGTCCATTTGTTGTGACTACCTACATATGCCACACATGTGATCCCCATCCAACCACATGCCATTTGTATTTTATTCCCCTGATAGCTCTTCAAAAACACTGTGGGGAGATTTTCTAAAACTGATCCACACAGAATTGAGTGCAGCTGTGCATAGTAACCAATCAGCTGCTAGGTTTTAAGGCCGGTTCACACTGGTCCAACATGCACTCAGACTTCGAGAGCACAAGTCGCATGACATGTCAAAATTAATGGTTTCGTATGAGAGCCTACTTAACTGGTCTGACTTGTATTGGTCCGACATTGAAAATGCTTCCTGAACTACTTTGGTCTGACATGGGCACGATTTCAGACCATTGATTTGAATGGAAGTCGGGATTATCATCTTAACTGATCCAACTTGTGGCATGGGACTTGTGCTCTGAGGATCTTGAGGGGGAACCCCACACCAAAATTAAAAAAAAATAAATATACATACTCACCTCTATGCTGCAGCCTGACAGCACTAAGCCGAGAACTGCGCGATCACATGACCACTGATTGATTGCTCAGTTCTCGGTCTTCTTGGAGCTGAGAGTGGTGACTGTCAGTAATGCAATAAAAACAATAAAAGTGTAATATTCCTTTAAATTTCGTACCTGGGGGGTGTCTATAGTATGCCTGTGAAGGGGTGCATGTTTCCCGTGTTTAGAACAGTCTGACAGCAAAATGACATTTCAAAGGAAAAAAAGCCATTTAAAAGTACTCGCAGCTATATGAATTGTCGGTCCGACAATACACATAAAAGTTAATTGATAAAAACGGCATGTGATTTCCCCACAGGGGAGCCCTGAACCAAAACTTTTTAAAAAAATGGCGTGGGTGTCCCCCTCAAAATCCATACCAGACCCTTCAGGTCTGGTATGCATTTTAAGGGGAACCCCGTGCCAAAATAAAAAAAATGGCGTGGGGTACCCCCAAAATCCATACCAGACCCTTATCTGAGCACGCAACCTGGCAGGCCGCAGGAAAAGAGGGGGGACGAAAGAGCGCCCCCCCTCCTGAATCGTACCAGGCCACATGCCCTCAACATTGGGAGGGTGCTTTGGGGTCCTTTTTGAGCTCTTTTGAGCTCTCTGGGGCACTAGCTCCTCTCAAAGACGCGAATTTGGTGGGGATTTTTTTCTGTCTGAAAATGCCAGAAAAAGCCCTAGTGTGCATGGACAGATTGGCTAACATGGTCCCCCCAAAGCACCTTGTCCCCATGTTGATGAGGACAAGGGCCTCATCCCCACAACCCTTGCCCGGTGGTTGCGGGGGTCTGCGGGCGGGGGGGCTTATCAGAATCTGGAAGCCCCCTTTAACAAGGGGACCTCCAGATCCCGGCCCCCCCTGTGTGAAATGGTAAGGGGGTAAGTACCCCTACCATTTCACAAATAAAGTGTCAAAAATGTTAAAAATGACAAGAGACAGTTTTTGACAATTTTCTTTATTTAAATGCTTCTTCTTTCCATCTTCTTTCTTCTATCTTCTTTCTTCTATCTTCTATCTTCCTTCGGTTTCTTCCTCCATCTTCTTCTTCTTCTTCCTCCGATCCTCTACTTCTTGCTCCAGTGTTCTCGTCTGGCATCTTCCTCCACGGCGTCTTCTTCCCTTCTTCGATCTCGAGCCGCTCCGCATCCATGATGGGAGACTCCCGCTGTGTGACGCTTCTCGTCTTCTGACGGTTTTTAAATAATGGAGGGCGGGGCCACCCCGTGACCCCGCCCCCTCTGACGCACGGGGACGAGGCTTTCCCCGTGACGTCAGAGGGGGCAGACAGGGAAGTCCCCGTGCGTTAGAGGGGGGCAGGGTCACCGGGTGGCCCCGCCCTCCCTTATTTAAGAACCGTCAGAAGACAAGAAACGTCACACAGCGGGAGCCTCCAATCATGGATGCGGAGCAGCCCGAGAACGAAGAAGGGAAGAAGATGCCGCGGAGGAAGATGCCGACGAGAACACCGGAGCAAGAAGCAGAGGATCGGAGGAAGAAGAAGATGGAGGAAGAAACCGAAGGAAGATAGAAGAAAGAAGATAGAAAAAAGAACATGGAAAGAAGAAGCATTTAAATAAAGGAATTGTCAAAAACTGTCTCTTGTCCTTTATAACATTTTCGACACTTTTTTTGTGAAATGGTAGGGGTACAAAAGTACCCCCTTACCATTTTACATGGGGGGGGCCGTGATCTGGGGGTCCCCTTGTTAAGGGGGGCTTCCAGATTCCGATAAGCCCCCCGCCCACAGACCCCCACAACCACCAGGCAAGGGTTGTGGGGATGAGGCACTTATCCTCATTAACATGGGGACAAGGTGCTTTGGGGGGGACCCCAAAGCACCCTCCCAATGTTGAGGGCATGTGGCCTGGTACGGTTCAGGATGGGGGGGCGCTCTCTCGTCCCCCCTCTTTTCCTGTGGCCTGCCAGATTGCGTGCTCGGATAAGGGTCTGCTATGGATTTTTGGGGGAACCCCACGCCATTTTTTAAAAAAATTTTGGCCGGGTTCCCCTTAAAATCCAGGTCTGGTATGGATTTTGAGGGGGACCACCACGCCTTTTTTTTAAAATTTTGGTTCGGGGTTCCCCTGTGGGGAAATCCCATGCCGTTTTTAGCAATGAACTTTTATGTGTATTGTCGGACCGACAATTCATATAGCCGCGAGCCCTTTTAAATGACTTTTTTTCCTTTAAAATGTAATTTTGCTGTCAGACTGTTTTAAACACGGGAAACATGCACCCCTTTACATGCATACTATAGACACTACCCAGGTACGAAATTTAAAGCAACATTACACTTTTATTGTTTCACTTTAAGCATTATTAAAATCACTGCTCCCGAAAAAACGGCCGTTTTTAAAACTTTTTTTTGCATTGATCCATGTCCCCTGGGGCAGGACCCAGGTCCCCAAACACTTTTTATGACAATACCATGCATATAAGCCTTTAAAATTAGCACTTTCGTGAAAGTTGATTTACCCTTTAAGTACACATGCACTTAGCTCACATGGATTACATTCTTTTTAAACTATGCTGTATTCTCTGTGACTTCAGTACAGGGTAAGCAATACCTTGTAATTAATTGTGGGCTTTCTTCTTTTCTACATCTCCTGTATTATTGCTAGGAGGGATTGTAATAATTACAGTATTAGTGGGATATACCTAGGCAGACTGGATGAATAATTGAAGTAGAGTGTCTGCTGTGCCTCTGTTCTTTGATTTCAAGGATTGTACATTCTAAGCTTATGTTACTGCAAAAGCGTTAATGCACAACCCCACGCTAACCTATGGAAAGACATTGAGTACCCTACTTGAATTCATACTTGCACTGCTCATTATACTTGCACTGCTCATTTATATGACACAGATTAGGTTTTGCAAAAGCAACCTTTATAAAGTAGGTTCTGTTCTGTACTGGATGCACAGTCAAACCGTGGCCCAAAAAAGGACTATTTTTATGGATCTGCCCACTATTCCTATGTGAGGAATAATTCCCTTCTTTTTGCAATGTTTAATGTCACACATACAGATATGATTTATTTTAAGAAGGAGAAAAAAGCTGCGCAAAAAAATAAATAAAACCAAGGCTACTCGTGAAACAACAACCTCATGAAAAACTGTGAATAATGTATAATAATTTGTGACTAGAACTCAATAAAGATAAAATAGTCCAAAAAAAGGAAATCCTTTTGAGTGGGTGTACGCAAGCCGGCCGGCAAACTTTTTAATGGATGCCTTTTTACTGCTTAATTCCTGTAAGTGCAATCTTTTTTATGTAATAAATTTGTTATAAGGATTCACACTATGGTTGGTTTCCTTCCATCCCTATGAGCCGGTGATTGGTGTGTGCTCCGTATACCTGCTGAACTTCAGGCTTACCCTTGATGCTGACTACAGAGAGGTGATGCTGTTGGTTTGGTGTCTGGATGTCCGATTTCCTTACAGGCTTATCAAGCTTGCCCTCTGGTAAGCGCGACATTCATGTGGTGGTGGATCACTATAGGTGGTGTTTATTCATCCTAAGTTTCTACACGATCTTCACATGGATTGATTGGATTTCCTTTTGTTTGAACTATTTTATCTTTATTGATAGAAAATAAATAAGTGCAGCGCTATGATTGCAAAAAAAAGGGAAAAATTGTATGTGATTCAAACATATATGTGACAAAATGACACAAACTCTAACATAATAGATGTGAATGGATATTAAGCAATGTGCTAATATAATGACTTAACTACACACAAATGTCCAAATTGAACGAAATGATAAAATACAGATGACGACTGTGCAGTCGAAATGCGTTGGGTGGACCTTCCGCTAACATCGCCTCATGCTTTTACATGCTGTATCAATTTCTTCCAAATGTGAATGTTGAATTTATATTTTTAATAAACTACCTCCTTTTTAAACGGTATCACGCTATGTCAGCCCCCTTTTTCTATTACATGATACCCTTCCTGTGACAATAAGTTTTCATGCTCCCCGAGACTCCTGGAGCCTTCAGCTAACATCTCATGACCATCTAAGGCTGATCGACTGACGGAGTTCCAGGATCTGCTGTCCCCCATTGGGTGGTTTGAACCCAACAAGCCTTGTTGACTTGGGTGGTATATGCCCCGCCAAGTCAATATTATCTGGTAAGCCTCCTCCCTCTTTCATGGTGGTGGTGTTTGCTTCTATTTTTTCACTCCAAGGTTCCCAGGAATGCCAGGAACTTCTCACATGTGTATTGGATCACAAACCTAATTGGACTGTATTTCATCATTTCGTTCAATTTGGACATTTGTGTGTAGTGCAGTCACTATATTAGCACATTGCTTAATATCCATTCGCATCTATTATGTTAGAGTTTGTGTCATTTTGTCACATATATGTTTGAATCACATACACTTTTTCCCTTTTTTTTGCAATCATAGCGCTGCACTTATTTATTTTCTACCTACTTAGCTCTTTGTCTACAGCCGTGTCGGCTGATGAATTGCGGGGTCACAGCGCAGTATACACTTTTCATTATTCACTATTTTATCTTTATTGAGTTCTGGTCACAAATTGTTATACATTATTCACAGTTTTTCACGAGGTTGTTCTTTCATGAGTAGCCTTGGTTTTATTTATTTTTTTGCGCAGCTTTTTTCTCCTTCTTATGTTTGTTTCTTGTGTATATCTCACAATTTAAGCTGCTGCTGTTAGGGTTCACTTGGTTAGCGCGGTATATTTTCTATTTCCACGTGATTTATTTTAAGGTTTGTGCTTTGCGTTGGATTTGTTGAGGGATTTTTGTTTACTTTTAGCTCAACTCACTATAACCTACCACTATAAGTCTAGTTATAGAAAAAGTGAAAAACAAAATTCACATTAAAGTTTATGTAAACCCTAATAAAGAAAGTCTCCTAGGCCCCTCTCACACGAGCGGACCTATTGGGTCTGCCTGTCAGTTTTTCAGGCAGACCTGGACCCTCCATTGTCCTCTATGGAGTGGCAGATGTAAACAGACATGTGTCCGTTTACACCCACCAACATCCAATCAGATCCACTAAAAACAGACGGATTGTGATCCGTTCCCTATCCGTCTAGCGGATCGGTTAGTAGCCAAGTGTAAATGGACAGGTGGCCTGTTTACATCCGATCCAGATGGATCTGAAAAATGTTGCAGTTTTTCCCTGAAGATTCTATATATTCAAAAAATTATCAAACCAGTTGGATTCAAATCACGTATTCAATATTTTGGGATGCTAGTCCAACCCACCAAGAGAAATGGCATGAGCTGACTGGACAATATCGACTGGTGTCGTGTGCATCCAAATTTTTGGAAAAGGACCTCCAAGGTAGTATTTTCAGAAATACTACCGGTACCTCGAGCCAGAAAGACAGAGGGAGATTAGGGAAGTAAACAAGTGGCTGAGGAGCTGGTGTAGAAAGGAGGGGTTTTGGTTCCTGGAGAACTGGGGCGACTTCTCAGTCGGTTATCAGCACTATAGAAGGGACGGACTGCACCTAAATGAGGAAGGTGCTGATCTGTTGGGAGTGAAGATGGCCAAAAAGTTAGAGGGCCTTTTTAACTAGGCGACGGGGGGAGGGTCCAGAGGTAGAGATAGTCAGCGTGGAACATATTCCAGAGGTTAGTATTGGGGGCATTAGTCGTAGGTTGACTAAAGCACCTAAACCCGAGGTAAGTATTGTAACAAGTCCTATTTGCAACCCCAGAGCACCCAATAAGGAGATAGTATGCGACCGGTCTAAATTACGTGGCATGATCACCAATGCCAGGAGTCTGGCGGACAAGATGGGAGAACTAGAACTACTGTTGTACAAGGAGGATTTTGATTTTGTAGGAATTACAGAGACTTGGTTCAACAGCTCTCATGATTGACTGGCAACAATTCAAGGGTATTCCCTATAGCACAGGGATAGAGAGGGTAAAAAAAGTAGGAGGGGTATGCCTGTCTATCAAAAATGATGTACAAGTGAAAGTGAGAGATGACATCACTAAGGGAGCAAGGGAGGAGGTGGAATCCTTATGGGTAGAGCTACAAAGGGATGAAACTAAGGGGAAAGTAATACTGGAATATGCTATAGGCCCCCTAACCAGAGGGAGGAGGCAGAGGTGGACCCCCTATCACAATTTGGATTATCGGTAAGAATGGGAAATGTCATTATAATGGGGGATTTTATTTATCCACACATAGACTGGGTGAAAGAAACCTTTGCATTCATCTAAGGCTCGCCAGTTCCTAAATGTCTTGCAGAACAAGTTCATGGGTCAGATGGTAAATGTACGTACTAGAAACAAAGCGTTACTAGACCTACTGATTACCAACAATATAGACCTGATCACGGATGTGGAAATACGGGGCAATTTAGGAAACAGTGATTACAGCTCAATTCGTTTTAGTATAAATCACACAAATAGGAAACATAAGGGGAATACAAAGACACTGAATTTCAAAGGAGCCAACTTCCCTAAACTACAATCCTTGTTAGAAGATAATAAATGGAATAAAATCTTAGGAACAAAGAACACGGAGGAAAAATGGGTATGCTTTAAGAGCATATTAAATAAGGGCATTAGCCAGTGCATCCCAATGAGAAATAAATTTAAAAGAGCTAATAAAAGTCCTGGGTGGCTTAACTCCAACGTAAAAATGCATTTAAAAGCAAAGGCAAAGGCCTTCAAAAAATACAAGGCTGAGGTATCGTCATCAGCATTCCAACTTTACAAAGAATGCAACAAGAAATGTAAGGGTGCAATCATATGCACCTGAACAACCACAACATAGAGGGATATACAATGTAATACTGACATATAATAACACACATAGGTTGGACTTGATGGGCTTGTGTGTTTTTTCAACCTCGCTTATTATGTAACTATAACGAATGGAATGAAATTTAGATCTATTCATTATCCAAATCCAAAAAATTTATTTATTTGCTTGTGGGCCCGAACTACTATCGCATCATGTGATGTCATGCCAATTGAACAAATATACCAAATGCATTTGTTAATTTTCAATATAGTTTCGGATTCGTTAACATTCGTTACTATGTCCATTCAGAGATTTGTATACATCAAAATCTCAGAAAATAGAATTTTAGTCCAAAAAAATGAATCGAACTGAAACAAAATCAGCATAGTCAACACTGGACACTGTTTCCTAACATAGCCAAAGTTCGGTAATCATAATGGATAGTCAGACAAGCCAGAAAGTCAGGAAGTGTCAGATAAGGGTACTCACTGAGGCAGAGATGCTGAGAGCGGTAACCTCTTGCAAGTAAGCGCACTCCACTCCTGGAGATGGTACTGGGGGTGAAGGGCACAAAGAGGCAAGAGTCACCAGCAGGCAGGGCAGGTCTTGCGTGAAGGTCACCGGCAGGGAGACAGCTGTGCAGGACTGGAAGATGCTGAAGCTCAAGAAGGAAGACGAATAGCTAATCCAACAACAGGCCGGGGGTCAAACACTGGTGACTGGCAAGAGTCTCTTAGATAGGCAAAACAATCTAGTGCAAAGGATTGTTAGCAGGTCTGTCAGCAGGCTGATGATTTAGTACTGAAGACTGATAGCAAAGTCCGTAAAACAGGCCGAGGGTCAAACACAGATAACTGGAAGCAAAGTCTCCAAAGTCTCAAAGACAATAGCAAGGAGCAGGTTGAGGGTCAATCACTGGAGACAGGAAGCAATATCTGTAGACAGGCCGAGGGTCAAACACAGGAAGCAAGTAGAGAGGTCCGAGAGGCAAGCCAAGGGTCAGATGCAGGAAGAGATCAGAGTAGGTCGAGGTCAATCTGGGTCACAACTGGTAATCAAGAATCAGGATACAAGCAGGAAACACATGGGGAGCTGAAAGACAAACCAGTAATCTGGTCATGGCACAGAGTGGCTTTATAGGCCAGTGAGAGGCTCATGTTGTGCGCGCTATTGCGTACGCCGTTCCGCTGAATTGCGCACGCGCATTAGCCGTTTCGCTGAATTGCACACACACATCAGCCGTTTCGCTGTATTGTGCCCAGGGTTGCGACAGAGTGCCGCTCTACTGCGCATGTGCGAAGGAAGGCAGCGATATTGGCGAGACTGGTACTTGCTTCTTTCCTAACAGGAAGCCAGGAATCAGTGTAGTGGAACAGCAAGGATCTGGAGCCAAAAGGAACATCAGCCAAGCAAGTCTTTAACAGGCATGCAGGAGAGAATCTCTGTGATGTTGACCAGGAAAAGGCAGAGATCATCTGGGCTGGACGGCTTAAGTAAGCAGGACTGACGAGCAGGATATCATCAACAGGAGAGCCACTGTGGAGAGATAGGAGCTGGCAATTAACCGACATCAGAGCGGCCAGCTCAGAGAAGGAAGGGCTGAGCCCAGCCCCGACAGTACCCCCTCAATTACCCCTCCCCCTCGGGGTACCACCAGGCTTGAGGGGAAAACATCTATGGAAATCACGGAGGAGGAAAGGGGCATGTTCATCCGAGGATGAGACCCAAGAGCAATCCTCCAGGCCATACCCTTTCCAATGCACCAGGTACTGTATGCACCCACGGAACCTACGAGAGTCAACAGTGGACTGTACTTTATACTCCTCATGGTTTTCAACCTGTACAGGGTGAGGATGTGGCACCGAGGTGGTAAAGCGGTTGCAGACCAAAGGTTTTAAAAAGGAGACATGGAATACATTTGAGATATGCATATTAGAAGGAAGGTCTAAAACATAAGCCACTGGGTTAATTTTGTGGAGCAGGCAGGCTCAGGCAGGCGTCTGCGGTCAGCATGGAGTCTGTACCTATCATTGGCATGTCACAAAGCCTCCTGGACTTGTGCCCAAGTGGAATGAAGACCACGGAGATGTTCCTCTAATGCAGGAATGCTCTGCGGAACAAATGAGTCAGGCAACCATACTTCGCCATGAACGGGGACAATCGGGAAGCAGAATTCAATTCACTATTGTGAGCAAACTCCGCCCAAGGTAAGAGGTCTGACCAGTTGTTATGATGGTCAGAAATATAGCAAAGTAGGAACTGCTCCAAGGACTGGTTGGCTCATTCTGCAGCACCATTAGACTGTGGGTGATACGCAGAGGAGAAAGCAAGCTGAATTCCCAACTGTGCACAAAAGGCTCTCCAGAACCGGGACACAAACTGACTACCCTTGTCCGAGACGATCACCTTGGGTAGCCCATGTAAGTGAAAGATCTTCCGAGCAAAAATGAAAGCCAGTTCCTTCGATGTGGGCAACTTCTTAAGTGGATTACAATGAGACATTTTCAAGAACCGGTCAACCACCATATGGATAACTGAGTTGCCCTGGTAGTTGGGTAACCACAATGAAATTCATAGACAGATGGGTCCACGGCCTCTCTCCATTGGATATAGGTTGTAAGAGACCCACTGGAAGGTGTCGTGGAGTCTTATAGGGCGTACACACGGTCGGACTTTGTTCGGACATTCCGACAACAAAATCCTAGGATTTTTTCCGACGGATGTTGGCTCAAACTTATTTTGTCTGCACACGGTCGCACAAAGTTGTCGGAATTTCCGATCGCCAACCACGCGGTCACGTACACCTCGTACGAGGAGACTAAAAAAGGCCGGTTCAGAACCAAGCGCGGCACCCTTTGGGCTCCTTTTGCTAATCTCGTGTTAGTAAAAGTTTGGTGAGAGACGATTCGCGCTTTTTCAGACTCGTGGCTTTCAGATCGTTTTCTTCCGTTCAGTTTGTGCTTGTGGGTTTGTATCTGCTCTTCAGTGCGTGAAAGCAAGTTCAGCGTGACTTAGTCATTGTATTCTTGTTCGTTCGTTACTGTTTTTCAGGTCGCTCTTCACAGGCCTTGCTGTTCTTCAGTGCGTTCTGTTACTTCGTTCTGAACAGCCGACCGTTTTCTAGCCATGTTTCGTATGCGTACTCCTCGTAGAGTTCGTGCTGTGCGGGGGCTTGGTGTTGGGGTCCTGACCTTGACACAAGTCCAGTCCATGAACAGGGTGGGGAGGAATTCATGGACCAAGAATTGGTTGCTTCAGCGTGACCAGTTCTCTCATATGCCTTTGCTCCGTGAGATCCGTGAGAATAATCCTTATAATTTCAGGAACTTTCTCCGGATGACGGACCCCGTGTTTCACCGTTTGTTGGCTTCGCTGACCCCCTATATCAGCAGGCAGGATACCTGCATGAGGCAAGCCATCACTCCGGAGCAGAGGTTGGTCGCTACCCTGCGGTATTTGGCCACAGGGAGAAGTCTGCAGGACTTGAAGTTCTCGACAGGCATCTCCCCCCAGGCTCTGGGGATCATTATCCCAGAGACCTGTTCTGCCATCATCCAGGTCCTGCAGAAGGAGTATATGAAGGTAAGATTTTTATCCTTTTATATCACATTTTATTGTATTGAATGTTTGCTAATATATTGTATTTCTTTCCTCATTCCCTAATTACCATGATTGTAATATGCTGTGAATGTCCCCTTTGTTCTCATGCATGCTGGATTTTTATGTAATTATTATTTTATGTCCTTCATACATATTTGCCCTTCACTAACCTCCCCAGCATGGTGTCTCCTGGCCCTATATTCACCTCATGTAGTCACTTAACAATGTATTTTATCAGCTCCATAGTAGTGCTTTACCCCAAACACCCCCTAAAATGTTTGGAAATGTTATTTTTGATTTAAATTCAGGCAGAGTGCCAGAGGTTTTTTTTTTGTGGTGTCCCCAAATAATTTTTAGTAACCCTCCCTCCCCCAACTGCTAAGTCAGCTGATACCAATTCTCTATCTATCCTCAATCATCTATCGGCTGACTTTGCCAAACCTATACACGCTATACCCATCTCTTTAGTGCTCAGATGTATGGATGAATTCCCCAAAGCATGTAGTGCAAGGGCCTGCCTGTATACTTTCCAATGGTACTGTTTAAAGTTTTTGTATCCTATTATTATCTTGATAGGTAATAGCAGAATGTCCAAATGTCCTCAAATGTGTACAGTGTGTATTTATATCTTTGTATTATGACACTTCTTACCTGTCCAGTGGTCTGCCAATAGTGTAACTAAGGAGGGTCTGTTCAAAGTAATACCCATTATTTAGGCATTCATCTCTCAATGAAGTGAAGAGGGTTACCTGTCCAAGATTTCCACACACCCCCTATAATGTTAGAAATGGCCCATGAGAGGGGGGGGGGGGAATATGATAGGTGTACCTTATACTTTGGCCTTGTTAAATTCCCCTTAGTAAATGCTATCTGGAGGTTGCCCCATAATGTTTGTGTACAATCTGCTTGCCATGTTTCAGAGTAAAAATAGTAATGTTTATTGTTTTTTCCTCAACAGTTTCCTTCCACGCCACAGGAATGGCAGACTGTGGCCTCCCACTTTGCCGAGCGGTGGGACTTTCCTAACTGCGGAGGGGCAATTGATGGGAAACATGTCCACATCGTCCCACCACCCAACTCGGGGTTGTACTATTATAATTACAAGGGGTTTAATAATATAGTGATGTTGGCGGTGGTGTCGGCTAATTACGACTTCTTGTATGTGGACGTGGGGAAGAATGGCCGGATGTCCAATTGTGGAGTCATCGCCCAGACAGAGTTCTACAGGCGTCTCCAGAATGGCAGCTTGGACTTGCCAGCTCCAGAGGACAATGTGGAAGGACTCCCATTTGTGTTCGTTGCTGATGAAGCGTTTGCGCTGGGGGACCACCTGATGCGGCCATTCCCAATGAAGACCCTCACCCGGAACAGAGGGTTTTTAATTACTGGATGGCCAGAGCCCGAAGAGTGGTGGAGAACACATTTGGAATCCTGGCCAGCCGGTTCCGACTATTTCTGACACCCATCCATATGGCGGAGTATAAACTGAACCATATTATACTGGCGTGCTGTATTCTCCATAACTTTTTAAGGAAACATTCGGCCAACTATGCTGGCTCAGTTGGGCCTGAGGCCGGAATCCTACATCAAACCACACTGACGGCGCTTGAAAGTGGCCGTCCTGGCTTGCCCTCCCTGAGTGCCCGTGATGTCCGGTTACGCTACCTGCAGTTCTTTGCGGGTAGGGGGGCTATCAATATGCCAGACAATCTGTGAAGCCTTTTTATAATAATAAAAAAAGAAAAATAAATTATTGGTGGACATTTACTGCTTGTGTTTGTTTTAGCTGACCCTGACAGAAATGTGTTGAGTCCAGAAAATGTTGTGATTGTGTAACCTTATACAAAGCACTGTTATTTCCTAAATGCAAAAACACATTTCACTACAAGGGCACTTGCAACTGCACTGAAACTGCACTTGTAGTGCAAAGAGGATTTGCCCTTAGGAAATAACCCCCATTTTTGCTGAAAACAGCAATTACATCACCCCAAAAGTGTTGTATTGTAGTGTTGAGACAATAATCCACACATTCTTGAGTAAGCAACTTTTTTATACCTGCACAATTACATGTGCATTTGCCAAAGGTTTTTAAAACAAACCAACATGTTTGTTGTATAACAATTTTTGCAGTAGCATTATCAAAAATCGAAATGTCCATTTCAGATAAAACAGGCATGTGTAAAACCAATAAGAAAGACAAAAAACTTGAACTTACAAAGTTCACATTAGGTAAAACCTGAAGGCTATATCAGACATCAGTATTTAGGAACTGGGTTTGATATAGCGTTCAGATGGGGGGAAATCACCCCTGGAAAAGCCAAATTTGGAAGATGCACACCAATTTACGAATGTCAACATGTGCTATCTGCCATCAGGGGGGATCAAGGGACGTGTTTTGGGGGAGCAAGCCCTTCCTCAACGCTACTTTATAATTGAGGAAGGGGTTGCACCCCCAAAACGCGTCCATTGATCTCCCGTGATGGCAGATAGCACATGTTGGCACACTGTGTGCATCCTCCAAATTTGGCTTTTCAAAACATTGCAAAAAGTTATAAAAGATTGGACCACAATCCAAAAAGTGATTTTGTGGGGTTTTAAATGCGCCCCAAAACATCAATGATGTTATTATTTTTTTTAATCACATCATTGATTTTTTGCTGTATGTTTTGCAGTTCTACATTACACCCCATGATCTCCCCGATCAGGATCTGGGCACTTTCTGATATGAAACGTTCTGGATCCCTCACATCACGATCACCTAAAAAGAGAGAAAGAAAACAAAAACAGGTATCAAAAATCTGCCACCATCCATCTCTTTTACCTGAGCCTGTGGTCGCAGACACTCACCTGTTGTGGTGCCAATCTCCACCACATCTTCTTCTTCCTCCTGCGCAGCTTGGGTTGGGGGTATTTCACCTTCTTCCATAGGTGGGGGGTCTCTGGTCTCCTCGGATGAGGGGTGTCCTCCGAGTCTTTTCTCCCCTATGTAAAACAAAAATGGTATAATTAGCACACAGATATTTGATGGCAGAACTAGAAATAGGAAACATTGCTTGGAAGTGGGGTACAATTGTCTATTTTAGCCGAGTTCCAAGATGTCTTTTTTTAAATGCCCTTTGTCAAGCTGCAATACTTTACCTGTTTGGTACAAGCTTCACAGATGTAGCCCCCCCTATAGTATACACTGGAGCACCTGTGTGGCCCCCTAATAAAAATGGTGTTCTTGTGTCCCACACTAGTGCTCCAGTGTCCAGATGTGAAAACAGCTGCTCAGTGTCCTCTCCTTACACAGAATCTAGTTTGCATTTCATTCTAGTAACAAACCCATCTACACAAACAAATATTTGGCATCCAAGTAGGCCCAAAAAAATGTGGGAAAATGCATATGGCCTAAACAATGGTGTTTTAGAGGCCGAAAGAAAAATGTTTGATACGAACGAATAATGGGCCCATGAACATTAAAGTTGCCCTTTTAAACGTTACAATTAATAAAAGCATATGGAGCAGCACGAACGGAATAAAGACAGAAAGAATAGGAACACAGCACAACTACTTACTTTTTTGCAGCACTCTCCGGATCTTTCGGTACTGCTCTGGCTCTCTCAATTTCAGGTCCGACCACCGCTTCCTGAGCTGATCTTTCGATCGTCGTACCCCGAAATTCTTCTGCAGACTTTTGATCACTTTCGCCATGATCTTGACCTTTCTGATATTGGGGTTGGGGTAAGGCCCATACTTTCCGTCATAGTCGGACTTCCTCATGATGTCGACCATCTCCAACATCTCCCCAAAGGACATATTTGTGGCCTTAAAACGTCTCCTTCTGGATCGGGACGTGTCCGGATCCGGGCTTTCCTCCTCCTCGTTCCTGCAATTATCACGCACCTGCTGTGACTCCGCCATGTGCTCTTCCCCCACTGCGCCGAACAAAAAGGGGCGGAGAATAGACTAGAAAGAACGTCAGGGGCGGGCGGAGTTACACGCATGCGCAGTGTGTATAAAGCGTAACTGTCAGGGTCCTTACCTCGGCAGGCGGGGCGCTCGCGGTGGTGTGCGTCAGGGTGCGTCGGCGCGCGTTGGCGCGCGTGCTCCTGTGGCCCTCGCCGTGCGTGCTCCTCGCGGCGCCGGTGTGTGTGTCCAGGATCGTTCCACTGTGCACGCCGGTGTGCGGGGGCGCGCGCGCGGGCGTTGGCGGGCGCGCGTGCCTGTGTGTGCCGGGGCGCGCGTGCACGTCGTTTGGCGCCAAAAGCCCCATTTAAGCCAGTGAGTTCTAGTGACCAGTGCTGCCTAATCAACAGCTAGTCGTTCCTGAACCTGACCGTGTACCTTGTCTGTTCCTGTATACCTGTTGACCCGGCCTTGTCCCCCGACCACTCTCTGAACTCTGCCTGCACCGACCTCTGCTTGTCTGACCATCCGTTTGCCTGTTCCTCTGTACCGCTACCGACTGCCTGTTGCCAAACCCAGCCTGCCTCCTGACCATCCATCTGCCTGCTCCCTTGGATCCCATCTGTCTGTCTGCAGACTTCCAGCCTGTTGTCCACACCAGCCTGCTCAGCTCAGTGACGGTGCTCCGGCCTACTCCAGTCTCTCCAGCCATTAACCCTGCAACATCCGGACTGCTATACCTGGACAGTACACAGGCCTTCATACCACTCCGTACTGTCGCGCCCTCTGTTTACTCTACCAGGGGGCCGATAGTCGGAGGGTAAGGGAGCCTACCCTCTGCCCGACGGGACTCGCCGGTCTGGTAAGTTGGAGCCTGATAGTAACACGCGTGCGTATTACGTACGATCTGTGAGTGGAGGAAGGAGCATTGGACGCGCCGATCGTAAGAACGAAGGTAAGAGACAAACTTGTGTTTATACTGCTTCTACATTGAGGCCTATATTGTAACAAGATTAGGAGAGTTTTGTCTGACATTAGGCTTTGTCTTGTGTTGTGTCTTGCAGTGAACATGGATATGCTAATGAAAGACAATGACTTCATGTCAGTATTCCTAGATATGTTAAGGGAGCTGCCCTGTCTGTGGGAGATTAAACACCCCCATTTCAAGAACCAAGCAAAGAGGAAGGCAGCACTGGTGCAATTATTGGAAATTGTGAAGCAGGTGATCCCCACGGCAGACATCACCTATTTAAAGATCTTCATTGGTGGCCTGAGGAGCACATATCTAAAGGAGCGCAAGAAAGTCCTGGATTCACAGAGATCCGGAGCAGCAGATGACATCTATGTCCCCAGGATGTTGTACTACGACAGGCTGCATTTTCTGGCAGGCCAGACTGAACCCAGGCCATCCCTCTCCAGTCTTCCTTCCACGCTTCCTTCCTCCCCGGCTGAGGCTTCTGACGCCCAACCTGGGCCTTCCAGGCCGCATGTGGAGGAGCCCAGATTGAGCCAGGTATAGCATTCCTCTAAATATTTCTGCTTGTCCAATCAATAATGTTAGCTAGATGTTAGTTGGGAGTACTAATTTAGGATTGTGATTGATGATGCAACAACTAAAACCATGTCCCTTTTTCATACACAGGGAAGTCTCAGCCAGGAGGTGGCCGGGCCGAGCCGGCTGGCTGATCTGCAGGTCCCTCCACCCCCCCTGATAAGAGAAAGTGTCAGGAGGAGGAGTGCCCTAGAGGAGGCTGCCAGAGGACTCTTTTGGAGGGCCACAGAGGTCCTGGGAGCACGACAGACCGTGGAGGAGGACATTGCTGCCGTCATTGCATATAAAATGCAGAGGATGGAGGAGGGCCAACAAGTCTTGTGTGAGGCGCTCATATTGGAGGCTCTTAACAAAGGTATGAGGGGCCAAATGACAGCTCAGACACACCTTTGCGATGGTCCTGCTCATCCTCCTGCGGGTCCTCCTCCTCGTCCTCCCTCTCCTCCAGGTCCTCCCAGTCCTCCTCCAGGTCCTACTCCTCCTCCTGCCACATCTCCAACTGCACAGCCACAGCCAGGAAGGAAGCGTGAAAGGAAGACCAGAAAGTGAGGACCCTGGATCCAGTCTGGTCGGCCAAAAGATGCAGCCTCTACCACAACCTGGGGACACAGATGTCATCTGCTGCTATCCGGATCTCTGCGAATTCTGGACCAGACTGCCCTCCCTTACATATGGACTCCTCAGGCCACCAATTTTGATGTTCAAGAATTGATGTCTGCCGTGGGGGTCCCAGGCTTCCCTAATTTCTCCTGTTGATCCAGTGTTGCCTTCCTCTTTGTTTGGTTCTGATCCCTTAATAAAGTATTTTTGTTTTGAATTATACTCTCCTATGTGTTTTACTTCAAAAATGACAGTTTGTTTGTGAGTATTCAGGTAAATTTCAAATATACAATGTGAAATGAACAAGGGACACCAACAACAAACAATCTCCTTGAGATAAAATAATAAAAGATATCAATGGTGTTGGGGTAACTTGACACACAAAACACACACAAAAATATTCTGGAGTAAAAATAAAAATAACATTGAACAAAGATCAGCCTTTGAAAAAATACAAACATTAAATAAAAAAAAAGGCTTAAAATCCCCAAAAAAATTAAATAAAAAAAAAAAATTCTGTCAGATGTGACAACTAATAACAATATATTCAGGGAATCCCAACATGGGTCATTCACATGAGAGGGATCCCAGGCATGCTCACATCCACAGATTCATACACATAAGGAGAGACACCACAGTATACATCAGCTCCCTGATCGGTGCATGCAGGTTGTGTACTGATGATGTGGACTTCGGGCTAATGAGGACGAATCAAAGTGCTCCTTGCCAATTTTTTGTCAGCTCCTAACCCACTAAGAGCCTGTTTATCACCGTGAGTCGGTAAGCACAATCTACAGCCACGGTGGTGGGGTTTTTTCACTTCCCTCCCCCCTGTTTGGTTGTTGTTATGTGCACACCAGGGTGTTTGGTATGTCTGTATGTCCATGTCTAGCATCTAACATACTACACTATGGCCAGTTTTCTTTTGTCTGCTTTCTCTCCTGTATCCATTGAGGGGATTTTGATCTGACTACGGACGGTGCTGATTGGTCTATCACCCCAAAGGCCCTGGCAGGGTTTTTTGCCATCCGCTTATATCATTGAAGTTCTGGTAAGAGCAATCATAGCTCATTTGGATTATCATCTACTTCTACACTAAATACCTCATTATCTTTGAAGATTTGGACTTTATTATTTAATATATGTATTATATTTTTGTTGGTGTTAGGTCGTACTATTAATTCACTCCAACATAGAAAATTTTTGTTTAGCGCAGTTTATTTACTTTCTCTGTTCTGTTGGTGTTGTCGCACTGTTTACTGCTGCTTATTTTTTGTGCTTCTAGCGCGGAATTTTTTGTTTTATATTAAATAAAAAAAAAGGCTTAAAATCCCCAAAAAAATTAAATAAAAAAAAAAATTCTGTCAGATGTGACAACTAATAACAATATATTCAGGGAATCCCAATAAAAAAACAAAAATAAAACTTTGTGAGAAGTCTGTGTGAATATGAGCAGCAAAACTACTTCATTCTTGTCACATTATAAAGAAGAAGAGAGTGCGCTGTATTAAACCATTTTTAACATTGCAGCATGACGAAAGTGCTGTATCCATTGCGAACGCTAAGTTTACCAGAACGAGCTGTTCCATCTTGGAATTTCTTCTGAGCATGCGTGGCACTTTGTGCGTCGGAACAGGCCACACACGGTCGGAATTGACGCGATCGGATTTTGTTGTCGGAAAATTTTATCTCCTGCTCTCCAACTTTGTGTGTCGGAAAATCCGATGGAAAATGTCCAATGGAGCCCACACACGGTTGGAATTTCCGACAACACGCTCCGATCGGACATTTTCCATCGGAAAATCTGACCGTGTATACGGGGCATTACTCTGAGCACACACAGAACAAGCAGCTACGAAGGTGGCTACATCAGAAAGTGAGGTAAATACATTTGGGACGGAAAGTATTCAGACCCCCTTAAATTTTTCACTCTTTGTTATATTGCAGCCATTTGCTAAAATCATTTAAGTTTATTTTTTTTCCTCATTAATGTACACACAGCACCCCATATTGACAGAAAAACACAGAATTGTTGACATTTTTGCAGATTTATTAAAAAAGAAAAACTGAAATATCACATGGTCCTAAGTATTCAGACCCTTTGCTCAGTATTTAGTAGAAGCACCCTTTTGATCTTATACAGTCATGAGTCTTTTTGGGAAAGATGCAACAAGTTTTTCACACTGGATTTGGGGATCCTCTGCCATTCCTCCTTGCATATCCTCTCCAGTTCTGTCAGGTTGGATGGTAAACTTTGGTGGACAGCCATTTTTAGGTCTCTCCAGAGATGCTCAATTGGGTTTATGTCAGGGCTCTGGCTGGGCCATTCAAGAACAGTCACGGAGTTGTTGTGAAGCCACTCCTTTATTATTTTAGCTGTGTGCTTAGGGTCATTGTCTTTTTGGAAGGTAAACCTTCGGCCCAGTCTGATGTCCTGAGCACTCTGGAGAAGGGTTTTGTCCAGGATATCCCTGTACTTGGCCGCATTCATCTTTCCCTCGATTGCAACCAATCGTCCTGTCCCTGTAGCTGAAAAACACCCCCACAGCATGATGCTGCCACCACCATGCTTCACTATTGGGACTGTATTGGACAGGTGATGAGCAGTGCCCGGTTTTCTCCACACATACCGCTTAGAATTAAGGCCAAAAAGTTCTATGTTGTTCTCATCAGACGAGAGAATCTTATTTCTCACCATCTTGGCGTTCTTCAGGTGTTTTTTAGCAAACTCCATGCGGGCTTTCGTGTGTCTGGCACTGAGGAGAGGCTTCCGTCAGGCCACTCTGCCATAAAGCCCCGACTGGTGGAGGGCTGCAGTGATGGTTGACTTTCTACAACTTTCTCCCGACTGCATCTCTGGAGCTCAGCCAAAGTGATCTTTGGGTTCTTCTTTACCTCTCTCACCAAGGCTCTTCTCCCCCGATAGCTCAGTTTGGCCGGACGGCCAGCTCTAGGAAGGGTTCTGGTCATCCCAAACGTCTTCCATTTAAGGATTATGGAGGCCACTGTGCCCTTAGGAACCTTAAGTGCAGCAGAAATGTTTTTGTAACCTTGGCCAGATCTGTGCCTTGCCACAATTCTGTCTCTGAGCTCGTCAGGCAGTTCCTTTGACCTCATGATTCTCATTTGCTCTGACATGCACTGTGAGCTGTAAGGTCATATAGACAGGTGTGTGGCTTTCCTAATCAGGTTCAATCAGTATCATCAAACACAGCTGGACTCAAATGAAGGTGTAGAACCATCTCAAGGATGATCAGAAGAAATAGACAGCACCTGAGTTAAATATATGAGTGTCACAGCAAAGGGTCTAAATACTTAGGACCATGTGATATTTCAGTTTTTCTTTTTTAATAAATCTGCAAAAATGTCAACAATTCTGTGTTTTTCTGTCAATATGGGGTGCTGTGTGTACATTAATGAGGAAAAAAAATGAACTTAAATGATTTTAGCAAATGGCTGCAATATAACAAAGAGTGAAAAATTTAAGGGGGTCGGAATACTTTCCGTCCCCACTGTATATACATGTCAGATGAGTAGCACTATTTACCTGCTAAAATAAAATAATTTTGTTGCCTTCCTAATTTTTGCTGTTCCTTTTTGCCATTTGCAATGATTGCATTATATAATGTTGCTACTAGGCAGTGCATCATTATGTTTAATCGTTGCTTGTTTCTTGTTACAGATGGAAAGGCTATCACATTATTTGGAAAAGACAAATAAAATGAAATGCCGGTGACATCACCAGAGTGGAGTCACCTGGAAGCTTATCACTGGAGAGGAGGTGCAGCAAGGACTATTTCACGAGAAAGATGAATTTCTAAAACTTTCATGGAGGCTACTTGTAGTACATAGAAATTGTGCTGCTTCTTCAGGGAGGGGCTGCTTCATCAGGTGGGGTGGCTACAGCAATAGAAAGGAGTTCCATCAGGGTAGAGCTAATCCAGCAGGGAGTATGGTTACATCAGGAGAATGAGGCTGCATCAGGGAGAGTGGCTACATCAGGGGAAAGAGGCTGCATTAGGGAGAGTGGCTACCTCAGGGGAAAGAGGCTGCATCAGAGAGAGTGGCTACATCAGGGGAAAGAGGCTGCATCAGGGAGAGCAGCTACATCAGGGGAAAGAGACTGCATCAGGGAGAGTGGCTACCTCAGGGGAAAGAGGCTTCATCAGGGGGAGCAGCTACATCAGGGGAAAGAGACTGCATCAGGGAGAGTGGCTACATCAGGGGAAAGAGGCTTCATCAGGGAGAGTGCCTACATCAGGCGAAAGAGGCTGCATCAGGGAGAGTGGCTAAGTCTGGGGAAAGAGGCTTCATCAGGGAGAGTGCCTACATCAGGGGAAAGAGGCTGCATCAGGGAGAGTGGCTACGTCTGGGGAAAGAGGCTTCATCAGGGAGAGTGCCTACATCAGGGGAAAGAAGCTGCATTGGGGAGCGTGGCTACATCAGAGGAAAGAGGCTGCATCAGGGATAGTGGCTACATTAGAGGAGAGCTGATCCATCAGGGAGAGTGGCTAAATCAGGGGAAAGAGGCTGCATCAGGGATAGTGGCTACATCAGGGCAAAGAGGCCTCATCAGGGGGAGCAGCTACATCAGAGGAGAGTGGCTACATCAGGGGAGAGCGGCTACATCAGGTACCTAGGTGCCGTTCGGCCGGAGGGCGTTCTTCCAGCCAATGGCGCCCTCCCTCCCCCAAGCCTACGCTACATTGCGTGACGATGGTGGGCGGCGCCGCGGTGACATACATATACAGGCGGTTCTCCGGGCGGCTTCGGCACTCGAGGTTTCCTGCACACTTCACTTCACACAGCCGATCAGTCCTCCTTTCTCCATTTGGCTCTCTGCCTACACAGGTATGATTGTCATCTTGCACCTTTCCTCTCCATGGCTTTCTTGGTCTCCACTCCCACCGCTTCACTCTTATTACCTGGCAGCCCTTGACTGCCAGCCCTCAACTCACCTTCATTCTCCTCACCAGCATGGGTTTCTTTATCTCACTCTCCCACACTTTCACCTTCAGCCATCCACCATCACCTTCCTTACCAGCATGGGTTTCTTTGTCTCACCCTCCCAATCTTCCATTTTCAGTCACTTATGACACTCCCTCACTTTGTTCATTTTCACTTTCACCAGCAGTGATCCCCATGGTCCCTTATCCGCTCTGTTGGCCTCTTGTTTGTGTTTTCCCCGTTGGGCAGCCTACCACGGCCCCCGGTTGGAGGCAGTCCCAGATGTTTATGACGTCTCACGGCCGCATTATCAGCCAGTGAATCCTAACCAGTAAGTATGCACCTTTGTGCTATTGGGGGTATCACCCCACCCCCACCGAGGTCCACAACTACTACTGATCATCTCATATATATTTTTCTATTTTAGATTACCACGCACATGCTCCTGAAGAGTGGCGTATCAGCCACGAAACGCGTAGAGCTATACGATGCCGTGTTCATACCTATCTATACCCAGTTTAAGCTACTATACAATATCTACCTCCACAGGTCTAGTGAGGCTATAGGTCCCGCAGGCATTATCTCGCAATGATGATTTTATCTAATTTGGTCTGGGTTGAACTATGGAATTTTATTATGGTCTGTGTCGAGACATTACTGCCATTTAATTATTTTACTGCTTTCTACTATGTTTATATTTTTTTACTTTCCATTCTAGCGGTTACATTTTGAGACATCCTTGTTATCACTATGGTCATTGCTACTATTGTGTCATTTTGTACCTGATATCAATAATTTTTGTATGTTTACATTATTATATCAATAAAATTCCTTTGTTTAACCTACTATCCTTTTGCTACCAGGTGCTTCAATTAAAGTCCCACTTCCTTTGTCCTCTTCCTTTTTACATCAGAGGAGAGCTGATCCAGCAGGGGAGAGCTGCTCCATCTGGGAGAGTGGCTACACCAGGATAGAGAGGTAACATTGGGGGAGAACTACTCCATCAGGGAAGGGGAGACTCGCTCCACCAGAGGGGAGCTGCTCCATGGGGGTGCGTGGCTACATCAGTGGGGAGTGGCCACATCAGCAGGGAACCGTAACATCATGGGAGAGCTGTTCTTTTAGGGGGCAGCTGCTACCAAAAGTGTGTCACTTGTCTGGGCATGTAGTTTGGCACATGTGTGTAATGCCCCGTACACACGGTCGGATTTTCCGATGGAAAATGTCCGATCGGAGCGTGTTGTCGGAAATTCCGACCGTGTGTGGGCTCCATCGGACATTTTCCATCGGATTTTCCGACACACAAAGTTGGACAGCAGGAGATAAAATTTTCCGACAACAAAATCCGATCGCGTCAATTCCGACCGTGTGTGGCCTCTTCCGACGCACAAAGTGCCACGCATGCTCCGAAGAAATTCCGAGACGGGACAGCTCGTTCTGGTAAACTTAGCGTTCGCAATGGATACAGCACTTTCGTCACGCTGCAATGTTCAAAATGGTTTAATACAGCGCACTCTCTTCTTCTTTATAATGTGACAAGAATATAGTAGTTTTGCTGCTCATATTCACACACACTTCTCACAAACGTATTTTGTTACTATTTATCTGTATTCCCTCAATATATTTTGATTTCTCACATCTGACAACATATTTTTGTATATTTTTTATTTTTTTTTTGGCTTTAATGTAGAATCTTTTTTTGTGTTTCTATTTTTTTTTTTTTTTTTGGGGATTTTGATTTGTACTCCCGAAAATGTTTGTGTGTGTTTTTTGTGACAAGTTCCCACAACACCATTGATATGTTGTTGTATTTAATCTGTAGGAGATTGTTTCGTGTTGTTGTCCCTTGTTAATTTCACATTGTACTTTAGAAATGTACCTGAATCGTCACCAACAAACTGTCCTTTTTTGATGAAAACACACACAGGAGAGTAGAATTTCCCAAAAATGTTTTTATTAAGGGCTCACAACTATAAACAAAGAGGGAGGCAACGCTGGAGAAACTGCAGAAATTGGCGAAGCCTTGGACCCCCAGGGCAGACGTCAATTATTTAAAAGCAAAATTGGTGGCCTGAGGAGTCCTTATCTAAGGGAGGGCAGTCTGGTCCAGAAGTCCCAGAGATCCGGAAAGCAGCAGTTGATATCTGTGTCCCCAGGCTGTGGTCATACGAGAGATTGCATCTTCTGTCAGACCAGACTGAACCCAGGGCCATCACTCTCAGGTCTTCCTTCCACGCTTCCTTACACGCTGTGGCTGTGGTGGTGGAGTTGTGGCAGCAGGAGGAGGAGGAGGATCGTCCATCTCAATGACATCCGTCTTGGTAGTTAGTTCCCCACTCTCCCCCTTACGTAGGACTTTATAAATTAGGTCCTCAGAGAGCCTGCGTTGGCCCTCCTGCATGCCCTGCAATTTGGTGGCAGCCATGCAGGCAAAGGCCTCTGCAGGACTGGGGAAGGCTCTGAGGGACGCAGAAGCCTCCTGGATCAGCCTGTACACTGAATCCTGCACAGGACTGGGAGTCATCTTCCTGGCTCGTTTATGTGGCAGGCGGAGGGGAGGAACCTGAGACTCAGTCAGGCTGCGACTGGTCCCAGGCTTCTCTTGGCTGACACTTAGCCCCGCCTCCTCCTGGCTACCACTAATCCCCGCCTCCTCCTGACTGCCACATTCCACAGCCTCCTCCTGGCTGAGGTCTTCCTGTGTATGAAAAAGGGACATAGTTTTAGTATTTTTTCAATCAATCACACACAATTGTCACCTCCTGACTGCTGCAAATTCAATGTTAACAAATATAACAGACTATCCTTCTGAGCCCAGCAGTTTTCATTCTTGTCCCAATTTTGGGCGCCCACTACTGTCTATTGATATGTAAAACACTTTTTTCAAGCAGCAATTAGTGATCAATAATAACATCTAATAAACATCATTTATTTATTGACCAGAAATCTGTAGAAGAATGCTATACCTGACTCCAGCTGGGCTCCTCCACTTCTTCCTGGCTGGAAGGTCCAGGTTGGACATCAGAAGCCTCAGCTGGTATGGAAGGAAGCGTGGAAGGAAGAGTTGAGAGGGATTCCCTGACTTCAGTCTGGTCTGACAGAAATCGCAGTCTCTCATAGTACCACAGCCTGGGGACATAAACGTCATCTGCTGCAGCTCCGGACCTCTGGGAATCTGTGACCTTCTTGCGCTCCCTCAGATATGTGCTCCTCAGGCCACCAATTTTAGCTTTTAAATAGGAGATGGTTGCTGTGGGGACCACCGGCTTCACCAACTCCAGCAGTTTCTCCAGCGCTGCCTGCCTCTTCTGTTTATGATTATAATGTGGGTGTCTTACCTGCCACAGACAGGGCAGCTCTCTATATTTGTCAATAAACAGGGGCAGGAAATTGTGGTCGTTGAACCCATCCATTTTCTCTCCAAGACACAACACAAGACAAACCCTAATGTCAGGCAAAACTCCCCTAATCTTGTTACAATATAGGCTTCCATTTCGAAGCAGTATAGGCCCAAGTTTAGATCTTACCTTCGTTAGCACGATCGGCGTCTCCGATGCTCCTTCCTCCGCTCACAGATCGTACGTAAGACGCACGTGTGTTAAGCTTTATACACA
Organism: Lithobates septentrionalis; assembly: GCA_037952835.1. Taxonomy (NCBI): domain Eukaryota; kingdom Metazoa; phylum Chordata; class Amphibia; order Anura; family Ranidae; genus Lithobates; species Lithobates septentrionalis. Next base: position 1,714,896 of record JBBDGP010002141.1, read on the forward strand.
CTGCGCATGCGTATAACTCCGCCCGCCCCTGACGTTCTTTCTAGTCTATTCCCCGCCCCTTTTTGTTCGGCGCAGTGGGGGAAGAGCACATGGCGGATAGACAGCAGGTGCGTGCTAATTGTAGCAACGAGGAGGAGGAGGAAAGGCCTGAGCCTGAAACGTCCCGATCCAGAAGGAGATTTAAGGACTCAAATATGTCCTTTGGGGAGATGTTGGAGATGGTGGACATCCTGAAGAAGGCCGACTATGATGGGAAGTATGGGCCTTACCCCAACTCCAATGTCCGAAAGGACAAGATCATGGCGAAAGTGGTCAGGAGTCTGCACCGGAATTTCGGGGTATGACGATCGAAAGATCAGCTCAGGAAGCGGTGGTCGGGCCTAAAATTCAGAGAACATGAGCAGTACAGAAAGATCCGGAGAGTGCTGCAAAAAAGTAAGTAGTTGTGCTGTGTTCCTATTCTGTATGTTTATTACGTTCGTGCTGCTCCATGTGCTTTTAGGAACTGTTGTACAGTTTAAAATGGCAACTTTCATGTTCATGGGCACATTATTCGTTCGGATCAAACATTTTTCGTTCCAAATATAAAATACCATTGTTTAGCCCATATGCATTTGGCCACCATTTTGAGGCCCTATACTTGTCTTCAAAGAATTGGGCTGTGTAGATGGCTTTGTTCCTAGAATGAAATGCAAACTAGATTCTGTGTAAGGAGAGGACACTGAGCAGCTGTTTTCACATCTGGACACTGGAGCACTAGTGTGGGACACAAGAACACCATTTTTATTAGGGGGGCCACACAGGTGCTCCAGTGTATACTATAGGGGGGTCTCCATCTGTGAAGCTTGTACCAAACAGGTAAAGTATTGCAGCTTGACAAAGGGCATTAAAAAAATTACATCTTGGAACTCTGCTAAAATAGATAATTGTACCCCACTTCCAAGCAATGTTTCCTATTTATAGTTCTGCCATCAAATATCTGTGTGCTAATTATACCATTTTTGTTTTACATAGGGGAGCAAAGACTCGGAGGACATCCCTCATCCGAGGAGACCAGAGACCCCCCACCTCTGGAAGAAGGGGAAATACCCCCAACACAAGCTGAGCAGGAGGAAGAAGACGTGGTGGAACTAGTCACCACAACAGGTGAGTGTCTGCGACCACAGGCTCAGATAAGAGATGGATTGCGGCATTTTTTAGAAACCAAATTAATTTTGGGGTTCCTCTCTTTTTAGGTGATCGTGAGGTTGTGGATGAAGATCCTTTCACATCCGAAAGTGCCCAGATCCTGATCGGGGAGATCATGGGATGTAATTTACAATGGGAAATAATCAAGCAAAACATCAATGATGTTATTTCAAAATATAAAAACATCATTGATATTTTGGGGCGAGTTTAAAGCCCCTCCAAATCACTTTCTTCTTTCGTGTGCTACAATGTGCTAAATGTTTTTGTGATTTTTCCCAAAGCCAAATTTGGAGGATGCACACAGTGTGTCAACATGTGCTATCTGCCATCACGGGAGATCAATGGACGCGTTTTGGGGGTGCAACCCCTTCCTCAATAATAAAGTAGCGGTGAGGAAGGGGTTTCTCCCCCAAAACACATCCCTTGATCCCCCATGATGGCAGGTAGCACATGTTGACATTGTGAAATTTGTGTGTATCTTCCAAATTTGGCTTTTCCTGGGGTGATTTCCCCCCATCTGAACGCAATATCAAACCCAGTTCCTAAATACTGATGTCTGATATTGCCTTCCAGTTCTACCAAATGTGAACTTTGTAAGATCAAGATTTATGTCTTTCTTGTTGTTTTTACACAGGCCTGTTTTCAATAAAATGCACATTTTGATTTTGGATAATGCCACCACAAAAATTGGTATACAACAAACATGTTGGTTTGTCAGAAAAACCTTTGGTAAATGCACATGTGATTGTGCAGGTATTAAAAAGATTGTTAATCAAGAATGTGTGGATTATTGTCTCAACGCTACAACATTTTTGGGGTGATGTAATTGTTGTTTTATGAGAAAATGGGGGTTATTTCCTAAGGGCAAATCCACTTTGCACTACAAGTGCAGTTTAAGTGCAGTTGCAAGTGCACTTGTAGTGAAAAGTGTCTTTGCATTTAGTAAATAACAGCCAACAGTGCTTTGTATAAGGTTACACAATCACGCCATTTTCTGGACTCCACACATTTCTATCAGGGTCAGCTTAAACAAACACAAGCTGTAAATGTCCACAAAGATTTTTATTTTTTTTTATTATAAAAAGGCTTCACAGATTTTCAGGCATATTGATAGCCCCCCTACCCGCAAAGAACTCCAGGTATCGTAACCGGACATCACGGGCACTCAGGGAGGGCAAGCCAGGATGGCCACTTTCAAGCGCTGTCAGTGTTGTTGGATGTATCATTCCAGCCTCAGGCCCAACTGAGCCAGCATAGTTTGCCGAATGTTTCCTTAAAAAGTTATGGAGAACACAGCACGCAAGTATAATATGGTTCAGTTTATACTCCGCCATATGGATGGGTGTCAGAAATAGTCGGAACCGGCTGGCCAGGATTCCAAATGTGTTCTCCACCACTCTTCGGGCTCTGGCCAGCCGGTAATTAAAAACCGTCTGTTCCGGGGTGAGGGTCCTCATTGGGAATGGCCGCATCAGGTGGTCCCCCAGCGCAAACGCTTCATCAGCAACGAACACGAATGGGAGTCCTTCCACATTGTCCTCTGGAGCTGGCAAGTCCAAGCTGCCATTCTGGAGACGCCTGTAGAACTCCGTCTGGGTGATGACTCCACCATCGGACATCCGGCCATTCTTCCCCACGTCCACATACAAGAAGTCGTAATTAGCCGACACCACCGCCAACATCACTATACTATTAAACCCCTTGTAATTATAATAGTACGACCCCGAGTTGGGTGGTGGGACGATGTGGACGTGTTTCCCATCAATTGCCCCTCCGCAGTTAGGAAAGTCCCACCGCTGGGCAAAGTGAGAGGCCCCAGTCTGCCATTCCTGTGGCGTGGAAGGAAACTGTTGAGGAAAAAACAATAAACATTACTATTTTTTCACAGAAACATGGCAAGCAGATTAGACACAAACATTCTGGGGCAACCTCCAGATAGCATTTATTAAGGGGAATTTAACAAGGCCAAAGTATAAGGTACACCTATCATATTCCCCCCCCCTCTCATGGGCCATTTCTAACATTATAGGGGGGGGGAACTCTTGGACAGGTAACCCTCTTCACTTCATTGAGAGATGAATACCTAAATACAGGGTATTACTTGGAACAGACCCTCCTTAGTTACACTATTGGCAGCCCACTGGACAGGTAAGTGTCATAATACAAAGATATAAATACACACTGTACACATTTGAGGACATTTGGACATTCTGCTATTACCTATCAAGATAATAATAGGATACAAAAACTTTAAACAGTACCATTGGAAAGTATACAGGCAGGCCTTTGCACTACATGCTTTGGGGAATTCATCCATAAATCTGACCAGTAAAGAGATGGGTATAGTGTGTATGGGATTGGCAAAGTCAGCAGATAGATGATTGAGGATAGAGAATTGGGATCAGCTGACTTAGCAGTTGGGGGAGGAAGGGTTACTAAAAATTATTTGGGGACACCACAAAAAAAAGCCTCTGGCACTCTGCCTGAATTTAAATCAAAAATAACATTTACAAACATTTTAGGGGGTGTTTGGGGTAAAGCACTACTATGGAGCTGATAAAATACATTGTTAAGTGACTACATGAGGTGAATATAGGGCAGGAGACACCATGCTGGGGAGGTTAGTGAAGGGCAAATATGTATGAAGGACCTAAAATAATAATTACATAAAAATCCAGCATGCATGAGAACAAAGGGGACATTCACAGCATATCACAATCATGGTCATTAGGGAATGAGGAAAGAAATACAATATATTAGCAAATATTCAATACAATAAAATATGATATAAAAGGATAAAAATCTTACCTTCATATACTCCTTCTGCAGGACCTGGATGATGGCAGAACAGGTCTCTGGGATAATGATCCCCAGAGCCTGGGGGGAGATGCCTGTCGAGAACTTGAGGTCCTGCAGGCTTCTCCCTGTGGCCAAATACCGCAGGGTAGCGACCAACCTCTGCTCCGCAGTGATGGCTTGCCTCATGCAGGTATCCTGCCTGCTAATATAGGGGGTCAGCGAAGCCAACAAACGGTGAAACACGGGGTCCGTCATCCTGAGAAAGTTCCTGAAATCATCAGGATTATTCTCACGGATCTCACGGAGCAAAGGCATATGACAGAACTGGTCACGCTGAAGCAACCAATTCTTGGTCCATGAACTCCTCCTTACCCTGTTCATGGACTGGACTTGTGTCAAGGTCAGGACCCCAACACCAAGCCCCCGCACAGCACGAGTACGCATACGAAACATGGCTAGAAAACGGTCGGCTGTTCAGAACGATGTAACAGAACGCACTGAAGAACAGCAAGGCCTGTGAAGAGCGACCTGAAAAACAGCAACGAGCGGGCAAGATCACACAGAAAACTCTGATACGAACTGACTGCACGCACTGAAGAGCAGATACAAACCCACAAGCACAAACTGAACGGCAGAAAACGATCTGAAAGCCACGAGTCTGAAAAAGCGCGAATCGTCTCTCACCAAACTTTTACTAACACAAGATTAGCAAAAGGAGCCCAAAGGGTGCCGCGCTTGGTTCTGAACCGGCCTTTTCTAGTCTCGTCGTACGTGGTGTACGTGACCGCGTGGTTGGCGATCGGAAATTCCGACAACTTTGTGCGACTGTGTGTAGGCAAAACAAGTTTGAGCCAACATCCGTTGGAAAAAATCCTAGGATTTTGTTGTCGGAATGTCCGAACAAAGTCCGACTGTGTGTACGTGGCATAAGTCCTTTGACAGGTAAAACAGTTAACATACATTGGGGGAATGCATCAAAACTGGAGCAGACAGAATCTGGAGCACCAATCTGCTTTGGTTCACATATATGCGTTGCAGGAAACGCAGTACATCCTGTGCATTTCCCGCACCACATTGGAATTGCGTTCACACCCACGCAATCTAATTCCAAAGTGGCAAAAAAAAAAAGAGTCCTGCACCATTTTGGTGTAGATGCGGTGCGATTGGAGCCATACTGTATGAATGTGTGAATCCCATGTGATGGGCCGCATCATGGCAGTGTGAACCTAGGCTTAGTGTCTGTCTTCAACATATTTAACTGAAATCTGAGACTGAAAGTTTGTTGCCATGCATAGCAAGGGTTAACTGCTTATTTTATGTAGGGGAGAGGAGAAACACTTTACTTACCTGATCCTCTGCTCCTCCCAGAGACAGCGCTCTCCCATGCTCTAAGACTGTCTCTTGGACATGTCTATGGACCCTGAGTTAGTCTCTTGATGACTTCAGGGCCTTATACTGCTGGAGCATGGGGAAAAAGACACTGCGGTGACTGGTCTAATGCTGCGTACACACGATCGGAATTTCCGTCAGAAAAAACTTGCATCGTTTTTCCGATGGAATTCCGCTCAAGCTTGCCTTGCATACACACGGCCACACAAAAGATCTCTGAACTTTCGACCGTCAAGAATGCGGTGACGTACAACACTACGACGAGCCGAGAAAATGAAGTTCAATGCTTCCGAGCATGCGTCAAAATTGTTTCCCAGCATGCGTGATTTTTTTGCGCATTCGAATTGCATACAGACAAATGCATTTTGGGATAGGAACTTTTCCCGACTGAAAAATAGAGAACATGCTCGCAATCTTTTGCTGGCTGGAATTCCGCTAGAAAAAGACCGATGGAGCATACTTGGTCGCATTTTCCAATAAAAAGCTCTCATCAGAGTTTTGCTGGCGAAATTTCCGATTGTGTGTACGCGGCATTACAGTGAGGAGAAGTGGAGGATCAGGTAAGTCCATCTTCTTTTCTGTGTCTCCTAGACCTAAACAAGCAAATAGTGCTCACAGTGCCGAACACAGCCTCAGCGGCATAATTTTAAAGTCTCCCACAGTTGGGCTTTAAGAAAGGTGAACATAGCAGTCTCACAATAGATGGTAATTGATAAATAATCTAAGCAAACAAAAACACGTGCTAAAGATTTGAGAGGAATAGGTATTTGGTGTAGAAGCCATAGTACCGTTTCAATGAATGGAGCAGTTGGGCGGAAAGAGCGGCATGGTTATGGCGGTGGTGGGTGGAGATGTCATAAATGGAGGAGGGTTTCTCCTAACAGAAGATGAATCAGCACAAGGAACACATTCTGCTGACTAAGTTATGTCCTTTGCGCAGATTTTTCTGTTTTTATCTTAGTTACACTTTGTGGTTTTACTTGCAATTTCTACTCTTCCTTTATTCCCACTTCTCAGAAATGAATTTCAACAGTTAGCAGAATAATTCTTTTAAGCAACCTGTATGTAATGTAACCACAGGACAACAGTGTCCATATATTATGCAATTTGGGGTATTTAGGTATGATTTTTCTAACATTATAACTTAGATAGCTCTTAACATCTGCAGTGTTGTTCTAATAATAACTGGTGGTCACCTTTCTTACAGACATCAGCGGAGAGACACTGCCACATGCATCCTGCACCCTCAGCTTTCATCTCCCTATGCAAGGAGCTCCTCCTGTTCATGCTTGAAAAGCAAGCATGAGTGCCAAAGTAGAGCCTCATATTAGTCTCCCAACTGCACACTCTGGTGGTGACCTGGAGAGATGCTTCTTGTAGAAAAAAGAGTGCTGAAGCCCTGATGATCCCCATAGAAAAGGTAAGCAGTGAATACTGAGCCTGCAGGGACAAAATTAATTAAAATAAACTGTGCTGAATTAAATATGGAGACTGCTATTGCTAACCTCCTTCTGAAAATGCTTGTTGCCTGGTACGCATACTGATTTTCTGACTTCAGTACATTGAATAACTGATAGGCATGCAGCCATTGAAATCATACAGAAGCCAGAACTTCTTATTTGCATACTTACTCCATGTCAGTCATTTGGACGGTATTGAAGCCATTATATCAGCATGACAGCCAGGCAACTAGCATTTTTAAGAGAGGAGAACAATTGTGGCATCCATATTTCTCCTCAGAATAGGTTTCTATTGAAAGGATTTGCTTTGTAAATGCAGTTATCCTCCTAATCTTACAGCCCATTCACACTAGCTGCAAACTAAGATGCTTCGATTTAGCATGTGTGCTAATTTGTTTCAGCACATCACATTGTTTACATTAATTTTTAATTGAATGCGTACAAAGCTACACTCTATTCCGATTGCCTCACTGCAACGTGTTGTGCTGCACCGCAGTGCTGTGACCTAAGATGCCATCTAATGCTCTGCGCAGCATTGTGATGTGAATGTGGCACAAAGAAAACAATTGTTTTCAATGTGCTCTTGTGCTGACTGGCATTGATCAGGCACATAAAAAAATCACTGCACATAGTGTAATACTTCAGAGTAGCAGTGGTCGGTCCATAGGGGGCGCATGTGCCAGACCCCAATCCCCATGCGGGGCGCTGGACACATGGATTTCTACGGGTTTTTTTTTTTGGAGTACATGATTAGAGCCTGGGGCTCTAATTGGCTTCAAAGATGTTGGGCTCGGGGCGAAGAGCCCTGCCCCCCGAGCCCAGCCACTTGTGATATTAGTGAATCAACATTCGCTATTGTCTTCCTACTTCTTTTCCTGGCCAATCAGGACAGGAAGTGGGTCCTAAGACCGGATTGGCCAGAAAGGAGTAGCCAGGGAAGCAGTCTGGGACCTGCATGGGGTAAGTGCAGGTGGGCGAATGGCAGGTGGGCGGATGGGTGAGCGGGCAGGTGGGGGGGGGGGTTTGTTTGCCACCCTCTCAAAAAATGGAGCACCAGCCGCCCCTGCTCCAGAGGCCTTAGGGGCAGAGCTTTTTTTTTCAGCGGGAACATGGGGGAACGCAGGTCCGTCACCTCCAGCGCTGAATGTATGCAGTGGTAAAGGGTAGTGGGGTGTGCTGAAGGGTACAATGATGCCAGCTTCTGGGGGATCTATTGTTGCTGGGACGTATTATGTTGCTAGTGGGTCAATTGTTGCTGGGTGGATCTACTGTTAAGGGAGAAGTCTATTGTTGCTGGCGGCTGCAGGGTCTATTGATGCTGGCTGCTGGGGAATCTATTGTTGCTAGGGGAGATCTATTGTTGTGGAAGGGGTCTATTATTGCTGGGGGGGACTTATGTTGGTGTGGGTCGATTGTTGCTGGAAGCGATCTACTGTTGAGGAGGGGTCTATTGTTGCTCACTGCCGGGAGATCTATTGTTGCTGGTGGGGTCTATCGTTCCTGGGGTGGGTCTGTTATTGTGAGATGGTATTTTGTTTAAAGAGGTCTATTGTTGCCGAGGGAATCGGTTATTGTTGGGGGTGTCTTTTACTGGGGGAGGGGGGGTCGATTTTTGCTTGGGGGGGGCTATTGTTGCTGGCTGCATAGGATCCATTTTATTACCTTTATAGTTATAATTACCAAGATTACTTATGTAAAAAGTAACTCACACTTACCCTACACATCAATCTACGTATTAAATATATAAAGTGGTGTCGCAGCTCATAAAAGGCTTAAATACTCAACCCAAATACATATACACAAAATAAGTGCGCAACCAATACAAAAAAATTGATATATAAAGTGCTTGAAAAACATGTATGTGTATACATAAAGATTACTTAGCACCATAAAAAGATACTTGGTTATGTTTTCTCTAAAAGAGATGGTTCTGGGAGGTGGGTATGGGGTGGAAACAAGGGATGGTGCTTGGAGGTGGGGGGGGGGGGGGGGGGGGGAGGGTCAGAGACAAATGGTGAAACAGGAGAGGAGAGTATCTGCACCAATTCTTTGAGGGAAAAAAAAGCCTTGATTAGGAGTATTTATGGCAACATCACTGACAGCTTTCTTTGTAGTTGTTCCCTATATTGCAACAAATCTTCACTTATTGAGGTCCACTTTAATTTAAAAGAGTTAAAAGAGCAATTTTCTTATTTAGGGGGGTTGTAGTCAATCTGTCTTGATGTTAATGTCCTCGTCTTGTAACCAATTTTGTCAGTTCACAAAAAAAGGGTAGTATTTACCAAGATGCATTACTAGTGCTTTACATTGGCACGCTCTGCCTCCATCCACTGGCATTAAAGCCAGGTGACAGGATGATCTCCCTGTTTGACAGAGTTGGTGTTTCAATCAGACAGATGACAAAATGAATTTATCCACTTTCCTTTTATTTCCTGTTACATTGGCAATTACATTAATACACAAAAACATTATCTGACACTTTTTTTCCTTGATGCTGATGTGGCTTGGATGACGGCACCACTCCTGCCTGAATGCTATAAAATATTTGACCTTTGTGCCTGAATTGTGACTATGAGGATGGTGATATTCCTAAAAGCTGCTGGCAAATATTTATATACAGTGGTTGGAAAATACTTTTTTGTTTTGCATGTTTTTTTAATCTACGTTTTATTTCCTGTGTTTTATTTTCTGTAAGAGTGTTTCATTACTTAATTCACTCCTCCATTCAGCAAAAACTGATGTTTCCTGATTTTCTAGATGTTTCTGCGTTATATCTTCTATAAGTTTTGAGTATACTATATTACCAAAAGTATTGAGACACCTGCCTTTACACGCACATGAACTTTAATGGCATCCCAGTCTGAGTCCGTAGGGTTCAATATTGCGTTGGCCCACCCTTTGCAGCTATAACAGCGTCAACTCTTCTGGGAAGGCTGTCCACAAGGTTTAGGAGTGTGTCTATGGGAATGTTTGACCATTCTTCCAGAAGCGCATTTGTAAAGTCAGGCACTGATGTGGACGAGAAGGCCTGACTCGCAGTCTCCACTCTAATTCATCCCAAAGGTATTCTATCAGGTTAAAGTCAGGATTCTGTGCAGGCCAGTCAAGTTCCTCCACCCCAAACTCGCTCATCGATGCCTTTGTGGACCTTGCTTTGAGCACTGGTGCACAGTCATGTCGGAACAGGAAGGGGCCATCTCCAAACTGTTCCCACAAAGTTGGGAGCATGAAATTATCCAAAATGTGTTGGTATGCTGTCACCTTAAGTGTTCCCTTTACTGGAACTAAGGGGCCAAGTTCAACTCCTGGAAAACAACCCCACACTATAATCCCTCCTCCACCAAATGATTCAGATCAGTGCACAAAGCAAGGTCCATAAAGACACGGATGAGCGAGTTTGGGGTGGAGGAACTTGACTGGCCTGCACGGAGTCCTGACCTCAACCCGATAAATTAAAGTGGAGACTGGGATGCCATAAAATAGGTTGTAAACCCTGGAAAAACCTGTAAGACAAAGGCATACTGAGCTAGTATAAAGGAAAGAGAAAGGCGCCTCTAAGTGCAGTGGTAAAAGATTTATTACAGGCAAAATGGGATTAAAAACACTTACAAGAGACTAATGCCCTGTACACGCAGTCGGATTTTCCGACGGAAAATGTGCGATCTGAGCTTGTTGTCGGAAATTCCGACCGTGTGTGGGGTCCATCGGACTTTTTCCATCGGAATTTCCGACACACAAAGTTTGAGAGCAGGCTATAAAATTTTCCCACAACAAAATCCGTTTGCGTAAATTTCGACCGTGTGTGGCCAATTTCGACGCACAAAGTGCCACGCATGCTCAGAATAAATTCAGAGACGGAACTGCTCGGTCTGGTAAAATTAGCGTTCGTAATGGATATAGCATTTTCGTCACGCTGCAATGTTTTAAATTGTTTAATGCAGTGCACTCTCTTCTTCTTTATAATGCTAGATGAATGAAGTTGTTTTGCTGCTCATATTCACACAGCCTCCTACAAACTTCTTTCTTTATTATTTATCATGATTTCATGAATATAATATTTTTATTTGTCACATCTCCCGAAAAAAAAAATTTTTTTATGTTTTTAGATTTTGTAATTTTTTTTTTAGTTTTTTAAATCCTGATCTGCTGTTATTTTTTTCATTATTTTTTTTAACTCCAGAATAGTTTTGGGTGTGTTTTGTGTGTCAAGTTACCACAACACCATTATTATCTTGTATTATTTAATCTCAAGGAGGTTGTTTGGTGTTGGTGTCTCTTGTTAATTTCACATTGTATTTTTGAAATGTACCTGCCTCCTCACAAACAAACTGTCCTTTTTGAAGGAAAATACACATAGGCGAGTAATATTAAAAAAAAAAACTTTATTAAGGGGCCCTAACCAAATAAAGAGGGAGGCAACGCTGGAGAAACTGCAGAAATTGGCAAAGCCTTTGGCCCCCAGGGCACACATCAACTATTTTAATGCAAAATTGGTGGCCTGAGGAGTCCATATATAAGGTAGTACAATTTGGTCCAGAAGTCCAAGAGATCATGAACAGCAGCAGATGACATACATGTCCCCAGGCTGTGGTCATACAAGAGCCTGCATCTTTTGTCAGACCAGACTGAACCCAGGCCATCACTTTCTTGTCTTCCTTCCACTCTTTCTTCCAGGCTGTGTCTGTGGTGGTGGAGGTGTGGCAGGAGGAGGAGGATGATGCAACTCACACAGGTGGGTATTGGGTGTGATTTGGCCCCTCACCCCCTTAGTTAATGTTTTATAAAGGATTTCCTCACACATGAGGCATTGGCCCTCCTGCATGTCCTGCAGTTTAGTGGCAACCATGGAGGCAAAGGCCTCTTCACGAGTAGGGGTGGCTCTGAGGGACGCAGAAGCCTCCTGAATCAGCCTGAGCGCTGACTCCTCCACGTTACTCCCCTTCCTGGGTCTTTTGTTTGGAAGGCGGAGGGGAGGAAACTGGTATTCTGTGAGGCTCCTACTGGGCCTGGCCACCTCCTGGCTGCCACATTCCACAGCCTCCTCCTGGCTGCCACATACCCCCGCCTCCTCCTGGCTGCCAAATTCCACAGCCTTCTCCTGTGTGCCACATTCCACAGCCTCCTCCTGGCTGCCACATTCCACAGCCTCCTCCTGGCTGAGGTCTTCCTGTGTATGAAAAAGGGACATAGTTTTAGTTTTTTCTTCATCAGTCACATACAATTTTCATCTCATGACTGTTGCAAATTGAATGTTAACAAATATAAAAGATTATCATTCTGAGCCCAGCATTTTTCATTCTCGTCACAATTATTTTTGCCCACTACTGTCTAGTGATATATAAAACACTTTATTAAATCAGCAATTAGTAATCAATAATAACATCTAGTAAACATCATTTATTTATTGACAAGAAATCTGTAGAAGAATGCTATACCTGGCTCAAGCTGGGCTCCTCCACTTCTTCCTGGCTGGAAGTCCCAGGTTGGACATCGGAAGCCTCAGCTGGGGTGGAAGATAGGGTGGAAGGAAGAGTGGAAGGAAGGGTTGAGAGGGATTCCCTTACTTCAGTCTGGTCTGACAGAAAACTAATTCTCTCATAGTACCAGAGCCTGGGGACATAAACGTCATCTGCTGCAGCTCCGGATCTCTAGGAATCCTGGACTTTCTTGCGCTCCCTAAGATAAGTGCTCCTCAGGCCACCAATTTTGGCTTTTAAATAGGGGATGGTTGCCGTGGGGACCACCGGCTTCACCAACTCTAGCAGTTTCTCCAGCGCTGCCTGCCTCTTTTGTTTATGATTATATTGTGGGTGTTTGACCTGCCACAGACAAGGCAGCTCCCTGTATTTGTCTATGAACAGGGGGAGGAAGTTGTGGTCTTTGAAGCCATCCATTTTATCTGCAATACACAAGACAAACCCTAATGTCAGGCTAAAGTCTCCTAATCTTGTCCAAATATAGGCCTCAATCTATAAGCAGTATAGGCCCAAGTTAAAATTGTACCTTCGTTATCACGATCGGCGCTTCCGATACTCCTTCCTCTGCTCACAGATCGTACATACGATGCGCGCATGTTACGCTTTATATACACTGCGCATGCGTGAAACTCCGCCCGCCCCTGACGTTCTTTCTAGTCTATTTCCCGACCCTTGTCTTTCGGCGCAGTGGGGGAGAACACATGGTGGAGACACAACAGGTGCATGATAATTCCAGCAACGAGGAGGAGGAGGAAAGCCCAGATCCAGAAACGCCACGATGCCGGAGGAGAAGATTTAGGGCATCAAATATGGCCTTTGTTGAGATGGTGGAGATGGTCGACATATTGAAGAGGGCCGACTATGACAGGAAGTATGGACCTTACCCGAACCCAAATGTGAGAAAGGCCAAGATCATGGCTAAAGTTGTGAAGAGTCTGCACAGGAATTTTGGGGTATGGCGGTCCAAGGATCAACTGAGGAAACGGTGGTCGGACCTCAAATTAAGGGAGCACAATCAGTATAGAAGGATCATGAGAGTGCTGCAAAAAAGTAAGTAGTTGTCCTGTGTTCCTATTATTTCTTTTTATTACATTCGTGCTGCTCCATGTGCTTTTCTTTACTGTTGTACAGTTTAAAATGGCAACTTTCATGTTCATGGACACATTATTCGTTCGTAGGAAACATTGTTCGTTCGGCCACTAAAACACCATGTTTTGGCCAGATGCAGTTCAATACATTTTTTCTGGCCTACTCTTAAAATAATAAATAATGATATTTGAAGCGCTTCACAATGTGCATGAAAATGAATATATAAGAATAAATATAAATAGTCAAATAAATCCAGCGGTGAGTAAAAATTTCTAAAAAATCCAGCAATCAAAATAGTGTAAAATTATAAAAAATTAGTGACACCAAATGTGTAAAAAATTCACATAAAAAATCCACATAAAAATAAATATATAGGGATGTATTCAGAAGGTTCAATTATACAGGTGTAGAATCCTGATTGGTATAGAGCTTTTGATCACTAGCAAAGCTGTTTAAAAACACTTGCTTAATTAAGGTGCTCATTGATAGTACCAATGTGTTTTTTGTTTCTATTCACAACCAATGTGAGAATCATACACAGGCAGATAAGAGAAAAAAACAATCATTGTGCAATAGTTAGGATACCAAGGTACACAGGCAAACTTCAATCCACTCACGTGTGCCTTATAATGATAAGGCATATGCAGGTTTTACTATAGCAGTCAGCCGCCTTAGACAGGAGCAGATTCAGTGCAGTACGCTGTGTGAAACTGCTGATCTGCACAGAGCGTCCTTGGCTCCTCCCACGCGTTACATCACAGTCACGTGACTTTTTCAAGGATAATACAAGCTCTGACGGACTCAGCTTTATAGCACAACAGCAGAGTGGTTGCCATGGCTACAGCATGAGTTTGTCATCATCCTGCTTCCTGCATAAACTTCAATCCTGTTAAAACCTACTTTTATTAGACATGTAATTCATATGAATATTGTTGGTTTATCAAAACCACGATTCAATGTGTAAAAAACGCAGTGTGTAAAAAGTAAAAAATATATATTTTTTATTTTACTTTTTACACACTGCGTTTTTTACACATTGAATCGTGGTTTTGATAAACCAACGATATTCATATGAATTACATGTCTAATAAAAGTAGGTTTTAACAGGATTGAAGTTTATGCAGGAAGCAGGATGATGACAAACTCATGCTGTAGCCATGGCAACCACTCTGCTGTTGTGCTATAAAGCTGAGTCCGTCAGAGCTTGTATTATCCTTGAAAAAGTCACGTGACTGTGATGTAACGCGTGGGAGGAGCCAAGGACGCTCTGTGCAGATCAGCAGTTTCACACAGCGTACTGCACTGAATCTGCTCCTGTCTAAGGCGGCTGACTGCTATAGTAAAACCTGCATATGCCTTATCATTATAAGGCACACGTGAGTGGATTGAAGTTTGCCTGTGTACCTTGGTATCCTAACTATTGCACAATGATTGTTTTTTTCTCTTATCTGCCTGTGTATGATTCTCACATTGGTTGTGAATAGAAACAAAAAACACATTGGTACTATCAATGAGCACCTTAATTAAGCAAGTGTTTTTAAACAGCTTTGCTAGTGATCAAAAGCTCTATACCAATCAGGATTCTACACCTGTATAATTGAACCTTCTGAATACATCCCTATATATTTATTTTTATGTGGATTTTTTATATGAATTTTTTACACATTTGGTGTCACTAATTTTTTATAATTTTACACTATTTTGATTGCTGGATTTTTTAGGAATTTTTACTCACAGCTGGATTTATTTGACTATTTATATTTATTCTTATATATTCATTTTCATGCACATTGTGAAGCGCTTCAAATATCATTATTTATTCTTTTTAAGTGACTCTGAAAACACTCTCTTTTGATAGCAGCCTCACTTGGTTTTATGTGTAATTATCAGCTATTTAGCATCACAGCGCTTTGTGTTTTATATATATTTTTTACTCTTAAAATAAGTTGTTGTCTAGATGGGTTTGTAACTAGAATGAAATGTAAACTAGATTCTGTGTAAGGAGAGGAAACTCAGCAGCTGTTTACACATCTGGACACAGGAGCACTAGTGTGGGACACCAGAACACCTTTTTTATTAGGGGTCCCACACAGGTGCTCCAGTGTATACTATAGGGGTGTCTCCATCTGTGAAGCTTGTACAAAACAAGTAAGTATTCCAGCTTTACAAAGGTAAAAAATATTTCTTCATCTTGGAACTCTGCCAAAAGAGACAATAGTACCCACTTCCAAGCAATGTTTCATATTCCTATTTCTGGCCTCAAATAACTGTGCTAAGTATACCTATTTTTTTCACATAGGAGAGAAAAGACTTGGAGGACACCACTCATCAGAGGAGACCACGGACCCCCCACCTCAGGAAGAAGGAGAAATCACCCAAACCCAAACAGAGGAGGAGGAGGGAGACGTTAAAGAACTTGTCACCACAACAGGTGTCTGCGAACACAGCTTCAGGTAAGAGATGGATGCCTGCATATTTATAATACATGGTGTGGTTTTTTTTTTTTGTTTTTTTTTTTGTTTTTTTTAAAGGTGATCGTGATGTAGTTGAAGAATAATGTAATTTCACAAGTGAAAGTGCCCAGATCCTCATCGGGGAGATAATGGGGTGTAATAGGGATTTAGAAACCCTAAAGAAAAACATCAATGATGTTCAAAACAAAATGAAGAACATCATTGATGTTTTATGGAGAATATAAAACACCCAGAAATCCCTAACTTATTGCAGGTTTAGTTTTGTTATTATGACAAATTTTTGACATATTATAGAAAAGCCAAATTTTGAAGATGCACACAGTTTGTCAACATGTGCTATCTGCCATCACAGGAGATCAATGTACGCGTTTTGTGGGTGCAACCCCTTCCTCGATTATAAAGTAGCTGAGAGGAAGGTGTTGCACCCCTAAACACGTCCCTTCATCCCCAATGATGGCAGCTAGCACATGCTGACATTAGGCAATTTGTGTGCATCTTCAAAATTTGGCTTTTCCAGGGGTGACATCACCCCATCTGCTGAACGCAATATCAAACACAGTTTATAAATACTCATGTCTGATATTGCCTTCACTTTCTATAAAAGTTGAACTTTGTAAGTTCCAGAGTTGTGTATTTTTTATGGTTTTAAACATGCCTGCTTTACCTTAAAAGGCAATTTCTACTTAATGTGACCTAAAAAAATGTTATACAACAAACATGTTGGTTTGTTCAAAAACCCTTTTAGAAACGCACATGTGATTGTGCTTTAATTAAAAAGATTGATAATCAACAATGTGTGGCTTCTTCTTTCAATGCTCAAAAGCAGTTTTTGGAGTAAAGTTGTTGTTTTCAGTGGCAATGGGGGTTATTTACTAAAGGCAAATTCACTTTGCACTACAAGTGCAGTTTCAGTGCAGTCTCAAGTGCACTTGTAGTGCAAAGTGTATTTTCCTTTAGTAAATAACACCCAACAGTGCTTTCTAATTTTACACAATCACGCCATTTTCAGGACTCCCCAAATTTCGGTCATGGTGTTGAAAATTATTAATATTTTTGTCAGTAATGCATTACATACATTAACAAAAAAAACAACGTGTGTGTGTAGCAGACCCACAACATAATAATAATAGTTAGCCGAAGAAGAGATTGTCACCTCATGTGTCAACGAAATTTCGTTTGCACTGTTGAAGAAAAAGGCAAAAAAATTGGAACATTAATAAAAGATAACGAGGAGACAGCTAAAAGAAAGCCAAGCAGTAAATCAAAGCAAATATTTGTTCAGTTTCAAATATATTTTTATTTAAAAAATGTCTCAGACATTGTCTGGCATATCGATGGCCCCCCTACCCGCAAAGTATTCCATGTATCTTATACGGACCTCGCGGGCACTCTGGGGGGGCAAGCCAGGATGGCCAGTTTCAAGTGCCATCAGGGTTGGTTAATTAATATAAATTCCGGCCTCAGGCCCAACTGAGGCAGCATAGTTCAAAGAATTTCTCCTTAAAAAGTTGTGGAGAACACAGCAACACAGGATGATGTGATTAAGTTTATATTCCGCCATGTGTATCGGTGTAAGAAATAGGCGGAACTGGCTGGCCATTATTCCAAACGTGTTCTCCACCACTCTTCTGGCTCTGGCCAGCCGGTAATTAAAAGCCCTCTGGTCCGGGGTGAGGGTCCTCATAGGGAATGGCCGCATAAGATGGTCCCCCAGTGCAAATGCTTCATCCGCAACGAAGACAAATGGGAGTCCTTCCGCATTGTCTTCTGGAGGTGGCAAGCCCAAGCTGCCATTCTGGAGATGCCTGTAGAACTCCGTCTGGGCAATGACTCCACCACCCGGCATCCGGCCATTTCTTCCCCACGTCCACATACAGGAACTACAATACTATTGAACCCCTTGTAATTATAATAGTATGACCCCGAGTTGGGGGGTGGGACGATGTGGACGTGTTTCCCATCAATTTCCCCAACGCAGTTGGGAAAGTCCCACCGCTGGGCAAAGTGGGAGGCCACAGTCTGCCATTCCTGTGGGTTGGAAGGAAACTGTGGAGTCAAACAAGAATAAAAAAAATTATTCATTTTGCACATAATCATTGAAAGCAGATTAGACACAAACATTATTGGCCAACATCAGTATAACATTTATTTTAGGGAGTATTTAAAGACAAAGGTATAAGGTCCACTTATCAGATTCATCACCCCCTCTGATGGCCCATTGTAAAAATTTTAGGGGGGGAGATGTTTTGGACAGGTAACCCTCTCCACTTCATTGAGAGATGAATGCCTAAGTAATGTGTATTACTTTGGCCAGCCCCTCCTTACGTACACTATTGGCAGACCACTGGACAGGTAAGAAGTGTCACATCACAAAGATATAAATACAAACTGTACACATTTTTGCACATTTTTACATTCTGCTATTACCTATCAAGATAATAATAGGATACAAAAACTTTTAACATTACCATTTGAAAGTATTCAGGCAGGCCCTTGCACTACATGCTTTGGGGAATTCATTCATAAATCTGAACACAAAAGAGGTAGGTATAGTGTGTATGGGTTTGACAAACTCAGCAGATAGAGGATTGGTATCAGCTGACTTAGCAGTTGGGGGGGGAGGGTTCCAAATGAATTTGGGACCCCAAAAAAAAAGCCTCTGGCACTCTGCCTGAATTTAAAGCACAAATAACATTTGTACACATTTTAGGGGGTGTTAAGGGTAAAGCACTACTATGGAGCTGACCAAATACATTGTTAAGTGACTAGATGAGGTGGATATAGGCCCAGGAGAAGGAGAGCATGCTGGGAGGTAAGTGAAGGCAAATATGCATGAAGGACAAAAAATAAATAAATTTTAAATTCCAGCATGCATGAGGACAAAGGGGATATTCACAGAATATTACAATCATGGTAATTAGGGAATAGGGAAAGAATTACAATACATTAGCAAACATTAAATACATATAATGAGATTTTAAAGGATAAATATTACCTTAATATAGTCCTTCTGCAGGACCTGGATGATGGCAGAACAGGTCTCTGGGATAATGATCCCCAGAGCCTGGGGGGAGATGCCTGTCGAGAACTTAAGGTCCTGCAGGCTTCTCTCCATCATCAAGTACTGCAACGTGGCGACTAGCCTCTGCTCCGGAGTGATGGCTTGCCTCATGCAGGTATCCTGCCTGCTGATATAACAGGTCAGTAAAGCCAACAAATGGTGAAATACGGGGTCCGTCATCTGGAGAAAGTTCCTGAAACCATCAGGATTATTCTCAGGGATCTCACGGAGCAAAGGCATGTGACAGAATTGGTCACACTGGAGCAACCAATTTTTGGTCCATGAACTCCTCCTCACCCTGTTCATGGACTGGGCTTGTGTCAAAGTAAGAACCCCAACACTAAGCCCCCACACAGCACAAACTCTATGATGAGTACGTACACGCAACATGGCTAGAAAACGTCGGCTGGTCAGAACGAAGTAACAGAACGCACTGAAGAACAGCAAGGCCTGTGAAAGCGACCTGAAAATCAGTAACGAACGGACAAGAACACAATGATAAATCAATGGGAACTCACTGCACGCACTGAAGACCAGATACAAACCCACAAGCACAAACTGAACAGCAGAAAAACTAATGCTGTAATCCTCATCTGTCTGGGGGGAGAGAGAGAGCCGTCCTGCAGCTGTCAGAGTCCCTGGGGACGTAAATTAGCGAGGAGGTGAAGATGCTATGAGGCGGCCCTGGTTCTGGAAACAAGCTGGAACACACATGGCCAATGTAACATCAGGTGAAGGTGGTGAGCGGTATCACGTTTCAGAGCATGCACAGCTCCTTCATTAGACCTACGCCCATGCTCCCCCGACAGGCTTATGAGAGGTGAGGATGAGGGGGGAGGATAGAGGAGAGGGGTTGGTGTCTGCTGATAGGCTGGGGGAAAGAGGGGTGGAGTGCAGACCTGTTGCTGGATGTTGTTTTCATAAAGGGCCAGAGTCAAGTGACTGCACATGTGACATATTAAGCACATTAGATTTAGTGTGCGTCTGGTCTTAATGGTCCTGGAAGGAACAGACAGGGTTAAAGCGGGATTAGCACAATGTAACAGAATAATGAGATGAAGGCGTATATATATATATATATATATATATATATATATATATATATATATATATATATATATATATATATATATATATATATATATGTACCCGTCCATACATACATATAGGGGGGGATAGATTGCAAACCAAATCTACTTAGTTGGGTGATGAAGGAAGTCAAGTAGATTCGATATAAAAAATATTGAGTACATTTGAGTTCATTCGATGTTGAATGGAAAATATTAAGTACATTCGATGTTGAATGTCCAGTACGTTCGATGGTGAATGGAGAGTGAAATTGTCAAGTACATTCGATGTTGAATGGAAAAAGTTTGGTACATTCGATGGAAAAGGTGCATATGAGTACCTGTCTAGATATAGATATATATATATATATATATATATATATATATATATATATTCATATGTACCTGCTTTTTCCCACTCAACATTGAACGTACCAAACTTTTTCTATTCAATGTTGAATATACAGGACAATTTTACTCTCCATTCAGCATCAAACGTACTACTTGACATTCAACATCGAATGTACTTAACATTTTCCATACAACGTTGAATGTATTTAACATTTGCCATTTAACATCAAATGTACTCAATGTTTTTTACATCCAATGTACTTGACTTCCTTCATCACCCAACAAAGTAACTTTGGTTGTAATCTACCCCCCCCCCCCCCCCTATATGTATATATGTATGTATGGACAGGTATACAGTACACCCCTCACATTTTTGTAAATATTGTATTATATCTTTTCATGTGACAACACTGAAGAAATGACACTTTGCTTCAATGTAAAGTAGTGAGTGTACAGCTTGTATAACAGTGTAAATTTGCTGTCCCCTCAAAATAACTCAACACACAGCCATTAATGTCTAAACTGCTGGCAACAAAAGTGAGTCCACCCCTAAGTGAAAATGTCCAAATTGGGCCCAAAGTGTCAATATTTTGTGTGGCCACCATTATTTTCCAGCGCTGCCTTAACCCCCTCTTAGGTATGCAGTTCACCAGAGCTTCACAGGTTGCCACTGGAATCCTCTTCCACTCCTCTATAACGACATCACAGAGCTGGTGGATGTTAGAGACCTTGCGCTCCTCCACCCTCCATTTGAGGATGCCCCACAGATGCTCAATAGGGTTTAGGTCTGGAGAAATGCTTGGCCAGTCCATCACCTTTACCTTCAGCTTCTTTAGCAAGGCAGTGGTCATCTTGACCAATTTGATGCAGCGTGCGGCGTATAGTCTGAGCACTGACAGGCTGACCCCCCACCCCTTTGACCTCTGCAGTAATGCCGGCAGCACTCATACGTCTATTTCCCAAAGACAACCTCTGGATATGACGCTGAGCACATGCACTCAACTTCTTTGGTTGACCATGGCGAGGCCTGTTCTGAGTGGAACCTGTCCTGTTTCACCACTGTATGGTCTTGGCCACCGTGCTACAGTTCAGCTTCAGGGTCTTGACAATCTTCTTATAGCCTAGACCATCTTTATGTAGAGCAACAATTCTTTTTATCAGATCCTCAGAGAGTTCTTTGCCATGAGGTGCCATGTTGAACTACCAGTGACCAGTATGAGAGAGTGAGAGCGATAACACCAAATTTAACACACCTGCTCCCCATTCACACCTGAGACCTTGTAACACTAATGAGTCACATGACACCGGGGAGGGAAAATGGCTAATTAGGCCCAATTTGGAAATTTTTACTTAGGGGTGTACTCACTTTTGTTGTCAGCGGTTTAGACATTAATGTCTGTGTGTTGAGTTATTTTGAGGGGACAGCAATTTTACACTGTTATACAAGTTGTACACTCACTGCTTTACATTGTAGCAAAGTGTCATTTCTTCAGTGTTGTCACATGAAAAGATATAATAAAATATTTACAAAAATGTGAGGGGTGTACTCATTTTGTGAGATACTGTATATATATAAGTGGTCATCTTGGAGGTGTGTTTAGGGTCGTTATCATGTTGGAATACTACCCTGTGGCCCAGTCTCTGAAGGGAGGGGATCATGCTCTGCTTCAGTATGTCACAGTACATGTTGGCATTCATGGTTCTCTCAATGAACTGTAGCTCCCCAGTGCTGGCAGCACTCATGCAGCCCCAGACCATGACACTCCCACCACCATGCGTAACTGTAGACCTCACTTTAGACCTCACTTTTGTGAGATAATGTATATATATGAAAGGAATACGATTCATGCATTTGTACATATATGGGATATTGATACCAATGTACTTGCACTTGTACTTTGGGTGCAAGTACATTGGTATAAATATCCCATATATGTACAAATGCATGAATCGCATTCCTTTCGTTGTATGTTATATTGCTATTGATGCTTTTATGATGTTTTCAAAAAGAATAAATTATTGTTTATATACTATACATTTTTCCTTATGTTTTTCCATATGTGCCTTTAAAGTCCAACATTAGGGGAATTTTCTTCATGCTTGAATGTTTAATTTTAGGATGTGGCACAACCTTGCAGTTAATAAGCCGACCTACAACCTCTGTTTCATATATATATATATATATATATATATATATATATATATATATATATACACGCACACCTCCATCTAATTATGCTGTTACATTGTGATAATCCTGCTCTAACCCTGTCTGTTCCTTCCAGGACCATTAAGACCAGATGCACACTAAATCTAATGTGCTTAATATGTCACATGTGCAGTCACATGACTCTGGCCCTTTATGAAACCAACATCCATCAACAGGTCTATACTCCGCCCCTCTTTCCCCCAGCCTATCAGCAGACACCAACCCCTCCCCTCTCCCCCCCTCCCCCTTGCCTCTCATAAGCCCGTCGGGGGAGCATGGGCATAGGTCTGATGAAGGAGCCGTGCATGCTCTGAAACGTGTTACCACCCACCACCTTCACCTGATGTTACATCGGCCGCATGTGTTACAGCTTGGTTCCAGAACCAGCGATCTGCATTATGACTAATCATTATATGACTATGACCTCTTACTCTCTTGTAAGTGTTGTTAATCCCATTTTCCTGCAATAAATCTTTTACCACTGCACTTAGAGGCACCTCTCTTTCCTTTATGGCCCTCCAGAGCTGCTTCTTCTCTACAGATTGCTCCCCTTAGTGCCATCTCTCCACTGCTACTAAGAACCGGATACCCAGCCTCACCAGAGCGCCCTCATCTCTCCCTCTTTTCATAATGAACTAGTATGCATCTTACCTTAGAACAAAGCCCTCCAGTGGCACCCGCACACCGCTAAGACAGCTAACATCGTCCCCGGTGTTTCTTCCTGGTTTGCAGGCTTCAGTGCTATAAGTGGCTGGAGCCGCGATAATGTCACTCCCACGCATGCACAGGGAAGCCGCCGTTAACGGGATAGGCTCTGAAGGTCCGGCACGGTAAGCCGAAACTTCAGAGCACATGTGCCGATGACGTCATCCGCTGCATGCACTATAAATATCTCCTAAACTGTGCAAGTTTAGGAAATATTCACAGTACTTACAGGTAACCCTAATATAGGCTTACCTGTAGGCACAAGTAAAAAATAAGAGTTTACTTCCTCTATAAAGTTCATGTGCGTGTAAAGGCAGGCATCCTAATACGTTTGACAATATAGTGTATCTCTTGATGGCTCTGTTCTAGTATCTATGCTATATTTTTATATAAAAAGACCATTGGAAAAAATCCAAAACTTAGAGAGGGATTGAGCACATTTTAGATTCCATGAGAGTTAAAAGCAGACAAGGGGTGAACACCAGGCCATCCTTTATAACCCATCACTCACATATCACTTTTTGATGGGACTGACTCTTTAAGCACACTTACAGCTTCTGAAGCGGTGTACGTTGTGGCATTGATGAACATGAATATTAAATAACTTCATTCATTTTTGCATAGTGCCTAAAAAAGCAAAAGCTCAACTATGTATATTGTTCCATGGGTTAAGTAGATGGAAATGCTAATGCGTGTTGGCAGACCACAGGAATACTTGCCTGACATTGGGTTTAGTCTTGTGCATTTTTCCTCCCCAAACAAAAATTCCTCTCTCCCCCAACACAATGTCCCAAGACTAAGTTGCCCCAGCACATTTTCTCTTCTCAAAGTGGAAGTTCAGCCTAAAACTAACTCTAATGCCGTGTACACACGACCGGACTTTCCGGCAGAAAAGGTCCGATGGAATCATTCCGTCGGACATTCCGATCATGTGTGGGCTTCATCTGACTTTTTCCTTTCTAAAATTCTGACGGACCTAGATATAGAACATGTTTCAAATCTTTCCCACAGACGCAATTCCTATCGGGAAAACCGTTCGTCTGTATGCTAGTCCGACGGACCAAAACGGCACAAGGGCAGCTATTGGCTACTGGCTATTGAACTTCCCTTTTTCTAGTCCCGTCGTACGTCATCGCGTTCTAAACGAACAGACTTTGGTGTGATCGTGTGTAGGCAAGTCCGTTCCAGTGGAACTCCGTCGGAAAGACCATCAGAGTCTACTCTGATGGAAAGTCCGGTCGTGTGTATGCGGTATTAAATCTACCATCTACCGGCAGCCACATTCTAAGACTAATCTATCTAACACTTTAAAGCAAGAATCGCTATACACACCTTTTCTGCAGCTGATCCCGTCTGGTCCCACGCCGAGCTGTCAGCGGTGGCTGCTCTGTGAAGGCGTGTGCAGGAGAGGTAGCCAACAACGGAAGCCCCATAGTAAGTCTATGGGTGACGTTACTCTTCATGCATTTCACAGCCGTTGTCTGCTGTCTCTTCCACACAGCATCCGCCGCTGGAGACAGACCAGCTTCAGAAAAGGTATGTGTAGCAATTTTTGCTTTACAGGGTTATATAGATTAGTCTGAGAATTTGTCTGCCAGTAGATTTAGAGTTAGTTAGTTTTAGGCTGAACTTCTACTTCAAGTGTTCTTACCAGACCTTGGCGTTGCCTATGTTGCTGAGTGCTCCAGGTCCCAACCCCACAACCGGTTGCATTTTTTTCTCAGCTGACTGTCAGATCTGTAGCCCAGAGTAAAGGAGGACTTTCTGAGTACTTACCCTAGCTCTGAGACACAGATCTAATAGTTGGCAGGTGGACCGTTGGGCATGGATAGAAGCAAAAAAATGCAGTTGTTTTGCAGACTGCAGCACATCAGCAACAGATGCAAGTGCCCCAAGTGCCCAGTGCTAGCGAAGCTCATGCCCTTTCCTCTTACCTTTTTGTTCTGGGGAAAATTCTAAAATTTTGGATTTCCCTGGAGATACTTACTGGAATTTCATTTAAAGTGTAACAGGTTTATACTTTTTTGTGATTTAGAGGTTGACAAGCTCCTGGGAAGCTAGTCAAGGCAGGTTGCTGTATAATCAACATTTTGAGGAGCTGGGCTGCATAACCATCCACTGGCAAAAGAAGCACAAAAAAGTGAGGATGAGAAGACCTTGGGTAAGCTAGCAGCAGACATCTAATAATATCGCAGACATTAGATTGGATACGCATGAATGATCCAGTTGTGGTCAGCACAAAGCAGTCTACAGAGTTATCATCTCCACTCTGCTGAGCTAACAAGTTCACATAAAAAAGAGGAATGGGAGGCAGCATAAAAGAGGATGCCTTAGCTGTCTTCTCAATGAAGGGACAATAGTGATTGGGACTCTAACCTACTAAAATGACTATTACCTATCATACTAACTTGTAAGAAAATAATTAAGAAAATCAATTGAGAAGATTAGGCTTGGGAAGGAGTAATACCAACAAGTGGCCACTGCCCCCACCCATATATATGTATATATATATATATATATATATATATATATATATATATATATATACACATATATATTGATATTATATTATATATATATATATATATATATATATATATATATATACACTACCGTTCAAAAGTTTGGGGTCACCCAAACAATTTTGTGTTTTCCATGAAAAGTCACACTTATTCACCACCATACGTTGTGAAATGAATAGAAAATAGAGTCAAGACATTGACAAGGTTAGAAATAATGATTTGTATTTGAAATAACATTGTTTTTACATCAAACTTTGCTTTCATCAAAGAATCCTCCTTTTGCAGCAATTACAGCATTGCACACCTTTGGCATTCTAGCTGTTAATTTATTAAGGTAAGCTGGAGAAATTGCACCCCACGCTTCTAGAAGCAGCTCCCACAAGTTGGATTGGTTGGATGGGCACTTCTGGCGTACCATACGGTCAAGCTGCTCCCACAACAGCTCAATGGGGTTCAGATCTGGTGACTGTGCTGGCCACTCCATTACCGATAGAATACCAGCTGCCTGCTTCTGCTGTAAATAGTTCTTGCACAATTTGGAGGTGTGTTTAGGGTCATTGTCCTGTTGTAGGATGAAATTGGCTCCAATCAAGCGCTGTCCACTGGGTATGGCATGGCGTTGCAAAATGGAGTGATAGCCTTCCTTATTCAGAATCCCTTTTACCCTGTACAAAGCTCCCACCTTACCAGCACCAAAGCAACCCCAGACCATCACATTACCTCCACCATGCTTAACAGATGGCGTCAGGCATTCTTCCAGCATCTTTTCATTTGTTCTGCGTCTCACTAACGTTCTTCTTTGTGATCCAAACACCTCAAACTTGGATTCATCCGTCCACAACACTTTTTTCCAGTCTTCCTCTGTCCAATGTCTGTGTTCTTTTGCCCATCTTAATCTTTTTCTTTTATTGGCCAGTCTCAGATATGGCTTTTTCTTTGCCACTCTGCCCTGAAGCCCAAAATCCCGCAGCCGCCTCTTCACTGTAGATGTTGACACTGGTGTTTTGCGGGTACTATTTAATGAAGATGCCAGTTGGGGACCTGTGAGGCGTCTGTTTCTCAAACTAGAGACTCTAATGTGCTTATCTTCTTGCTTAGTTGTGCAACGCGGCCTCCCACTTCTTTTTCTACTCTGGTTAGAGCCTGTTTGTGCTGTCCTCTGAAGGGAGTAGTACACACCGTTGTAGGAAATCTTCAATTTCTTTGCAATTTCTCGCATGGAATAGCCTTCATTTCTAAGAACAAGAATAGACTGTCGAGTTTCAGATGAAAGTTCTCTTTTTCTGGCCATTTTGAGCGTTTAATTGACCCCACAAATGTGATGCTCCAGAAACTCAATCTGCTCACAGGAAGGTCAGTTTTGTAGCTTCTGGAAGGAGCTAGACTGTTTTTAGATGTGTGAACATGATTGCACAAGGGTTTGCTAATCATCAATTAGCCTTCTGAGCCAATGAGCAAACACATTGTACCATTAGAACACTGGAGTGATAGTTGCTGGAAATGGGCCTCTATACACCTATCTAGATATTGCACCAAAAACTAGACATTTGCAGTTAGAATAGTCATTTACCACATTAGCAATGTATAGAGTATATTTGTTTAAAGTTAGGACTAGTTTAAAGTTAGCTTCATTTAAAAGTACAGTGCTTTTCCTTCAAAAATAAGGACATTTCAATGTGACCCCAAACTTTTGAACGGTAGTGTATATATATATATATATATATATTGCAGCAAGGAGCACTGGAAGGGCGACATATGTCTAACAAATACAAAGAGATTTCCAAGCTCAAACTTGCCAACCAGCCATCGACCAACCAAATTGACCTGTCTAACAATATGTGTTAAGAACTGGGGTTTAGTCTGCACACAATTGTAAATACATGTGTAAACTGCAGACCCCACAAGGCACCCTGTTTTCTGTAGTCCCTAACTCTTAACTTCAGTGAGTCTCTACAATGAGAGCACATGCATTTTAATGGATATGCAGAGGGCAGGTGGACATGGAAGGAGCCCACCCATCCTTAAAAGGTACAGGGGCACACTGAACACCCAGCAGGTAGGAAGGAGTAAAGCTGGCCATAGATGGGTAGAATTTTTAATGAAAATTCATAGGAAAAGAATGTTATAAGAGAGTTTGTTTGTTTTTTCTAATCATTAATGGAGCAAATCAACATTCTTTCTTTACCACAGTGATGAGAAAATTCAAAGAAGCAGGATAGACATTTTTTTCTTGAACAAACCAATTTCTAACAGTGTATGTGGTTTTCTTTTGGTAAAGTACATTCATTCCAAAATGTTAAAAGCAAACAAAATCTTTCAAACTATATTCAAATGTTCTGGGAATTTTCATACAAATTTTCCTAAGACTTTTCAATATTTGCTTGAAATTCTATCCTTCTATAGCCAACTTAAATATTCCAGAAATGAGAGACAACTAAATATAAAATACTTCTTTTGCATGTAATGTTTTATTTTAAGTAAAAATGGCACCTACTCAGATCAACAGAAAACTAGCAAAAGTAATGTGCACACAGGCAGGTTCAATGAAGAATTCAATCATACAACAGATAAAGTACAAAATCCTTTCAATATTATTTTGTTTTTATTCTCATCTGTAAAATAGTTCCTAGTTAAAGAAGCAATGCTTA
This sequence comes from Lithobates septentrionalis, assembly GCA_037952835.1. Classification (NCBI taxonomy): domain Eukaryota; kingdom Metazoa; phylum Chordata; class Amphibia; order Anura; family Ranidae; genus Lithobates; species Lithobates septentrionalis. The sequence goes on from JBBDGP010002141.1 coordinate 1,743,335, forward strand.
AAAATGTAAAAAAAAGTACTCTGCTCAGCCATTTGTGCGAAAACTGTTGCACACAAAGCATTAAAGTGGTTGTTAACCGACTTTTACTAAATGCTGCCATCCGCTCTGTACCACCATAAGAAGTTTCCCTGTGTAAAACACCCTGAATGTACCTGTATGAGCTCCGCTCTGGGCGCACAGCTGATTCCTCTCCTCCTTCTCTCTCCGGCTCACAGCTGCAGTGGGAGGGTCCGAGCGCTCCCACTGACATCAGCTGGGGAGGAGGGGGAGAGAGGAGGAGAGAGCAGAGAGAGAGAGACGCGCGTCAGCTGAGCGGCGGGGGCTGAGCTCATACAGGTACAATGGGGCAGATTTTTATTACAGAACACAGGCACAGGGAAACTTCTTATAATGGTATAATGGTACAGAGCAGATGGCACTATTTAATAGCAGATTTGCAATCAGCAGAAGCAGGGGGGGGGGGGGGTGTTCGCAGGTAGGACCAGGGAGGGGGGGGACAGAGGACACAGACATAGGGAGAGCTGCAGACAGGAGAACTGCGGCTGACAGAATCATGCAAACAGACCACAGTATCAGGGGCTCAGCAGCCATGATTATCGTGGTCTGTTTGCAGATGGGAGGGTATAGCCAGGCAGGATCAGCCAGGTATTTTAGGGTATACAGGGGGCCAAATTACACAGCACAAGCTGTGTAAAAAAATCCTGATGAACAGAGAACAGGATCAGGTTTTTTTTTGGGGGGGTTGACAAATGCTTATATGATATTGCCTATATCATATGGGTTCATCTTGATAGACCACCGCATGATCATTGTTTTATGTGCTCTTTCTTTCTGTAATTCTTATAAAACCCAATAAAAACTATTGGAAAGAAAAATGTAATGCCGCGTACACACGGTCGTACTTTTCGTCTACAAAAGTCCAACGGACGCTGACGGACTAAAGCTGGCTGGTAATCCGATCGTGTGTGGGCTTCTCCGGACTTTCAACTGACTTTTTTAGCCTCAAATCCGACGTACTTTAGATTTGAAACATGCTTCAAAACTTTACTTCGTAACTACGACGGACCCCGAAATCCGCTCGTCTGTGTGCTAGTCCGACGGACAAAAAGCCACGCTAGGGCACCTATTGGCTACTGGCTATGAACTTCCTTATTTTAGTCCGGTGTACGTCATCACGTACGAATCCGACCGACTTTTGTGTGGTCGTGTGTAGGCAAGTCCGTTCGTTAGAAAGTAGGCCGCAAGTCCACCGAAAGTCTGCCGGAAGTCTGTCGGAAAGGCTGTCTGACTTTTGTAGACGAAAAGTACGACCGTGTGTACGCGGCATAAAAAAAAGTACAAAGATTTAAAATAAATATTTCACAAAGTTAGCTGCAGTTGTTCTTAAATCAGATAAGCTTTTTCCTCAACTTGCTTTTCAAGTTAAACCTGGTAACAGGAATGTTGATGGTGACGTAGTAAAATGTCAAGCTCAGACAGTAAGGGATTTTCAGTTATGTAGTATCCTGTTTCTCATAACCCCACTCCCATTGGAGGTGTGTTAGAACAGGTGTTTTAAACATGAGCAGTAATGAGCTGGCCAGGTCAGGGTTGTCTTAGGTGAGTTTTGCTCAGTTTTAATGGGACAGCCAAAATCCTGGTACTGACACCTTCAGCTTCAAAAGACCAGAAGTCAGTGGCGGCCCGTCCATAGTGGGCACACGGGTGCCCCCCCCCCCTCCAGGCAGTCACAAAAAGAAAAAAAAAAGAAAGAAATACAAATTTTTTAAAAATGACCCTTTAAAAAAAAATATAGAAAAAAAGGTCCTTAAGTGCACTGTGCTCGGGCGCCGGACACAGTGCACTATGGGAAGCACCACGTCTATGCAATCACGAGATTGCAGATGAGGTGCTTCATTTGCAGGCTTTTGTCCCGCCTTGCGGCACATACCATTGCGCCGAACAGCTTCCGCCCGTAGTACGTATTACTACGGCCGGGTGCTTTGATTGACATTCGAGTTACAATGTCACTTCCGCTTTTCTCTCTCCCAGTGCACCCAAGCGGAGGAAGCATGAGGAGCGGACTCCTCCACCGCCGCTGCTGCCCACTGAAGGAGACAGCAGGAGGAGAGGACACCACAGCAAGGTAAGTGCCAGACCTCCTGCGGAGAATGGGGGGGGTTTGATGGGACACAGTGAGGCTGCATTTGATGGGACAGTGAGGCTGCATTTGATGGGACACAGTGAGGCTGCATTTGATGGGACAGTGAGGCTGCATTTGATGGGACAGTGAGGCTGCATTTGATGGGACAGAGTGAGGCTGCATTTGATGGGACACAGTGAGGCTGCATTTGATGGGACAGTGAGGCTGCATTTGATACGACAGTGAGGCTGCATTTAATGGGACAGTGAGGCTGCATTTGATGGGAAAAAGTGAGGCTGCATTTGATGGGACAGTGAGGCTGCATTTGATGGGACAGTGAGGCTGCATTTGATGGGAGACAGTGAGGCTGCATTTGATGGGACACAGTGAGGCTGCATTTGATGGGACACAGTGAGGTTGCATTTGATGGGACAGTGAGGCTGCATGTGATGGGACAGTGAGGCTGCATTTGATGGGACACAAAGAGGCTGCATTTGATGGGACACAGTGAGGCTGCATTTGATGGAACACAAGGAGGCTGCATTTGATGGGACAGTGAGGCTGCATTTGATGGGGCACAGTGAGGCTGCATTTGATGGGACACAGTGAGGCTGCATTTGATAGGGCACAGTGGAGCTGCGTTTGATGGCACAGTGAGGCTGCATTTGATGGGACACAGTGAGGCTGCATTTGATGGGACACAATGAGGCTGCATTTGATGGGGCACAGTGAGGCTGCATTTGATGGGAACAGTGGCTGCATAAGATAGGCACAGTAGCTGCATAAGATGGGCAAAGTGGCAGCATTTAGTGGCGCAGTGGGAGCATTTGATATGGCACAGTGGCTGCGTTTGATGGGCACAGTGGCTGCGTTTGATGGGCGCAGTGGCTGCGTTTGGCATAGTGGCTGCGATTGATGGGATTTTTTTTCAGAATTTTTCAGTTTGTTTGCGTCCCCCCCCAAAAAATGTTGAGCACCAGCCGCCACTGTTCCACATCCTCTATTACCCCTGGCCCTGTTCAGGATTCAGAGGTGGAACCTCTTTTACTTGGAGGAAATTATAGAGGAAAGTATTGAGCACCCTGATTTTGACATGGTACATCCATAGCCTAAACAAGCCCCTATGAAGACAAAAAAAAAGAAAAAAAAAGAAAGACTTTTCCAATGCATGCTGAGATTTATTGTTTACTTTATGAGGGCTGGCCCAATCTTGAAATGCCATTGCAGTTCTCAATAAACACTTTACAATTTCTATTGAAGATATACCTTCTTTTAAGTATTCTGTTGGTAGGCGTATGAAAGCTTTCTTAATGGACTTCTTTGCCTTTGCAGGTCCTGTCCTGCAGCCACCTGTTGCTGTCATTTCTATTTGCTGGACTTAGACTATTGTCAACTGGACAAGACAAATGAACAGAGTCCGGGAAACTTTCTTTGAGGACTGTGCTGTCTTAGAACATTTGCAGCTGATGCTCTCAGCCTTATTGTTTTGTGCTGATGCTCTAGAACAATGTTTCTCAACTCCAGTCCTCAAGGCGCCTCAACAGGTCATGTTTTCAGGATTTCCCACAGATGAAATGGCTGTGGTAATTACTAAGGCAGTGAAACTGATCAAATGACCTGTGCAAAATAATGAAGGGGAGGTGAGAGTACAACTTGGGAGTGAGAGTACATCTGATGGCACCAGTCTGGATCTAAGTCATCCCTGACCTCTGGGCCCAATCTGTCATTTCAAAGGGGAACAAAATAGAGTTGGTGCCCACTTTTATTGAAAAGAAAGTAAAAGTTCACATCAGAATAGTTTCCCTCTTGGTATAGGGTTCTCACCATCAATGTGACGAAACTAACAGTACTCCACCTCGTAGCTTTTCTCTGCAGTATCTCAGCTTTGGCCTCCTTCTTTGGTCCTTCAGACCATCAAACACACAATCCCCGTGCTTGTGCACTAAACGCTGAACCTTTCTCAGCTCTGACTGTTTCTCATGCACCTCCCTGCTACTTCATTCTTACAGGCTCGGCCTTTCACTGTCCCAGGGTGGACAATATGGAGCAACAAGCTCTTAACAGCTCCCTTCCACAGACTGACTCCCTCGGGAGGGTGGGGCCACTCACCTCTAATCCCAGCTCTAACATAAGCCTAGCACACACCTGGCTCATCAATGTGCCTGGCCAGAACTGCCAAAATAAACAGCGGCACGGACTCGCCTCTCTACACCCCTACTCACTTTTTCCTTTCCAATCTGCCAGCCTCAGACCAAAAGAAAGTCGATTCAATGTTCACCTTGTGCCAACTTCAGGCACAAGAATGTTTTTAGGGGTTTATTTTCAAACTGATTCACAGTCCCATAACCAGATAGGAACATACTCTCCATACCGGACTTAAAATCTCTAAACATATTTCTTCTTTGTATACCAAAATTCTGGATGGAAAAAGCAAAATCTGTTGCTGCTTCTCTCAGACAAGGGAAATCTCTGGCATCAGTAGACATACAAGATGCCTGTTTACACATCCTCATCTCCCCCTCACATCAGCGCTTTCTGTGTTTTGCAGAAAAAATGTAACACTTCCAATTTTTAACACTACAATTTAGGCTCTCCTCTACAGCCCAAGTGTACACAAAAGTGCTTGCCTTGCTTCTAGCTCTTCTGAGAACCCAGGTTTTTTTTTTATGTCATAAGTTACTTGGAAAACCTCTGAAGGACTCCTCAGTCACAACCCTGTCTGCCAATGTCCAACTGGTGTTTCCGTTCCTTCAAACCTTTCATTGGATTAACAACTTTCCAAAGTCTGCTCTTCAGTCCTCACACCATCTGGAGTACCTGGGTCTAACTTTGCCCAAACCAGAATTTTTTACCTCAAGAGAAAGTTGGTTAAAATGCTCAGTTTGCTCAGTTTCACTCAAGACCTCTTCAATCCAGCATATCCATGATATCGAACAAGCAAATTGAATCCTTGGATAACCCAATGCTTCTATCCAGCCAGAAAAAGCACTCCCAGACATGGTGGATCTCCCATCTGGCCATGGCACTGGGATTCTTTCCTTCACATGCTCTGGAAGATGGTGACAGCAGATGCCAGTTTTACAGGCTGGGGCCAAGTTTACAACTCCCTGACTGTCCAGGGAACCTGGCCCCCACAGGAGTCAAAACTTCCCATCAATATTCTGGAAAGGAGAGCCATCATGTTATCTCTGCAACACTGGACCTCCCTTTTGCAAGGTCAACCAGTCAGGGTACAGTCAGACAATGCCACAGCAGTGGCCTAAATAAACCATGAGGGGCACAAAAGAGGTCCAGTTGTCCTAAAAGAAACAAGTTTGATACTTTTATAGGCAGAAACTCACATTTATTTTTCTCAGTTATCCAAACAGACAAACTCAGACTGCTGGTTTATGAGCCTTGGCCATTTCCAAATAGACCAGAGTTACTGGCCCAAGGCTCCCTATTCCATCCTGCTTCTTAGTCGTTGGCTTTAATGGCATGGCTGTTGAAACCCAATTTCAAAATGATTGGGGGATTTCTGACTCTGTGTCAGGAGCATCTAGCACTCATGCTCCTCATTCCAGCATCCTAGTTTTGGCTATGACATCCTCCTTGTCTGTCAGTCCATCTGCAAGGTGATTGATGTGGCCAGACTCTGGGTGGAGACCAAACCTGATATAAGTCAGCCAAGATAGCAGTCTCACGCTTGTGATAGAGTGCATTATACTTGATCAAGCTGCCTGTTTGGCTGCCCTGCTCTGCTAAATTGGATTTCCCTATGTATGACCTCAGATCGCATATCGGACTATTCTCTGAACTCTGCCCGCCTTTTACCTGGACTGTCATTGAATCACTCTGCCTGTCTGCCAACCGCAAGTACCTGTTTGCTTTGCTCTGTCCACACATGCCCTAGTGTGGTGGCCAGGCACTATAGCAGTGTGTATAAGTCCCGGGGGCAACTGAGTATCGGTAAGCCTGCTTGCCTTATGGGAAAGGGGGCTGCTATAGGTGAAGAACACAGTAGCTAACTATAGTGTCTGACCACCTGCGTTTGGGGTAAGCATGACGCACTGCTTTCCCATCTTACTCAGAACAAGAAAATCCAATTCCCACAAGACTTACCATCACACATGGAAGGCTTATTTTTCATGGTGCAAGGGCAGGAAGGTGATCCCCAGGGAAAACTATCACTCTGTTTTCAGTCTGGTCTTGAGCAGTGTCTGGCCCTGAGTACCCTTAACCACTTGCCGACCGGCTCACGTCGGCAAAGTGTCACGTTCCCGCGAATCGGCATACGGGTACGTCTTCTCCTTTAAGAGCCACTGGAGGCGCGCACCCGCTGCACGACGGGGGACCCGATGCGCATGGCCGGCGGGCGCGATCGTAGTCGGCCACCCGCCATTGCGGGAAGGAGAGCTAGAACAGGGATTTGTGTGTGTAAACACAAATCCCTGTTCTGTCAGGGGAGAGGAGACATATCGCTGTTCCTACTCAGTAGGAACAAACAATATGTCTCCTCCCCCAGTCAGTCCTATCCCCATACAGTTACACTAACTAGGGAACACATTTACCCCTTGATCGCCTCTAGTGTTAACCCCTTCCCTGCCAGTGACATTTACACAGTAATCAGTGCATTTTTATAGCTCTGATCCCTGTATAAATGTCAGTGGTCCCAAAAATGTGTCAAATGTGTCCGAACTGTCCGCCGCAATGATACAGTAATGCTAAAAATCTCAGATCACCGCCATTACTAGTAAAAAATAATAATAATAATAAAAATGCCAAAAATCTTTCCCATAGTTTGTAGACGCTATAACTTTTGGGCAAACCAATCAATATACGCTTATTGCAATTTTTTTTTACCAAAAATAATTAGAAGAATATACAGTGGGGACGGAAAGTATTCAGACCCCCTTAAGCTATATTGCAGCCATTTGCTAAAATCATTTAACCACTTAAGGACCAGCCTCGTTTTGGATTTTAGGTGTTTACATGTTTAAAACAGTTTTTTTTGCTAGAAAATTACTTAGAACCCCCAAACATTATATATTGTTTTTTTTCTAACACCATAGAGAATAAAATGGCAGTCAATGCAATACTTTTTTTTGCACCGTATTTGCGCAGCGGTCTTATAAGCGCACTTTTTTTTGAAAAAAAATCACTTTTTTTGAATAAAAAAATAAGACAACAGTAAAGTTAGCCCAATTTTTTTTTATATTGTGAAATATAATGTTACGCCGAGTAAATTGATACCCAACATGTCACGCTTCAAAATTGCGCTCGCTCGTGGAATGGCATCAAGCTTTTACCCTCAAAAATCTCCATAGGCAACGTTTATAAAATTCTACAGGTTGCATGTTTAGTGTTACAAAGGAGGTCTAGGGCTAGAATTATTGCTCTCACTCTACCAGTCGCGACGATACCTCACATGTGTGGTTTGACCACCATTTTCATATGCGGGCGCTACTCATGTATGCGCTCGCTTATGCGTGCAAGCTCATCGGGACGGGGGGTTTTTAAAAAAGAAATAAAAATTATTTTTATTATTTATTTTACGTGATTTTATTTATTTTTACACTGTTTGAAAAAAAAATTGTGTCACTTTTATTCCTATTACAAGGAATGTAAACAATAGAAAAAAGCATGACAGGACCTCTTAAATATGAGATCTGGGGTCAAAAAGACCTCAGATCTCATATTTACACTAAAATGCAATAAAAAAAAAAAGTCATTTAAAAAAATTACATTGAACAAAAATGTGCCTTTAAGACGTATGGGCGGAAGTGACGTTTTGACGTCGCTTCCGCCCAGCAGTGTCATGGAGACGAGTGGGCGCCATCTTAGCCTCACTCGTCTCCAGGCAAAGACCACTTTTATCTGAAGGCCGACCGCCGCACGAAAACAGGGATAACGGGGTTATGGCAGCTAGCTGCTGCATTAACAACGATATCCGCCGGCAAACTTTGGACGTACATTGGCGTGCGGCGGTCGCCAAGTGGTTAAGTTAATTTTTTTTCCTCATTAATATACACACAGCACCCCATATTGACAGAAAAACACAGAATTGTTGACATTTTTGCAGATTTATTAAAAAAGAAAAACTGAAATATCACATGGTCCTAAGTATTCAGACCCTTTGCTGTGACACTCATATATTTAACTGTCCATTTCTTCTGATCATCCTTAAGATGGTTCTACACCTTCATTTGAGTCCAGCTGTGTTTGATTATACTGATTGGACTTGATTAGGAAAGCCACACACCTGTCTAAATAAGACCTTACAGCTCACAGTGCATGTCAGAACAAATGAGAATCATGAGGTCAAAGGAACTGCCTGAAGAGCTCAGAGACAGAATTGAGGCAAGGCACATATCTGGCCAAGGTTACAAAAAAAATTCTGCTGCACTTAAGGTTCCCAAGAGCACAGTGGCCTCCATAATCCTTAAATGGAAGACGTTTGGGATAACCAGAACCCTTCCTAGAGCTGGCCGTCCGGCCAAACTGAGCTTTCGGGGAGAAGAGCCTTGGCGAGAGAGGTAAAGAAGAACCCAAAGATCACTGTGGCTGAGCTCCAGAGATGCATTTGGGAGATGGGAGAAAGTTGTAGAAAGTCATCCATCACTGCAGCCCTCCACCAGTCGGGGCTTTATGGCAGAGTGGCCCGACGGAAGCCTCTCCTCAGTGCAAGACACATGAAAGCCTGCATGGAGTTTGCTAAAAAACACCTGAAGGACTCCAAGATGGTGAGAAATAAGATTCTCTGGTCTGATGAGACCAAGATAGAACTTTTTGGTCTTAATTCTAAGCGGTATGTGTGGAGAAAACCAGGCACTGCTCATCACCTGTCCAATACAGTCCCAACAGTGAAGCATGGTGGTGGCAGCATCATGCTGTGGGGGTGTTTTTCAGCTGCAGGGACAGGACGACTGGTTGCAATCGAAGGAAAGATGAATGCGGCCAAGTACAGGGATATCCTGGACGAAAACCTTCTCCAGAGTGCTCAGGACCTCAGACTGGGCCGAAGGTTTACCTTCCAACAAGACAATGACCCTAAGCACACAGCTAAAATAACAAAGGAGTGGCTTCACAACAACTCTGTGACTGTTCTTGAATGGCCCAGCCAGAGCCCTGACTTAAATCCAAACAAAGAGAGTGACCAGTCGCATAACTTAATATCAATGGCATGCTTCCATCCCGGGTCCATATATACAAGAAAAAGAGAGGGGCAAGTGGGACTTTAAATGAAGCATGTCAATTGAAAGTATAATAATGAATGCATGTGATTAGGTAAAATGATTGGATTTAATTTATAGCCAAGTCCATGATTTTGATGCATACAGTACCAATAAAGTAGTATAGATACAGACATAGTCGCATGACTTAATATATAAGCATATTTAGCAGTAACAATCATTGAAGACTCAGTAGTGTAAACAAATCAATGGACATACATATATGCAATTCATAACAGAAATACATGAATTAAAATCACCAATCAAAATCACAAAATCGCATGAAATGAAAAAACTCGATAAAAAATTGATAAATGTCAGGAATAGATTTAGGCTTGATAGGGCATCCTTAGTTTGAGAACCCGACGCGTTTCTTGGCTTCTTGCCAGTCATCAGGGGTGAGATGCATAATTTAACTGAGAAAAACAAAGGAATATCATGAATATTGATACATGTGGAACCTCCAGCCAACAGAGAAAATTGCATCAGAAATGTCCGAATTGTCTACTTTGAATAGAAAAGCTACTTACACAATAGCCCAAAAGTCAAGAAGAGTTACCAGCAATGGGATCTGTTAGGGTGTGCGATATAACCGTCTCAACCGGGGTTGAGGCAGGGCACCGACCATCCTCCCAAAGTGATTGGAGGGTGGGCCAGGAAAAACCACAGCCGACTGATTCCTAAGCCCTCAATATACTGATCAATGAGTTGTAAATGGGAAAATCTGCAGAAAATTAGAGAAAATGGGATGTGTCAAAGAAAGTAAATCTAGAGTTGAACGTGTTGGATGGATAGAATGGCTGAAAGGAATGTGTACTTGGTGCATCTGAAAAAATAAAATGAGATAGAGGGGGAATGAAAATAAATTGGATGCATAAAAATGCACGTGAAAAAAGATAGGATAGGAAACCATAGGAAATGTGTGAAAATAGAGGGTGTCGTGCACTAAGTAAATAGGTGAGAAGATGGAAATGTGTGTACTGTAAGCAGGAAAAAAGATTAAAAAATATATATATTAATTACCCATGTGTTGAATGATGGCTGCTTAACAGAGCGGTCCTTTCCTAGCGAAGCACAGTGAGGGAGTGAACCGTCAGTCTGTCGGTCCCAGCTGATATACTCTGGCCCTGGGCGGGTCCCTGCCAGCGTCATGCATGACGTCATTGGCAGCTGAGAGACGAGAGAGCAATCACAGCTGAGAGTACCTCAGTGGATGTCTGACTTAAATCCAATTGAGCATCTCTGGAGAAACCTAAAAATGGCTGTACACCAACATTTACCATCCAGCCTGACAGAACTTGAGAGGATCTGCAAGGAGAAATGGCAGAGGATCCCCAAATCCAGGTGTGAAAAACTTGTTGCATCTTTCCCAAAAAGACTTATGGCTGTATTAGATCAAAAGGGTGCTTCTACTAAATACTGAGCAAAGGGTCTGAATAATTAGGACCATGTGATATTTCAGTTTTTAAAAAAAAAAAAATTAACTTAAACACTTGGCGACCACCGCACGCCGATGTACGTCCAAAGTTTGCCGGCAGATATCGTTGTTATGGCAACAACTAGCTAAGATGGCGCCCACTAGTCTCCATGATACTGCTGGGCGGAAGCGACGTCAAAACGTCACTTCCACCCATACGTCTTAAAGGCACATTTTTTTCAATGTCATTTTTTTAAATGACTTTTTTTTTTTTTTTTTTATTGCATTTTAGTGTAAATATGAGATCTGGGGTCTTTTTGGCCCCAGATCTCATATTTAAGAGGTCCTGTCATGCTTTTTTCTATTACAAGGGATGTTTATATTCCTTTGTAATAGGAATAAAAGTGACACCATTTTTTTTTTTAAACAGTGTAAAAATAAATATTGTGTGTACATTAATGAGGAAAAAAATGAACATAAATGATTTTAGCAAATGGCTGCAATATAAAAAAAGAGTGAAAAATTTAAGGGGGTCTGAATACTTTCCATCCCCACTGTTTATCAGCCTAAACTGATGAAGAAATTTGTTTTTTAAAAACATTTTTGGGCTATTTATTATAGCAAAAAGTAAAAAATATCGTTTTTTTTCAAAATTGTTGCTCTTTTTTTGTTTATAGCGCAAAAAATAAAAACCACAGAGGTGATCAAATACCACCAAAAGAAAGCTTTATTTGTGTGAAAAAAGGACATCAACTTTGTTTGGGTAAAAGGCTGCATGACTGCGCAATTGTCAGTTAAATTGACTCAGTGCCGCATCGCAGAAAATGGCCTGGTTATTAAGCAGTCAAATTTTCTGGTCTTTAAGCGGTTAAAGAACAGGTTTCTGCTTATCTATTCTATTGCAGAAACCTCTTGCCTTGGGTTCCCTAATCAAAACTTTTCTTCAGGAAATTGTTCATATAAATTTCCCAATTCAACCTCATTTGGCACCTTGCGTTTCCAACCTGGTGCTTTCTGTTTTTCAGAGACCGCTCTTTAACAGATTAGAGATATTTTGTTGGAACACCTCACTTTCGTTGTGACCATTATATCTGTTTAGCATGTTTCTGAGTTGGCAGCTCTTTCTTGTACAGAGTCCTTTCTTGTTTTTGCACAAGGAGAAGATGGTTTTGAGACCATTCTTCCAAATTAAGGTGGTCTCATCTTTTCACTTCTACTTGTCCTGCCCCAAAACATGAAATTTTCCTACATTTCCTTGATGTGGTCAGAGCTTCAAGGTCTGCCTACCAGCCACTGTCTCTTTTCGCAAGACTTAGACTGACTTTGATCTGCCTGTGGGCTCTCGCAAAAGGCATGCTGCTTTTTTGCTTCACAATTGCTAGGTGGATCAGACCATTTACTTCCAGAGCCTATGCCTTTAGGCAGGGGTCTCCAAACTTTCAAAGCAAGGGGCCAGTTTACTGTCCTCTGGGGACAAGACTATGCCCAGTAGGAGTAGAAAATGCACTGGCATCAATGCCTCATTATTGATTTTAATGTGAGAAATAGTGTCCCATTGTTGATATCAATGAGAAGAATAATGACCAATTGATGGTGTCAGCATAGGGAATGGTACCCCATCGTTGGTGTCAGTTAGTGGCATATTGCCCCAAGGGCCAGATAAAGGCAAGCAAATGACCATATCTGGCCCCTGGACCACAGTTTGGAGACCACTGACCACTGCCTTTAGGAACCAAGTTCCTCCTTTCCCTGTCAGAGCCCATTCTACCAGGGCTGTTGGTGTCTCTTGGGCTCTTCCGCATCAAACATCTGTTTCCCAGATTTGCTAGGCTTCCACCTGGTCCTCTGTTTACACATTCTCTAAGTTCTACAAGGTGGTTTTTCAGACCTTGGCTGATACAAGCTCCGATCGCAAGGTGATTCAAGCTGTTTGGGTTCTTTAACCCTTGTTTTTACATTCAATTTTTGGAACAGTCCCACTGACAAATGATGAGACCAACAAAAAACAGCATAATAAATGGGTGACAGGTCATGAGATTCTTACTAACTTGTTTCCATTAGGAGACTATGGAATCCACTATGTTTAGGAAGTGTGTGTGTGTGTGTGTGTGTAGAGACATATAAAACACAGCTGTATTTTGTATCATTGCCATAGCCACATTTCCATAACAGCAACAAGAGAAACGTTTGAACATTCTACATTGAACGCCATACAAACTTTAGAGAGGAACTGAACTGAAAAAGTGAAAATTTGATATGTTATAGGGAACATTTAGAAATGTCAGTTGTGCCTAAGCATTACCCTGAAAAATGTACTTTTTGCCTGAAATGCCTTCTGAAAAGAAGCTATCACGTACCTGGTAGCAGAGCCTGATATGATGAGGAAGGCCTCTCTTACACCTCTGATTTGGGGCCCCTGATATGCCGCGTACACACGTTCGGACTTTCCGACAGGAAATGTTCGATGTGAGCTTGTTGTCGGAAAGTCTGACCGTGTGTATGCTTCATCAAACATTTGCTGTCGGAATTTCCGGCCACAAATGTTTGAGAGCAGGTTCTCAAATTTTCCGCCAACTTCACTTGTTGTCGGAAAGTCCGATCGTGTGTATACAAGTCCATTGCACAAAAGCTCATGCATGCTTCCTTTTTCTCGGCTCGTTGTACGTCTTGGACGTCACCGTGTTCTCACGTTCAGAATTTCTGCCAACATTTGTGTGGCAAGTACAAAAAAATGACAAGCGCGCCACCAATAAATAGGTATCATATAGCCTGTATACAACAAATATGTCTACGTGATTTACCAGTATTGTTGTGAAAAAATATTTCAAAAATATTTAAAAAAAACATTTTTTTGTGATGCATTTATCAAAATAACTAAAATAAACTATTGTGCATAGTGTTTTTATGTCACAAGTAAAGAGCAACTAAGTTACTCCATATATTTGTAACCTAATACCAACATGTTTAAATAATATATAAACCGTTTGATACAAATTACTATGTGCCTTTTAAATCTAGTGTTTGTGTGAAATAAAAAGCAATTGTGTTGATCTATGTGCTCATAACTTATCAGCAATCTTGTTGCTCTCACTTCACAAACCAATTAAATTAATAATTGTTCCTCTGCTGAAATAAAAATAAACACCCTCGTGGTATATCCTAAACCAGTGTTTCTCAATTCCAGTCCTCAAGGCGCACCAACAGGTCATGTTTTCAGGAAACGGCTGTGGTAATTACTAAGGCAGTGAAACTGATCAAATCACCTGTGCAAAATAATGGAAAGCCTCAAAACATGACCTGTTGGTGCGCCTCGAGGACTGGAATTGAGAAACACTGTCCTAAACAATAAAGTCCATATGAGGATATCTTGTATTGTAGATCAACCATGAATCTTCTGCTTTGAAACAAACAGGTGATCTTCCCGCTCTAGGTAAAGTAAAAATACTCGCTTACCGACTCAGTTAGATCTCAGATTATAGAGATCTTAAAGGCTTGTTGCATTCGCCTGCCAGCATCTGTGATCTCCACCTGGATAACAGTCAGGGAACAAGCCAGGTCTGGAAGCAATCAGTGAAGCAGGGGCCAATGTAGCAGACAGAAGTGGAGGTCAGGGGACAAGCCGGGGTCGATGCAGGTGGAGTTCAGAGAATGGTCAGGACAAGATGGATCAGCAATTGGAAGCAGGATACAGGATCACAGGGTAAACAGGAGGCTGAAGACAAAGCAGCACTGATCCTGAGCACTGGCTGAGTTTAAATAGCTCTTATTGTGCCAGCATCTGTCACAGGCCATACAAGTGCCAGCATTGTGCGACGGCTCGTGTGTGCGCCTGAGTACGCGCATGCGTATATCTATTAGCCATTTTTAATGAATTTTCAATGCATTTTATTGCATTGTTTTGGACAGAACAAAGGACTTTTAGCAAGTGCAGTTTCATACAGTACAATGTAGCGGTGTGAATGAGGAAAATTTTATACTTACCTAACAGTAATTTTCCTTTCCTGATGCAAGCATGACAGCATATACGTATGGGTAGGCTCCGCCCCCTGCCCTATCTCAGGACCGGTTATACTCCTCCCTGTCTCCTCCCTGCCCGCAGCATTCTCGTAACTTAGTATCACTGCAAAGACCTTTTTTTTTGTTTCGGGAGAGACCTATATGCTGTCATGCTTGCATCAGGAAAGTAAAATTACTGTTAGGTAAGTATAAAATTGTCCTCATTCCTGACACAGCATGACAGCATATACGTATGGAATGTACCAACTCACCAGACGACAAGGGTGGGTACTGCTGAAGTGTTTAAGTTGAGGATTAGATCTATCCCCACTAACTACTGAGATGTATTGTAGTTAAGGCTGCTGGGTCCACAAGAATGGACTCCCAGCGTGTTGAATGTAGAATAGGGCGTAGCTTACATATTAACTCTGAAGTGACTCCTTTGGAGTTACATCCATGGATGCACAATCAGTTTGGAAGAGCGGTCTCTGCCCTTATCTGATAGATTTGTCCTAGCCATCTAAGCCCTTTGACTGACTTGATCTGCACCCCTGTGATTGTCTTCGTTGGACAGAGCTTGTTCTCTGATGTCGTTAGGCCTGACGAGCCTATCGTTTTTCTCCTTGAAGAAGGGCTAATTCTATGTCTCACTTCAACCTTGAATCTATTTCAATGTTTGTGGTACTTCAAACACTTTAGTTTGGATATGCCAGAAGGACAATGTTCTAACCCAGGTTGCAAAAGATACCAACCTTTGTATAGTGTTGAGGAAGAGACTAGAGCCATTTTGCCTGATAATTTCAAAAAGGTAGTTTATAGCTTGACACTTGGATATCTAAGATCCTTCTAGACCTATTATCCATACAAAATACTTACTTACTCCGTGTTACTGACCATATTGAGGATATCTTATCCCTCTGAATGGAGAGTGAGACAATGTGTCTCACACTATTTGGAAGACCCCAGGGGGAAAGAATAATCTGCCCAGGTCTTTCAGAATTGGTTGCTAAGATATGCAACCGTTACTGGAGTGAGGACACGACTGAGTTTCATCTATCCTTTAATGCCGTCTCTAGGCTTACTAGTATACAATTCAATCCTTACAGCAAGGAACAGAGAATTCCATTCTTTAAATTCTGTAGGGTTTTCTCATATCTAATGTACTTGAAGTCTGGAGTAGGTGCTCTGACTTGCATAGGATTTCAAAGACTAAAGGTGAGACCTGCACTTCCTGGTCTCCAGCATCTAGATATAACTTGTATGAATTTGGAAGATACTGTTGGCCACGCTGTATGAGGTGTTGGATCTCAGGAAGGAGAATAGGAGGATCTCGGACCTAGACTGTACCCGCAGATATCATGGTCTGCAAGCCACAGGGCAATTATTGTTATCACCACCGAACGGCTGCGAATCCAGATAAGGATCCTGGAGACTATTAGGTTAATTCAATATACATATTGGCTAATCTGCCGACCCAGCTGGCTGTCATTAGTTTCTCTGCTTCCCCCTCTGGGAAGCCACCCAGGTTACTGCCAGACCAATATCTTGATAGCCTTACTTGTTGTCGATCCCTTAACCAGCTTGTTGGTTTGGAGACTGTCCCTTGTCATCCAACGGCTTTTGTACCTTACGCTGTCTGGCAGTGAGTTCTAAAAAACCCTAACCTAACGTGCTGGTAGACCTGACTGGGAGATACCTCTGACAGAAGTTGACTAGTTTTGCATTCCTTCTTGACAGCGAAGATAGGCCTTCCCCATTTTGCTAAGTCTTTGCAGCATAGTTGAGGCCCTTTTTGTTGCGTTTTGAAAAGACTTCAGTCTACGACCACTGCAACTCTGACTTTTGGACCCCTGTCCTCCATTGGAATGAATACCCGGCGAGTAACAACTTGTTATGATTGGTATGCCTAATAGCTGATACGCTGAAAGATTAGTTAGCTTAGCTACCTCCCCAAAAGGGGACTTGTCTCCTCTGTGGAGTCACTGTTCCTGGTGCAGGAAGTAAGTCTTTCCTTACTACAAAACCAGTTAATACAGTTGTCAACCTTCCCTTGGGCCCCTTGGACCACATGGGTTACTACAGGCTACTTTTACCGCTCTTTCAAACATGGGATGCAACCAATGGGAAAGAGTTATTTGTTCAAGTAAGATACTTATACTGTTGCTCTCTCAGAGGGTAACGTTATTGTATTTTTTCAGAGATTCAGAACTGCTTCCCGGTAGGTCATCGTTGTAATGAGACTAGTTGGTCTCTAGATGATGGCTCCTCCCGACTCGATCAAAGTCTGTACTAGGACTCCTTTCCCAGAACCTGGAAGACATTGTGCCAGTCTGTTGCCCAAACAGGGCTCACCAGAAGTACTTGCTCCTGCAAGTCGGCCCCTACTGGACCCAATATCCTGGGAAATGTCCGGAGTTTGTGGAAAGGTCACAGTTTGCCAGATGAACTCGTAGTGAACACTAATGGCCAAGCGAAGGTACTTGCCAAAACATGGGTGTCTCACACACACTTGTGAACGACCACAACATACAGGGATATACAAGGTAATACCGACATATAATCACACACATAGGTTGGACTTGATCGACTTGTGTCTCTCCTCAACCTCACCCACTATGCAACCATGTGATTATGCAACATGCTAGGTCTAAAGACCATCTACAGTCTTAGCCTAGGATTCCACTATTGCGACCTAAAATTCATGCGATTCTACTGTGATTTCTATGCGACTTGAATCAATGCTTGTGTATTCTTGATGTACCCCAAGTACATCACAGTAGGATCAAAAGTAGTGTAGGGACTACTTTGAAGCCACTGTGACTTGGAGTCGCACTGCTATGAACCATACTCCTTGAAAATCATGGGGTATGATTTGTGGAGGCCAAGCCTTACTGACAGCTGGAGAGATTAATTGCAATGATGGCCTATGCAATTTTGGATCCTCATCCTGCTGCTTGTTATTCAAGTCTTAATTTTGACTAACAACCATGTAGTCACAACCCTTGTGCACTAATGCGTCATGGAGGGAATGCAATGAATTGGCAGAGAGGAATGAAAATTCCATCGGTTTCCTTAATGCATAGGTCCCACTGATTCTAAGCTCAAATTTACACATCGCTCTGTCAGCTGACCCTACTGGGCGGCTTGGTTTTAGGCAAATAAAGATGATTATTGATTCTTTATTCTCCTCTATAGTTCTCCCAGGTTTAACCTGTCATTTATTCTTCGTTACTTTGCCTTTTGGCTATCCTCTGGTCATTGACGATTAACATAAGGGATTAATCCTCCTTCTAGATATCACCAGATCCGACTTGAACAGTCACCACTCTGACTTAAAAGCGGTATGTGATTACTTGTGGGGTGAGCAATAAGGGTTCACTGACCACAATGATTACTGGAGAAACAGCATACAGTCTTGTATCCGCAGTGGCTGAACTGCATCATTGGCTACTCCACTTTCTATCCAGGATCCGCCATCATAGAGAGTTTATCACTGACCAGAGCTCTACTTTCATCCTGTCTGGGGTCCTGACAGTCTGGCTACCGAAGAGAGCTCAATCGCAGGTTACAAAACACTACTTAAAAGTGGTATGAACCTTCTTCTTCTCCAGATCCATTTGCTGTCCCAGGGTTTCTGCTTTTGAGGCACCCTTTAGATGACTTTCTTTGACTAGCTTAGTACCTGAGTTCCACACAGTCAGTTTGGACGGGGTTAAAGTATCCACCTTTTGCTTCTGATATGCCAACTTGCCATAGCAATTTCCCAGAAGCAAGCTAAGGCTGACCCCTCTGGCCAGTCTGATAAAGACTCCCTGGTCAACTGCTTCTGAGGTAGAGGTTGCCTTTAAATAAACACAGTTGTTTGATTAGGCTTGGTATGGAACCATTAGTGACTGTAGGCTTCTCAGTCTCTGCCCATTTGTCACTGCCTCTGGCCTGCAACTTTGTTTTGCATTTTAGCCGACACACCAGTTACCACCAGACCACTATGATTACTGTAGAGGTTTCTTCTGGCATCTGCCTCTTCTGGCAGTTAAATACATAGTGGTTCCTTCAGGGCTGAAGAGGGCCTGTCCCTTGTTGCGGAAGCAGGTTGACTGGTGTTGGTGTTGAGGGCTGGATAGATTTACACTGATTATGCCCATAATGTGCACTCTTTTAGGATATAGCATATACCTACCTGCCCTCACCTTAGTTAAATTTGCTGGTCTCTAGCAAGGCTGATTGCTACTGGTCCACAGATGAGCTGAAAGCCTGGAGTCATGCCTGGGAGTATTTGCCATCAGTAGTAACCACTACAAACCTACATATCTCTCTGTGGGGGTACCACAACTAACACAAGCAATTTGCATATTGCTACAGGTAAGTACTAAGGAAATGCGACTAAGCAGGTCCTGACATTTATTTTAGCACCAAGGTCAGCATGTAAATGCATAGAATGAACACATAGCAGTCATTTATACTGTAGAGTTAATGTAATCACAGGCACACAGCGCAAGTTAATAGTCATCCGACAATTAGTACTAGCAGGTTATCCTACCTTAGACACATGTACCGCTAAGGATCATACCACAACCAAGCATCAATACACAGTGAGCCCAGCCTGCAGGGTCAGGCCCTGCATTAATAGGAAAGGGCTCAATATCACCTGTTATCAGTCTAAGCATTAGAAATACTGCACAGACTTCAACCTGTGAAACATTAGTATACAGAGTGGCCCTATGGACAGCCAGTAAGATTCGCATGTGTGATATATGCTTTTTAGAAATGCAAACTAACAGCATGCCTGCAGACTATAAGTCAAGCCTGTAGGGCCAGGCTTTACTCAGTTAATAGGAAGGCTTCAGCCCAGCACAGTACACCTGCTATCAGCATTAGCAGTATTGCAGACACAAGCCACAACCTTTCAGAGATGCAAGCTTAACAACATACTTGCAGCAGTAACTGAATATTATTGATTTGTGCACCATGTGGTGCCTTACCACCTGCATGCTTCATGACCAAACAGAAAGTCCAATAAATGTCCATCCATAGCATCATGATGAAGGAGCAATCCCTAGAGACCAGATGCCCTCACCTCCCTTGCTTCCTGGATCCTGAGAGGGGGAGGTCTCCCTCATATAGGCGTTCATATCTGCCTGTACAGCGGGGAGCTTTGACACAGGAGAGGCTTGAGCCTGTGCGGCTTGGCCAGAAGCATCTGGCAAGGTGAGGGAAAAATAAAAATCCTGCCGGTCCTGAGATAGGGCAGGGGCAGAGCCTACCCATACGTATATGCTGTCATGCTGTGTCAGGAATGGAGAATCCTAAAAACAGTCAAAAAAAATCATCAAAATGCTTGACAATGCAATCAATGTAAGCAATGCCTGAGTAAGGACATAAATAAGCTGTGTGGATGGGAGAATCTGATCAGAAGGTTGATCGAAAAAAAAAACGGCCATCTATGCACAACCTTACACTCTATTTAGATCATTTAAAGTAGGAAGAAAACTCCATAGGGACCTAAAGTAGTCCTATTGGGACCAAGCCATTGGGGAAGGCTCAGATTTGTTCTTTTCCTTTTAAAATCATATCTTCTATAGATTTATTCTCGTTCAACTAAAAAACCTATTTCCCTTTTGATAGTATAGTTGCTGTTTGCCAACCAGCATTTCTCTGTGGAGAGAGGAGAACCTTCCAGAAGAACAACCATCTCTGCAGCACTCCACCAATCAGGCCTGTATGGTAGAGTGGCCAGATGGAAGCCACTCCTCAGTAAAAGGCACATGACAGCCCTCCTGGAGTTTGTCCAAAGGCACCTGAAGGACTCTCAGGCCATGAGAAACAAAATTCTCTGGTCTAATGAAACAAACAACTCTTTGGCCTGAACAGCAAGGGTCATGTCTGGAGGAAACCAGGCACTGCTCATTACCTGGCCAATAATATCCCTACAGTGAAGCATGGTGGTGGCAGCATCATGCTGTGGGAATGTTTTTCAGGGGCAGGAACTGGCAGACTAGTCAGGATTGAGGGAAAGATGAATGCAGCAATGTACAGAGAAATCCTTGATGAAAACGTTCTCCAGAGCGCTCTGAACCTCAGACTGGGGCAAAGGTTCATCTTCCAACAGGACAACGACCCTAAGCACACAATCAAGATAACAAAGGAGTGGCTATGGGACAACTCTGTGAATGTCCTTGAGTGGCCCAGCCAGAGCCCGGACTTTAACCCAGGTAAACATCTCTGGAGAGATCTGAAAATGGTTGTGCACCAACGCTCCCCATCCAACCTGATGGAGCTTGAGAGGTCCTGCAAAGAAGAACGGGAAAAATTGCCCAAAAATAGGTGTGCCAAGCTTTTAGCATCATACTCAAAAAGTGATACAATTTAACAGGGTGAAATATCTGCCCTACTAAGCATAATGAAGTTCCCAAAGAAGCAGCCAGCACAATTTGTTTGATAGCAAATAAAATAAATAAAATGTCCAATGTCCAAATGCGGCGCTGAAATGGAGCTATAGCAAACAGCCTTTGGAGGAGGAAAAGATGAAATCCTTTCACCTGCTTCAGTGCGACTGCACAGCACACCACACCACAGTGTCACTCCAATATCCTTACCAGAAGTATGTGTAATGCATGCATTAACATAGGACTTAGCATGGGCTCCAGCTCAACCCTCTAATCGAATAATGCCGCGTACACACGAGCGGACTTTCCGGCAAACTTTTCCGGCGTACCGGAGTCCGTCAGACAATTTGATCGTGTGTGGGCTCCAGCGGACTTTTTTTTCTCAAAAGTTTGCCGGACTTAGATTTGAAACATGTTTCAAATCTATCCGACGGTCTCGAGTCTGGTCGAAAAGTCCGCTCGTCTGTATGCTAGTTCGACGGACAAAAAGCCACGCTAGGGCAGCTATTGGCTACTGGCTATGAACTTCCTTGTTTTAGTCCGGTCGTACGTCATCACATACGAATTCATCGGACTTTGGTTGATTGTGTGTAGGCAAGTCCGTTCATTCAGAAAGTCCGTCGTAAAGTCCGTCGAAAAGTCCGCCGGGCAAAGTATGCCACAAAGTCCGCCCCGTGTGTACGCGGCATAACTCGATATCTCGTGGGAAGGACCTGGATCAACACCACTCAGGCTGTGTCCATGCCACTCTCCTCACCTCCCTCCGCTCCTCTACTCAAAAAGACTTGAGGCTGTAATTGGTGCCAAAGGTGCTTGGACATTGAACAAAGGCTGAGAATACAGGTGATTTTTTATTATTTTTTATTTTAATAAATTTGCAAAGATTTCAAACAAACTTTCACGTTGCCATTATGGGGTATTGTTTGTAGAATTTTGAGAAAAATAATACATTTAATCCATTTTGGAATAAGGCTGTAACATAACAAAATGTGGAAAAGTGGAGCGTTGTGAATGCTTTCCGGATGCACTGTTTATCCACAATATTTTTTATAGATTACGTTTTATATGTGCCTTGTTTTTTTGACATACTGTAATCAGTTGGTTATTGCTGTCACTTCATTGTTCTTCTTGCTGACATCGCACTGTATATGCCTTGCAGAAAATAAAGAATTAAAAAAAAAAATTGGAAAAAATCTAAAATCTAAAATCTAAACTGTTATATGAAGACTTCCTCTACTATAGAGTTCCCTAAAAGCCTGATGTTTCCTGGATGAATATCATTGTTTATGTTTATAACAGTAGTTCTCATCCCCTGTTCTCACAGTGAGTTACACATTCCTTTCAAATGATTCTATGTGTAATTACCCAGGCTGCCTGCCTCCTCTTTCTCTATTCACTCTGAGCACATCCAGTTGTAATGACAGGGCTTACATTATGCAGGGACACCCATAAACACATGCATTCCCTGTCTCTCTCTTTTTCCGGCTGAATCACGCATCAACTGTCACATTGCTAAAGCTGCTGTCAAGTGCAATGTAAACAATAGTGATTTCACGTAAATGTGAACTTCGCAAATTTGGGTTGTGGAAGGGAGCGATTAACAACAATGATCTTGGGTTTTTTTTTTCTTATTAATTGGATTAACATATTTTACTGTTCTATGGTTAATGCGCTCAAATACTTCGTTGACGTTATTTGAAAAGGGAAAATCCTGTTTAAATTAATTTAGAAAATCAGCTACTCCTAGAGGGTTTAATAAAGTCTGCTCACTAAGGAGATAAAAATGAAAACAAAACAGAATTAATTTATATAAAGTAAAAAGAAAATAACTTCCTTATAGCAAGGGCCTTTGCAGACTTTCAAAATGTGGCTTACTGTGTATTCACCTCCTCCACACACTCATTCTACATCACAGAACAAAGCTTCAAATACGAAAAAATAGGACACCTGGGGTGTAACTATGTGTAATTGGGCCTGATGGCAAAACATTAATGGACCCCCAAGTTTGACTAATCTTTGTCTCAAAGCAGGTCCTCTAGTAAAGTAGAATACTAATTGTTTTCATAGCAAATAGAAATTCTGAAACTTTATACAAATTAATTTGTTGTAAACATATTTTCCCAATACTGTTGCTACCTCATAAATCACTATATAGCCGTACAGCTGTCCCCCCCCCCCCATGTTAATGGACCCCATACCAGTTGCACAGTCTGCTATGGTGAAGGTCAGGCCCCTAAAGCAGTGGTTCTCAACCTCAGTCCTCAAGTACCCCCAACAGGCCATGTTTTGGGAATTCCTCTTAGATAAAATAGCTGTCCAAAATACCAAGCCATTGACTCCGATTTAATGCACCTGTGCAAGATAAAGGAAAACCTGCAAACACGGCCTGTTGGGGGTACTTGAGGACTGAGGTTGAGAACCACTGCACCAAAGGACACATTAGGAACCACCCTTGATCAAACCAAGCCAAGATCTATACAAAAATAAAGTCATGCTTTAATTTGAATTCATTGTATGAGTGGTAAAGTCAAGACAGTTGTAAGGTGCAATGTATCGTATGTGGGTACGTTTTTTGGAGTTTCTACATCTTTGACATAGCAGTGGGGCTGGCTTGTGTAGTTAATTGACCCCGTGAGCTATCTGTGCCCCTGTTAGGGAGATTCACCCTCTATGTTTGTCCTGTTTACCATTATCATCAAAAGTGAAAATAATTGAAAATCACAAATTTAGGGTTGTTTCAAAACAGTAATTGAGGGTAAATCTCCAATGGGGGCACTAGTCCTGACTTCAACTTTAACATTCCCAGATGGCTTACACTTCTCCAAAACCTGTAAACTGGATGCATCACTACTCACAGACCCCTCACACACTCTCACAATCAACAAAAACATTAAGGATTTCTTCAAAATCAATAATACTCCTAACACAACCCACATGACCCAAAGGGAAACCCATAAATGCGTTGTCAGGAGAGCATGTATTAAAATGGCAGCAACACGCAAGAGCGCCAAACAAGACTCTATTAACGCCCTATTAAAACAGATACAGAACCCAGAGCTGACCCACAAACTTACTACAGCACGAAATACCCAAAAAGAACTAGAACAAGCTGGAGAACATTTAACAAAACTTTCTCAAAACTATTAACTGCCTCCTTCTTAAGAGCATTTAACCAATTATCACAACCAAATACAATATCCAACAACCACAATTGGAAGCACACATTTGTTTTATCCCAAAACCTGGAAAAGAACGCAAAATAGCTTCAAATTATCTCCCTATCTCACTCTTGAACACCGATTTAAAAATCTTTGTAAAAATTCTGGCTAACTGTATACTTCCATTACTCACAAATTTAATCTCCAGAGATCAAGTAGGATTTATCCCAGGCAGAGAAGCCAGGGATAATACACTTAAAGCTCTGAACATCCATCACTGGCTCACCAAATCCAATACTCCTGGCTTCTTCTTATCATTAGACGCAGAGAAGGCGTTTGACAGGTTGGCCTGGCACTACCTAGAAGCTGTGCTACAAAATCTAGGCTTTGGTGAACGTCTGATAGGCTTTATAATGTCTCTAAACACAAATCCCAAGGGGAGAATACGCATAAACGGGCTACTGTGAAACGCCTTCCATATCAAAAAATGGCACACATCAAGGATGTCCCCTATCACCCATATTGTTTGTTCTCACTCTCAAACCTTTCCTACGTAAGATACATGAAAATATAGATATCCACGGAAACTCCATAGCTGACGAACAATACAAAATGGCCGCTTTCGCCGACGACATTCTTCTATTCCTATCTAAACCCTTCATAACCCTACCAAACCTCCTCAAAGACTTCCGTCTATTGCAGTTCATAGCACATTTCAAAATCAACTTCACAAAGTCGCACACTCTCAACGTAACGCTAACAAAACCACAAGTCCTGCAATGCAAACAAAACTTCCCATTTAAATGGAAAACAGATGCGATAACCTACCTAGGGATCCAAATGCCTTCAAATTAACCGACCTTTACCTGAAAAATTATCTACCACTTCTCAAGACTATCACTGAAGATCTTAAAAAATGGAACAAAGCACACTTTTCTTCATTCGGCAGAGCGGCTATTAATAAAATGAATATCCTGCCACGCATACTATATCGCCTTCAAACGATTCCTATCAAACTCCCTAATATCTTTATACAATCAATCAAAAAAAAAAATGTAGGAATTATCTCTGGAATCAAAGACACCCCAGAATTAGATACACCCAGTTAATAAAACCCAAAACCAAAGGGGGAATAGGCTTACCTGACATACAACATTACTATTGGCAGGGGCGTTGCTAGGGGGTGGCTTTTGGGGCTATAGCCCCGAATCTGAGGCCAATAGCCCCGAGTCTCTGCAGGGGTCCCCAAGGGGAGGGGAGGCTCTCTGGGGACCCTTATGTAAGTGGGGGGGGCTCTCTGGGGACCTTGATGTAAGGGAGAGGCTCTCTAGGGACCCTGATTTTAAGGCCTAGGCTCTCTAGGGACCCAGATTTAAGGGGGAGGCTCTCTGGGGACCCTAATGTAAGGGGGCCTCTCTGGGAATCCTGATGTAAGTGGGGGGGGCCCTCTGGGTACCCTGATGGAAGGGGGAGGCTCTCTGAGGACTCTGATTTAAGGAGGAGGCTCTCTGGGGACCCTGATGTAAGGGGGGCTCTCTGGGGACCCTGATGTAAGGGGGGGCTCTCTGGGGATATATATACACCCACACGTATATTACTGTATATACATGTGTATGCCTGCCCAAGCGTATGACTTTCTTTACTATGCTGCTATGGGCTCTAGCCCCAGATCATTTGTAGACCTAGCAACGCCCCTGACTATTGGTCCTGTCATTTGCAATGCGTCATAGACTGGCATACCCACAATCAAGTAACAGATTGGGTAGCCCTAGAAAACTCTTTCTCCTTATACCCCATTAGCTGCGTCCCATGGATCCGTCGTAATCTCATGCCAAAAAACAGAACATCCCAACTTAGGCCCCACATTGGAGTGTTTCACCGAAGTCTGCAATAAACTCAAACTTTCCAGGGCACCGGGCCCTCTATCACCAAATCTAATGAACCCTCAATTCTCTCCACGGATGGCCCCTCATACACTTTCCAGTAAACAACCAGACATAGGTATACGCATAAACCACCTTCTTCGGGATGGTAAGCTGCTTACCCTAAAGCACACGAACACACTCTGGGCTGAACCAAACCTAAGCTTCCTAGAATACTTGCAAATTAAACATTACATAAACTCTATTCAATGCAAAACAGACCTTTCCGAAGCCTTAACCACATTTGAAAACCTATGCCTCAGCCACACGCCTCAAAGCCATGTCATCTCTAAGATCCACAATATGCTCTGGGACAATACCCAGGCTGATGAGGGAACAGCCTGTAAGGCCTGGGCTAAAGATCTAGACATAAACCTGACAAACATCACCTGGGAAAATATAAACCGGAACGTACACAAAGGCTCCATAAATGTCTCTAGCCAAGAGAACAATCATAAAATAATTTCACGTTGGTACCGCACCCCCTTTATTTTGCACAGATTTGATGCAGCCAGCTCAGACAAATGCTGGAAATGTTGACAAGCACCGGCAATATATGGTGGAATTGCCTAACTATCCACGCCTACTGGAAACAGGTCCACGAACTAATAAAAAAAAATAACTATGTACTCTCTGGAATTTACACTTGCGCAGTTCCTACTCCACCACCATGAATTAAATGACACACCTTACTATAAATCATTAGCCATGATGTTAGTTAACGCAGCTAAAATGTGCATACCCACACTATGGGGCACATCCAGAGTACCCTCCATTTCAGATTGGTACAAAAGAATAAATACAATTTCAGAAATGGAGGAACTCATCTCAATTTCTCTGAATTCTCTGCATAAATTCACTACTGTATGGGCTTGCTGGACCCATTTCCAGTACTCCAAAGAATACTTGCAAACAATCTCATTATAACAAACCTACTCGTCCCTCCCTCATATAACTATCACAACACACCTCTTACCTCCTCTTCTACCCCCCAAACCCTCTCCCATACCCACTCTCCTTTAGTTCCCCCCATGCCAAACACCCCCCCATTAATTCCTTATACAAGACCAGATCTAAATACAAATGTTGTGCTGAACACACGTATACACGTAGAAGTAGACAACTCCAATTCAGAATGTACTCTCCAAATCGCTACACACTAACCAAGATACATAATGCGAGAACAAAAGAAGTGGGGTTGGGGGTTGGGACTTTACATGAGGCATGTTGGTGTATACAATGATATATAAAATGAACATAAATGAGTTGAATGTCACAATCCCCTAGGGGTACATCATAATATATGTTAATAATTGTAATAAAACCAATAGCAATGAAAAATGAATAGATAGATAAATTATTATGTGGTCTATAGGAATCCACTGTTCCCCATAGAGAAAGAGAGGAGAGAAAGAATGGAGGGAAAAGGAAAAGGAGCACTATCAATGTTACATACAAGGTAGCCCATCTATATATATTTAATATATATATTAATTAATTTAATCAACTATAACATATACACATTCATCACCTCCGCACGCACTAATACTCACATTCACCTCACATCCACACCAGCAATCTAGCATTTTGCAGTGATTGTCCCTCACCAATTCACTTTTTGCTTTTTATTTACATTTTTTATTGCATATCTTCACACAGATGTGAGCAGCAGCCATACATGCACATATTTCACAACATGGCAATGTGCAGTGATTGTCCGAACTGCTCCCTGGTCATTGTTTTCCCAAGGGTCCTGTTTCTGGGGATTTCCCGCCTCAACCCCGGCTGGGACCACCTATGCCAGGACACTGCTCTATTCCATACCCTGGTACTGACCATAACTTATGGGCTGCCTTGTAAATAACATTGATAGTGCTCCTTTTCCTTTTTCCTCCATTCTTTCTCTCCTCTCTTTCTCTATGGGGAATAGTTGATCCCTATAGACCACATAATAATTTATCTATCTATTAATTTTTAGTTCACTAATGCATCCAACTCCTGACGATTGGCAAGAGGCCATGAAATGCGTTGAGTGTTCATCTATGGATGCCAAATACAAGTTTGCCCTAATAACTGTATCATATTACAACCTGCATCAATTTCACATATCATGTTAATCATGTATGAACTATTTGTCTGTATTTAATTGCTTATTATTATTTACTTTGTTTGTCACAAATCATGTTCTCTAATCAATCATTCATTATTAAATCTATTATTATTATATATTGACTTTTTATGATTACATTTTGTATCATAAACGTTTCATTGCTATTGGTTTTATTACAATTATTAACATCTATTATGATGTACCCCTAGGGGATTGTGACATTCAACTCATTTATGTTTATTTTATATATCATTGTATACACCAACATGCCTCATGTAAAGTCCCAACCCTACTTCTTTTGTTCTCGCGTAGCATTTAGGGATGGAGGCATCTTGGTGTTTTTACTTCAGGTTGAGACTGGCCTTATTAACTCCTAGTTTTCCAAGATACATAATGGTTGTAAATTAGGAAAGGAATAGAGTGATGGTAGCAACATATATAATCTGAACATCATACACATATAACCAATTACCCTCCCCTGTTGGAACAACTGAAATGTTACCCACTGTTATGGTTATTGTTGCAACCTATCATTGTTCTTAATGTCATATTTGTCACCTATATATTTTTTTTCTTTTTTCTGATAAGATCTGGTCATGTCTGTAAATGAAGCACACCTATCTGATGTTATTGTAATCTTGCTTCCCTTTTACTCCAAGCCTTATGATGCTTCCCCTGGGTCTTCAGACAGCGAGTTGGAAGGAGACGAATTTGTCTGAGGCTTTCGACTTTGCTCTTGTTTTCCTGCAAGTGAAAGCAGTTGAGGAGGCCCTTAAGTGGGAAGATCTTTCCACTCCCCTGGCTAAGCAAAGGAAGTTCTTTAAATATCTGGGGAAGGAACGCTCCAATTTCCCGCTCCTTTCCTGAATTAAAGGATATCATTGATGAGGAGTGGAGCAAGGTGGATAAGAAGGCTTCTATGTCACGCAAAACCTCCAGATTATACCCCTTCAAGGCAGAGAAAGTGAAACATCTGGAAAACGCTCCCCTCGTAGATGCAACACTGATGCGACTGGCCAAACATGTCACTTCTCCCTTAGAGGACGCTGTATCCTTCAAGGACGGGCTCAAGAGGAGAATAGACAAGACCTCCAGAGAATTTACGGGCTAGCCGGTATGGCTTGCAAACCCGCCTTGGCCCTCGCGGCCATGTCCAAGGCTAGGGAAGCCTGGACAGAGTGTCAGGGCTGGACTCAGCCCCTCCTTCTCTGAGCTGGCCGATCACCTGTCGGCTAATTGCCATCTCCTATCTCTCCACAGTGCCTCACCTGTTGATGATATCCTGCTCGTCAGTCCTGCCTACTTAAGCTGTCCAGCCCAGATGATCTCTGCCTTCGCCTTGATCCCATCTCTAGAGATGCTCTCCTGTGTTCCTGTTAAAGACTTGCTTGGCTGACATTCCTTCTGGCTCCAGATCTTGCTTGCTGTTCTACTACGCTCATCTCTGGCTCCCTGACGTTTTGGCTTGTCTGGCTATCCGTTCCGGTTCCTGAACTCTGGCTATGTTTTGACTACATTTACTCTGTTCACCTTTTTTATTATTATTAAACAAGTGAGATTTAACTGTACTTCTGTCTCGGTCTGATTCATGGTTCCTGACAGTAGGCAAAGGCCATGAATTCAGAAGATGCAGTCAATCCACTTGTTGGTAATATTTTTTACAGATTGGATGAGCAGGATCACCGCATGGATCAGTTTGCCTGAGTCGCATGGCTCACCTGGATACTCCCACTGTGGCTGCTCCGATACAACCTGTGTTGAAGGCTGTCCCTGCTGCTGCTCCAGTCTCTGTGCAGGCACCCGCCTCTAGTATTACCTCTATAAGAGGTATGTCTGGTTCCGCTCTGCTTCCCCAGCAATTTGGGGGTGATCCAGTCCAATGCAGAGGGTTTCTCAACCAAGTTGAGATATACTTTGTGATGCTGCCCCAGGCGTTTCCCACGGACAAAAGCAAAGTAGGTTTCGTGATTTCTTTGCTTTCTGAGAGAGCCTTGGCCTGGGCAAACCCTCTATGTGAGATGCAAAAACCTGTTGTCTTGAGTTACCCAGAGTTTGTGGCTTCCTTTAAAAGGGTATTTGATGTTCCCGCACGCTCCACTTCTGCTGCCAAGTGCCTCGTGTCCATCAAATAGAGTACGAGAATTGTTGCCGAATACGCCTTTAAATTCCATACTCTGGCAGCAGAGGTTGCTTGGAACAATGAGGCCCTCGTGGCTGCTTTTTCTCATGGTCTCTCGGATACCATCAAGGATGAGATAGCAGCCTGAGATATACCCTCTGAGCTGAAGAAGTTGACCACGTTTGCCATCCTGGTTGACTCCAGACTCAGAGAAAGATTCTCTTTTGAGGAGAGCTTGCGGAAGCCTATATATTTGTCTCCGAGCTTTGCAGTCCCACCCTTGGCTCCCTCACCTCCCATGCCTCCTGGTACCATGTCGGTCAGTGAAGATGAACCCATGCACTTGGGCTTCACGTGTCTCTCTGCGGATGAGAGAACCCCCTAGGAGGAGGGAGAGATTGTGCCTTTATTGTGGCCAGGCAGGTCACTTTTTGAAGTCTTGTCCTAATCGTCCAGGGAACGCCCGAACCTTGAAGTCCTGTCACGGACAGACCTTAGGTGGCGTTGTTTCATCCCCAGTTATCCAGAAGAATAAGTGGATTCGCTGATTGCACAGGGAGTAGTGGTGCCTGTCCCGAAAGGCGAAGAGTTCCAGGGGGTATACTCCCCTCTCTTCTTGGTGCAAAAGAAAAACGGTTCATGGCGCTCATGGCACTCCGTGATAGACCTAACTTATCTAAACAAGTTTATAAAATATGAAAGATTCAAAATGGAAACTCTGTCTACCATCCAGCAAGTCATGCAGCCAGGCGATTGGCTATTCTCAATCGACTTAAAAGATGCCTATTTTCACGTGCCTGTGGCAGAAGAATTCTGCAAATACCTCCGGCTCAGGGTCGAGCAGGAACATCTACAGTTCACCTGCCTCCCTTTTGGGTTGATGACCTCACCCCGAGTCTTTTCCAAAGTTCTTCTGGTCGTGGTGGCCCTCATCAGAACAAAAGGAATACGCTTGCACCACTATCTCGACGACCTCCTGCTTCTATCACAATACAGGGGGCAGCTGCTGATTCACAGGGAGCAGGGTATCACCACACTGCTCGAATTTGGTTGGCTCCTAAACCTCGAGAAAAGCCATCTAGAACCAGTCCAGCGCCTGATATGCTTAGGGGCCCAGTTCAACGTGGTGGAAAGTACCATCTCTCTTCCAGTGGAGAAGATCCCAGTCATTCGAGAGAGAATTTCACGGGCCTTGAGTTCCTCACGCCTGAGGGCCTCACAGTGCCTAAAAATTGTCGACATGATGGTCTCTACGACCCCCTTGGTCAAGTGATCTCTGTAAAGGTTACGCCCTTTCCAGACAGGGTTTCTCCAGCAATGGAACTCAATGGACGACAATCAATCCATTCACATAACATCAGTGATGAGGAACAGCCTCTTTTGGTGGCTTTAGCGCAAAATCTGCTCACCTGCCACTCCATTGCCCCCGTCTCATGGGTCACTGTCACGACCGATGCCAGCGGTGCTGGATAGGTAGCCCTCTGCAGGTCAGAACTTGCACAAAGCAGGTGGGATGCCCGTCTTCACAACCAGGGCTTAAATGTCCTGGAACTACAGGCAGCCTGGTGCGCCCTTCAATCCTTCACTCATCTCCTGAAAGGGGAATCAGTTTTATTGAGAATGGACAACACCACAGCGGTCTCCTATGTGAAGAGGCAAGCGGGCACTCGGAGCTCCACCTTGCTCCAAGAAGTTGAGCCCATCATACCCTGGGCTCAGAAAAACCTGGCCAATATTTCAGTGGCCTTCATCCCCGGAGTCCAGTCCAAGCTTCCTGTCTCGCACACAGTTAGACAACAACGAGTGGTCCCTTTATGCGCAGACGTTCTAATGGATCCTGTCCTTGGGAGTCAATCCCGAAGTAGATTTATTTGCATCCCCCTGCAACTTCAAGATCAAGAAGTAGTACACTCGGGGCCCTTGCAGCCAGGCCTTTGGAGTAGATGCCCTGACAGATCGGTGGAGCTTCAACAGGGCATACGCTTTTCCCCCGCTCCCGATCATCCTCAGGTATTTATGGAGACTCCAAGCTGAAGCGGTCGAGGTGGTGGTGATAGCGCCCTACTGGCGGAACAGGTCATGATTTCCCCTCCTGGCCCAACTCAGCTTCCGGGACCCGGTGCCTCTTCCTCTCAGGCCGGACCTTCTTTCTCAGGGGGCAGTCATGCACCCTTGCCCGGCGTTACTGAGACTGATGGTCAAATTCTTGAGGGGAGAGGCTGGGAACTCTCGGGTGCGCATCACCCTCATGAGCTCAAGAAAGGCGAGTACAAGTAAGGTCTATGGGAGATAATGGGCCAAGTTTGTTAAATTCTCATCCTCTACAGGCAGATCATTCAAAGATCCAGGAATTCAGGATATCCTCAGCTTCCTTCAATCCGGCCTAGATCTGTCTCTATCCATCAGCTATCTTAGGGTCCAAGTCTCAGCCTTGTCGGCCTTCTTCGGAACATCATGGGCTGTTCACCCTCTAATCCAGCAATTCTTCCGTGGGACAGCAAGACTCAGGCCCCAAAGAAGGCCAAGATTCCCCAAATGGGATCTTACCCTTCTAGACTCACTGTCTGGTCTCAGTACCGCTGGATCTGCTTCACTTTCTATCAAAGTCCTTTATGCAAAAGTCGCCTTCCTAGTCGCCATCACTTTGGCCAAAAGGGTTTCTTAGATTTGGTCCTTGGGTCATGAAGAACCATTCCTGACCTTCTTCCCGGACCGGGTGGTCCTCATCCTTATGCTCAGCTCAAACCCGAAAGTTACTTAAGTGTTCCATGAGAACCAAGAAATTGTCCTACCTACATTCAGAGCCCCGGGGTCCATTGGAGTTCACCCTCTGGATATAGGCGAACTACTGAAGGAATACCTGCAAGCTACTTCTTCCTTTAGATCCGACTACCTGTTTATCTTGCACTCCGGCAATAACAGAGGGAAGCGAGCTTCGACCAGAACGATTGTGGCCTGGATCGTCCAGTCCATCCAGCAGGCTTATAGGGCTAAGGGCTTTGGCTCCTCCAGAGGTGGTGATGGCACATTCCACCAGGGGTATGGTGGCTTCTTGGGCAGCAGCCCGGCATGTGGCTTCAGATGTCATCTGCAAAACGGCCTCGTGGGCCTTCATTAATACCTTTATGTAACATTACTGCATAGAACCTGCTTCTCTATCTTCTGTGAACTTTGGTTTAAGAATCCTGTCAATTGACGGGCAAAATTAAATTTCTTTTGATTAGCATATCCACTGGCTGGCTAGTTATTTCCCACATGTAGACTGCCATGGAGTCTGTCAGGAAAACAGAAAAATTATTATCAAATACTTACCGTAATTTTCTGATGGACTCCATGGCAGAGTTCCCACCCATCGGTCAAGAGTTGGCTAGTTAAGGAACGCAGTCTCTAGTGGTGAGCTCAAATTTATGGGAGTGGGGTCCTATAGCATTGGTGAGGAGGCGGGTTTAACCCACACTTATGCTCTGTACACACGATAGGATTTTCCGATGGAAAATGTGTGATAGGACCTTGTTGTCGGAAATTCCGATCGTGTGTAGGCTCCATCACACATTTTCCATAGGAATTTCCGACACACAAAGTTTAAGAGCTTGCTATAAAATTTTCCAACAACAAAATCTGTTGTCGGAAATTCCGATCGTGTGTACACAAATCCGATGCACAAAGTGCCACGCATGCTCAGAATAAATTAAGAGACGAAAGCTATTGGCTACTGCCCCGTTTATAGTCCCGACATACGTGTTTTACGTCACCGCGTTCCGAACGATCGGATTTTCCGACAACTTTGTGTGACCGTGTGTATGCAAGACAAGTTTGAGCCAACATCCGTCGGAAA
This sequence comes from Lithobates septentrionalis, assembly GCA_037952835.1. Lineage (NCBI taxonomy): Eukaryota > Metazoa > Chordata > Amphibia > Anura > Ranidae > Lithobates > Lithobates septentrionalis. Next base: position 1,777,611 of record JBBDGP010002141.1, read on the forward strand.
AAGTCCTAGGATTTTGTTGTCGGAATGTCCGATCAATGTCCGACCGTGTGTACAGGGCATTAGACTGCCATGGAGTCCATCAGGAAAGGAAAATTACAGTAAGTATTTGATAATAAATTTTCCGTTTCCTGGAATTTTTTTTTTACAGTTTTCCCTTAAGAACTAAAACATTTAGTATTCCATAGGTAGCACTGCCCCATAGGGGTTGCTGTGTGTAGATTTCCCTGGGATTTTCCCCTTCTTATCTTGCAGCCAGTTACTAGTTTTAACACAACCGCCCGTTCTCTCATCCGCTCGTTTTCAATAATCAATCCAGGGGTTTGTTTTTTTTGTATTTATTGTTGGAACTTGGATAGGGGAAGGGAATAGCGGGATACTCTAACCGGAACTAATTACAATTGAGGACAATTCTCACTTGGCCTCGCAGGTTAGATGTCGTAACAGACTTGCTGTTTTCCCATACAACACTTGTATGGGAAGAATAAGTCCTTTGCTTGCTCTGGTAGCAGACTTAATGAAACTGTTTATCTTCAGGATACTCACTAGTATCGCCTTTTGACTAACACCCGTCCACTTACTCTTCTAGCTGAAGGGGTGGCCCTCATAGGACAGGCCCCATGACCCAGATCTGTACTCACTGTAGACCAAAACAGATCCTTTCTGGCGTGTCTCCCTTCCAGTCAGCTCTGTAGGACATCTGGGTTGCAGCTATTCTCACAGTCAGGCCCTCAGGTCAGCAACCTAAGGCCTCATGGCAGCTTCTACAGAGGACGGGCAGCCGCCACCTCTACCTTGGATCCCGCTCTCCTGCCGAAGACCCCGAGGACATGTGCCCTTGGCATATATACAGTCACCCAGCATGCACTGAGGCACTTTCCTCTGCCAATAGCCAGAGCTGTACCTATGCCTGTGCTCTCATTTGTCAGGTTTCCTCCCACTGTCCAATATTCCCCCCTATTGGACCAGTGTGAACCATTCAGACAACATGAGCAGCACCTGAGCACCATGAGCAGACCCTATCAATGGATTCCTGCTCCCTGGTAGGCAGAGAGCATCTAAATTTACCCAAGAGGCTTCATTTGTTTTTGTCCTTTCCGACATACCTCACCAGTTTAACATCCATGATTGAATTTGTTGCATTAAATGAAATTATACCACCCTACTGGAGGGGCAGAAGTGTGATGCATTAATACCGGAGGTTCCTGTTGTGTGTGTGATACTTTATAGTGGACTGATGTATCTGCACAGGTTTTATTCTAATGTTTGTGACCCTGTAGTCAGAATTAAGTCTCCTACTGATTCATTTAGGTCCGAGGTTGGGTGGCTGCATGATGGTCAGAACTGGGGCCTTGAAATCTGAAAAAGAAAATCTCAATTATCACAAAGCGAGAAAATAAAAATATAAACAAATAGCTAGTTATAATTAGTAACCTCATGTAATCCAGCACTAGAAGAGATAGGAAAGATAACCAATGAGCTGCAACAGAGGATGAAATGCTGAAAAAAATCTTCTGAAAACTTCAAATGCTTTCCTACAGGCAACCACCCAACTTCAGACATTAATGAATAGCAGGAAACATAATTCTGACTACAGGAATGCGTTTAAAACAAAATTTAAAAAAAAAGTTGCACTACAGGAAAACAGAAGTACTTAGCAGGTAGTTCCCTTACACATCTGAAGGTTTCATTTTCAATTATGAATGTTATGCATCATAATGAAGAATGTCTTTTAGACCAAAATTAGATCTGGTAAGATAGACTACATAAAGCAGAACTAAACCCTTGTATCCTTTAAAGCCAAGAAAACTGCCTTCTTAGTCTCTGTTTGATCTGCAAATGCCGTGCACATGTGATCAGTTTTGAGGCCAGCCATTTAATGGCTTGACAGTTTGACACAACGTTCCTTGAGTGTAGCTGTTTTTGAGATAGTTAAATCAATGGGTTTAGTTTCATCTGTTTTTATTTTTGTACAGGTGATTTTGTGGATGAATTAATATACTGACCACTCCTGAAGAAGTGGATAATGCCCATGAAACGCGTTGGGCCACAAGAAATTAGTATTTTGAGACAATATATACCGTTTAGTCACAAGCATGTTTTAATGCTTGATTTGTAATGTAGTGTCTTATGATATTACAACAAAATAAAGAGAATTTTATGGATGTTAACTTTATTAAAAAGTACTGTTTTAATGTAAGATGATGTGCCTCAAAAGTCCCTCTTTTTGAAACAACTTTTTTCTTTATATGTTATATAATTGTATGGGGATGTGGCATTGTTTCTTTTATATTAATTTCAATTTAAATTGAACTGTGGAGGTAAGCATCAGCCCTAAAGCCTAGCACACACAGGCTGAATGTTGTCTGGCATCGGCCGGTTTAATAGAAACCGTCCAACATTCAGCCCGTGTGTACGACAGCTGGTCCGACAAAAGCTGGCCATTCGGCTGGCTTCTGTCGAAGGCTCTTGACCGAAAAAGGTCAGTCGACAGGCTCCAGATCAGCGCACTCAGCCAATGGCTGAGAGTGCTGATCGGAGTTTTTTTGGCGGAGGGGCTGCCCCCCTGTCAGAACACAATAGCACAGCAGGGGAGATTGTTGTACTAACATTGAATTGTTAGTACAACATTTTCGTTCAACTGAAAAACTAGTGGTGTGTACTAGGCTTAAGTGAGACCGACACAATGTTTGATAAATTTTACACAGCAATTTGGATTGTGCTGGTGAAGATGTCTGCTGGTTATTTATGTAAATGAAGGGGCACAGCAACTACTCATACAATTCCGCCTCTATGAATCTTTATAATGAAGCCATTGTAAGTGACATTTTATTTGATTTACATAAGTTCTAACTTAAGGGCAGTGTAAGCAAATAGTGTCATGAGCAGATCTCTTGATGATAAGCCTCTCACCCGGCAATGACACAGAGCTTTTATAGTATTCTAAAGTGTATTCATCGCCTACATACAATGTTGGTCAACTCCATTCATATAGTAGACTTTTGATGTGTTATACTAGAGCCAATTCAATGCAGCTATCAACCTAGTCAGTCAGTAACTCATAATCAGTAAACAAATCACTTGTATTAGTAGACTGAATACTCATTTTGTTAACACTGAACAATCGGACAGCTGGACTGCATAGTAAATAGGAACTTTGTGGTCCAAATGGTGGAAAGCAGAGTAAATTCTTAAGGGCCGTACACATGGGCTGAATATCAGGCAGCATTGGCCATTTCTTATTGACACTGACATTCAACTCGTGTGTATGGAAGCCGCTCCGACAGAAACCAGTCGTTTGACCTGCTTTAGTGGAAGAGGCATGACCGATAAATGTCTCAGAGCGCTGAGCGGTGTGTTCTGGTGGGGTGCGTCCCCCTGTCAAAACATAAAGGTAGATCCTTTCTTGAGTCTCTGGCTGTGTGCATGCCCCAGGTCCTGCCATACGATTTGTGGGTTATTTGAATTTAGGCCCTTGACCTGTCTCCATCTTTGCCCTTACAACTTTTATGCTCTACTTACCCGTACGCTATGTCCATAGTAGGAACTCAATTTGGGGCTCTAGATGAGAGGGACCTATGTGTATGCCCAGGTTTCGGGTGTGGCAGGTCACTGGGGTTATCCCCTGTGATGTTCATCGTGCCCCAGGCACGCTGTAGTATTGGGTTCTGTTCCCCCTTTCATTTTATTTCATTTATGTGTTCATTTATTTGCTCAGGAGTTCTATGCTCTTTTCTCCCCATGTCAAGGCTCTGCTGTGTTCTCCCACGCCCTCGTGGCACCAATTGACATCCAATATGCTTATGTGACCTTGGCTTGTATGAAAGTGTAAGCCTGCAACCTTTTGTATTGTTGTTGGCACATGCGTTTTTTTTTCCCTTTTTTCTAGGCACCGCCCTTTGCCGTCACTGTGCGTGGACCCAGCACGGGAAGGCTGTCCCTTTTTGGGACACACTAGGGGAACGGATCCTGTTCCCCTCGTCCTGACCGGGTTCAGCGTCAGCCGTTTCCGGTCCTGGCTTCCCGTGCTGGTGGGAGTGGACGGCGGCGCGCACCTCCGGGACGCGGCGCCGTGACGTCAGCCGCGACGATGCGCTCCAGCATCACTGGTGCGCATGCGCGGTGTGGGGTCAGTATCGGCGCCGTTCGCTCCCTCTTGGGGGGGCGTGGCGCGGTCCACTCCCAGGGGGCCCACCATTGGACCAGGATGACAGGAGTTCTGCCTAGGGGCGGATCTCCTGTCAGCTGGTGCCGAATGGGAGGAGGGAGCCCAGGGTGTACATGATGCACACAGCTGTTTGCTGTTGCAATCAGCTGGCCTCACTTCTAGTGGGGATAAATAGCGGAGCTCATCCACTCTGACCCTGTGATCGGAGGAGGATGTTACACTCACGCTGGGCTCCTAGCTGTTAAGGTAAGTCATCTGTCGGATTGGGGGTACTGCGGGGAAGCTTTTTGCTCCTTTGACTTTTTGGGGAGCTCTCTACCCTTCTGATCATTTTCTCTTGTGTGGTGTGGTTGTATATACCACAACCCATGTACATATATCTTTTGCATTACGGGCCTTTTTAAACAATGATCCCCCGTTTCCTCCCAACACCAGATCCCTTTCATGATGTCTGCTTGACGGTCAGCAAGGTACCCTTCGTGCCCTCCTCCCCTCCCCCTACGGTATTTCCTGTAGGTGTTTTTTGCGGCTCCAGATCCCAGGTATGTTTCTTTTTGATCCTTAGCCTCTACACACAGATAGGTTTTTTGTACCAGTCCTATGGGGGTGCTCACCCCCAACTCTTCACCACTCCTCATGATACTGTTTGCTTGGTCTTAGGTCCGAAGATTTCTGTGGACCCCAGCCCACGCACAGACGCTGCGCCCTAATTTGGACGTGGCGTGTTTCAGCATCTAGGGATAGTGTGTCCTCTACATGAACCCCTTCTAATACTCCGTTCACTCTCAATTGGATTGGCTGGAGACACATACGGCCTGGGATACCACAGCAGAGCTGTTCTTTTGCTTTGAATCTCTTTGTAAACACTTGCATCGGGTAAGTGAGTCCATTCTCACATATGAGGTATGGGGGACATATTATGTCACATGTATATGGAATGCTAACTACTTTGTGTTCTTTGCTTCTGTAATATCAAACAGATGACAAACCTCACTTGTCAAACCCTGACGAAGGACTTTCCGAAACGCGTCGGTTTAGTGAGACCCATCTCATCCCATGCTTATATGTTTGTCCATTGTGATTATTTTCTGTCCCCCACATGCTGTTTTTGATGCACTTGTATATATGTATATTTTTTTATGCTTGAATTGACTTTGTTTTTTGGTATTTTTGTACTATGTGTGTGTATTTTGGAATAAAATTTTCTTTTTTTATACATACTATGAACGCTTTTTTGGTAATGCCTTAAAAATCCCACCTGAGGGGAACCCATTGTTTGTTGTCAAAACATAATAGCTCATCGGGGGAGATCACTGTACTTGTACTAACATTGCATAGTTAGTACCAAGCTCTTCAGTTCGATACTAACCTGCAGAGTTGCACGAAAAAAAAAAAAGAATAGTGTCTGCTAGGCTTGAGCCTTGTGTTTCTCAATTTAATAAAGGCATATAGACTCACTCAGTTCACTTTGCAATGTAGGTTGAACTTTGCAAAGGGAAATTTCCCCAGAGCTTAGTGAATGAGGTGAAGCTCTGCTGACTTTCAATATCTATTCATGTGAAAAAAGAAATATATATTTTTTTAATTTTGATTGGATGTAATTGGGTATTGTTTGCAAGCCACATTCACTAAGCTTTTGGAAAAATTCCTTTGCAGAGTGCAACTTCCCTTGCAAAGTAATCGTCCTATTTGCCTTTAGTAATTCAACCCTTTAGACTTAAAGCAGTACAAGGGGGATCACAACACATTTTTAAGCTAGCCAGCAAAAAACAAACTAATCTGTTTCAAATACTAAGGTTAAAACAGCCTAAGAGCATACAGCTTCCATGGAAGACCCAGCTACTGTGAACAGCCCTTCTTTTCTTGCTACCAGAGTATTCTAGTTTCAGTGTAGTAACCCTACTGTGTCATGTGGCCTGGGACCCCTCCAGCTGTTTGCCTGTGTTACCAATGCTACCCTGAACTTCACTGAGCGGGATGTTGTTTATGAGGAATAGCAGACGAAGCTGTTTGTGTTCTGAACTGAAGTAGTAATTCTCAGCTAGACTCTCTGTTGTCTGTTTTGAACGCTTCCGTGGAAGTATATGGACCCAAAAACGCACCTTCCTGCATGAACAAAAGTTCCTTCACTTTGTCCAAACCATTGTAAATCTATTGTTGCACTTTTGAAAATGCGCTAAAAAATGCAGAGGTGTGTGCCAAGACATAGGTGTCAGTGGAAGTCTTCCAGTGTGGATTTCATCAAATCCAAATAAGAAACAACAGCTGCACTAATCTGTTTGAAACTAGCACAATTGGAAAGGTGCACATTAAGGTCAACGGGTTGGAGGAAAGAAAATAGCTTGATTCCCCCATCAACACAGTCAGTGGCTCCCTCCTGTGTGGCTATATTTGCCGCTAGCAATATTCGCATATAAAATCCAACAGATTTGGCCGGCTTTAGTTAGGCAGATCATTATAAAATGGTGCAAGGAGAATCCCCAGCACTCTTTCAAGCTAGGTAGCAAGAGAAGGAACTAACTAATCTGTTTCAACAATGCCGGTTAAAAACATAGATATACAGTGCCTTGCAAAAATATTTACCCCATTGGCATTTTTTGTGTTTTGTTGCTTCACAACCTGGAATTAACATTGATTGTTTGAGGATTTGCATCATTTAATTCACAGAACATGCCCACAACTTTGAAGATGTGTTTTTTTTTTTTTATTGTGAAGCAAAGAACAAATAGGACAAAGTAACAGAAAAAGTCAATGTGCATAACTATTCACCCCCCCCTAAAGTCAATCTTTTGTAGAGCCACCTTTTGCAGCTATCATAGCTCCAAGTCGCTTTGGATAAGTCTCTATGAGCTTGCCACATCTTACCACTGGGATTTTTGCCCATTCCTCCTTGCAAAACTGCTCCAGCTCCTTCAAGTTGGATGGTTTGCGCTTGTGAACAGCAATTTTTAAGTCTGACCACAGATTTTCTATTGGATTGAGGTCTGGGCTTTGACTAGGCCATTCCAACACATTTACATGTTTCCCCTTAAACCACTAAAGTGTTGCTTTAGCAGTGTGTTTGGGGTCATTGTCCTGCTGGAAGGTGAACCTCCGTCCTAGCCTCAAATCACACACAGAGTGGTACAGGTTTTGTTCAAGAATATCCCTGTATTTAGCACCATCCATCTTTCCCTCAACTCTGACCAGTTTCCCAGTCCCGACTGCTGAAAAACATCCCCACTGCATGATGCTGCCACCAACATGTTTCACTGTGGGAATGGTGTTCTTTGGGTGATGTGATGTGTTGGGTTTGCGCTAGACATAGCGTTTTCTTTGATGGCCAAAAAGTTCAATTTTAGTCCCAACTCTATGGAGCGTACGGCTTATTGTCGTCCTATGTACTCCAGTCTCTGCTGTGGAACTCTGCAGCTCCTCCATTGTTACCTTAGGTCTCTGTGTTGCCTCTCTGATTAATGCCTTCTTTGCCTGGTCCGTGAGTTTTGGTGTGTGGCCGTCTCTTGGCAGGTTTGCTGTTGTGCCATGTTCTTTCCATTTGGTTATGATAGATTTGATGGTGCTCAATCTCATCAAAGATTTTGATATTTTTCTATAACCTAACCCTGACTTGTACTTCTCAACAACGTTGTCCCTTACTTGTTTGGAGAGTACCTTGGTCTTCATGGCAGTGTTTGGTTAGTGGTGCTCTTGCTTAGGTGTTGCAGCCTCTGGGGCCTTTTAAAAAGGTGTGCATATGTAATTACAGATCATGTGACAGTTATGCCCCGTACACACGGTCGGATTTTCCGATGGACAATGTCCGATCGGATCGTGTTGTCGGAAATTCCGACCGTGTGTGGGCTCCATCGGACTATTTCCATCGGATTTTCCGACACACAAAGTTGGAGAGCAGGAGATAAAATTTTCCGACAACAAAATCCGTTGTCGGAAATTCCGATCGTGTGTACACAAATCCGACGGACAAAGTGCCACGCATGCTCAGAATAAATAAAGAGATCAAAGCTATTGGCCACTGCCCCGTTTATAGTCCCGACGTACATGTTTTACGTCACCGCGTTCAGAATGATCGATTTTCCGACAACTTTGTGTGACCGTGTGTATGCAAGACAAGTTTGAGCCAACATCCGTCGGAAAAAATCCTAGGATTTTGTTGTCGGAATGTCCGAACAAAGTCCGACCGTGTGTACGGGGCATTAGGTTGCACACAGGTGGACATCATTTCACTAATTATGTGACTTCTGAAGGTAATTGGTTGCACCAGAGCTTTTTATGGGCTTCATAACAAAGAGGTGAATACATACGCACATGCCAATTATCAGTTTTTTATTTCTCAAAAATAGTTTTATGTATATATTTTTCTAATTTTACTTTACCAACTTAGACTATTGTGTTCTGATCCATCACATATAATTCAGATTAAAAAAACATTGAACTAAAGGCTGTAATGTAACAAAATAGGTAAAAAGCCAAGGGGGGTGAATACATTTGCAAGGCACTGTATGTTATCCTTCCTATGTGAGCCTTTCTAATTTTTTTGGTTTCAAACAGATCAGAGCAGCTGCCATTGTTGCTTTTCTCCTAGATTTAAATTGGACCGTTTATGAATATCTCCACTTCCCATTAATCAATACAACAAATCAACATTACCAAATAACATACTAAGTTTTGTAATATAGATACTCTCGTGCTACCTCAGTGATGGCCAAAATCAGGGACACCACCGGGGTTAGGGCGGCGGTGGACTCACTTCCGGTGTTCCCACGGGTTTTGTGATTTACCATTCTGCCTTCCTTTCTCCCCATTGGTGCTTGCATGATTTTGGCAGGGACCCGCCCACCATCTTGGGTATTTATAGCGTCCAACGTCCAGTATTTCAATTCCGATGTCTCCACTGCAGAGACACTTTGATTTTTATTCACTCAGGCAATCACCCTACACCAGTTAGCTTTAGTTGGTCGGGTGTATCCTCCCAGCTTCCCCTCACATTATCACTTAATGGTTATCTGGTTTGTTGCATCGCTGCACCCTTGCTTTGGGTGGGGCCCCCCCCCCTCAGCCCCGGACCTAGCATTGTATCTGGCATCCTCCGTTTCCCCTAATCAGTGGCTGGGCTGGCTTTCTGAGCTGGCATGTGAGTATGGGATTCCTGGCCCCCTTTTTTTTCTAAACCTAGGTAACTTTTTACCAATACACTATTATATGATTTAGATCTACCCTGTTTCCCCGAAAATAAGACCTAGCGTGATTGTCGGTGATGGCTGCAATATAAGCCCTACCCCCCAAATAAGCCCTAGTTAAAGTTCTTGTAGGTCTTCTTCTCAGGGTAGGGCTTATTTTCGGGGAAACAGAGTAGGGCTCTTTTGGGGGTAGGGCTTATATTGCAGCCATCACTGACAATCACGCTAGGTCTTATTTTCGGGGAAACAGGGTATATCTATTTGTGGCATTGTACTCCTGACGAGTGGACAGATCCACGAAACATGTGTAGAGTTCACATCATGCCCTCAATCTTAGGAACACTCATCATATACCTATGGTTGCAAACATCATTATGTATTTATCTCTATGAATTAAGCTTTATTTGTTATTTATCATGTGTCAGCTTAGAATGGCCTTTTTGGGATCTGTTCTTATACCAATTGTATTTTGTACCTTGAGATAATGAAATGTTTCAGCTGGTAAAATAAATATTTTTACTTATGTACCCTTCTATGCAATTTACATTGTTACTTTTTCATTTGTGACACGCCTCATTCAAAGTCCCATGACCAATTTCTCTCTGCAACCACCTCTGGCTCAGGCCCTCTGTTCTCTGCTTACCACTATTACTTGTAAACACAGAAGTCTGGCTTCGTTTTCTACAAATAACAGCTTGTCTCTTGGGGGCAGTGGGGGGGGGGGGGGGGGTTGAATGAAAAGGTCAGAGCTCTGGGGTGAAAGTAAGAAGTGGATGGAGGATTCAGAGGTAAGCAGCTGTGGAAGAAGGCTGAACTCTGCACTCTGTGTGTAGCACATCCCTGAACTCTTCACTCTGTACATAATGCACGCCTGGTATTTAATATCCCTTTAACCACTTAACAACCGGCCCATAGCCAAATGACGGCTACAGGGCGGTTGCTTAACTCTGGGAGGGCGTCCAGGGACATCCTCCCAGAATTCCGCTCTCGCGCGCCCCCTAGGGCGTGCACTCGAGAGCATCCGTGACCGGTAAATGGCCGCTAATCGCGGCCGTTTACCCGGTGATCGCTCCGTCAAATGACGGAGCGATCACATGTAAACAAACCGGCATCATCTCATGACGCTGGTTCCTCTCCTCCCCTCCTGTGTACCGATCGGTACACTGTGAGTGGAGAGGGGGATGGATGGATGGTAGCAGTGCTGTGGGCTGCATCTGTAGTGCCCACAGCTCTGCACAGAGACATCCAGCCATCCATGCTCAGCCATCCCTCACTACTCTGCAATGCCCTGCAATGCTGTGCAATACTCTGCAATGCCCCACAATACTCTGCAATGCTCCACAATACTCTGCAATGCCCCACAATACCCCACAATACTCTGCAATGGCCCACAATGCTCTGCAATGCCCCACAATACTCTGCAATACCCTGCAATACCCCGCAATACTCTGCCATACCCTGCAATACCCCGAAATACCCCGCAATACTCTGCCATACCCTGCAATACCCCGAAATACCCCGCAATACTCTGCCATACCCTGCAATACCCCGCAATACTCTGCCATACCCTGCAATACCCCGAAATACCCCGCAATACTCTGCCATACCCTGAAATACCCTGCAATACTCTGCAATACCCCGCAATACCCTGCAATACCCCGCAATACTCTGCAATACCCCGCAATACTCTGCAATACTCTGCAATACCCCGCAATACTCTGCCATACCCTGCAATACCCCGAAATACCCGCAATACTCTGCCATACCCTGCAATACCCCGCAATACTCTGCAATACCCCGCAATACTCAGCCATACTCTGCAATACTCGGTGATACCCAGCCATACTCTGCAATACTCTGTGATACCCAGCCATACTCTGCCATACCCAGCCATGCTCTGCAATACCCCGCAAAAATCTGCAATACTCTGCCATAACCCGCAATACTCTGCCATACCCAGCCATACTCTGCAATACCCCGCAATACCCAGCCATACTCTGCAATACTCGGTGATACCCAGCTATACTCTGCCATACCCAGTCATACTCGGCGATACTCTGCAATACCCAGCCATGCTCAGCCATACTCAGCCATGCTCAGCCATACTCGGTCATGCTCAGCCATACCCAGCCATGCTCAGCCATGCTCAGCCATACTCAGCCATACTCTGCCTCTGTATGTGGCCAGGCTGTGGAAGTCTCACACATGTGGTATCGCCGTACTCAGGAGGAGTAGGAGAATCTATTTTGGGGTGTCATTTTTGGTATGTACATGCTATGTGTTAGAAATATTGTATAAATGGACAACTTTGTGTTAAAAAAAAAAAGCGGTTTAAGCACTTCCCGCCTGCCGTCATACGACATCCTTGAATTTGTGCGGGGATATCTGAATGATGGGTGCAGCTACAGGCATCATTCAGATATCAGCTTTTTCAGCCGGCGATTCCCTACACCATAAGAATGATCATAGCGGCTGTTACGCTGCTTGATCGTTCTTACGGGAGGCGAGAGGGGACGTCCCCCCCTCCCGCCGCCCTCCGGTGCTTCTACCGACTCACCGCTACGATTGAAGCCAGGATGTTTTTTTTTTTTTTTTTTTTTTAATTTCAGGCACAGCCTAGAGGTGACATGTGGGGTCTTATTGACCCCATATCTCACTGTAAAGAGGACCTGTCATGCCATATTCCTATTACAAGGGATGTTTACATTCCTTGTAATAGGAATAAAAGTGATCAAAAAAATGTTTTTTTGGAAAAAAGTGTCAAACTAAAATAAATAAAGTAAAATGAACAATAAAAAAAAAATATATTTTTTTTTAAAGCGCCCCTGTCCGTGTGCTCGCATGCAGAAGCGAACGCATATGTAAGTCCCGCCCACATATGAAAACGGTGTTCAAACCACACATTTGAGGTATCACTGAGATCGGTAGATGGAGAGCAATAATTTTGGCCCTAGACCTCCTCTGTAACTCAAAATTTGTAACCAGTAAAAATTTTTAAAGCGTCGCCTATGGGGATTTTTAAGTAGCGAAGTTTGCCGCCATTCCACAAGCATGTGCAATTTTGAAAGGTGACATGTTAGGTATCTATTTACTCGGCGTAACTCCATCTTTCATATTGTGCAAAAACATTGGGCTAACCTTACTGTTTTGTTTTTTTTTAAAGCACAAAACAGTTTTTTTTCCAAAAAAAACATGTTCGAAAAATTGCTGCGCAAATATCGTGCGAGATAAAAAGTTGCAATGACCGCTATTGTATTCTCTAGGGTCTTTGCTAAAAAAAAATGAATAATGTTTTGGGGTTCTATGTAATTTTCTAGCAAATAAATGATGATTTTTACATGTAGGAGAGAAATGTCAGAATTGGCCTGGGCACTCCAGAACGCCTGAAGGTGCTCCCTGCATGTTGGGCCTCTGTATGTGGCCACGCTGTGTAAAAGTCTCACACATGTGGTATCAACATACTCTGGAGTAATAGCAGAATGTGTTTTGGGGTGTAATTTGTGGTATGCATATGTGTGTGTGTGTGTGAGAAATAACCTGCTAATATGACAATTTTGTGAAAAAAAAAACAAGAAAAAAACAAACTTGATTTTGAAAAGAATTGTGGGAAAAAATGACAACTTCAAAAAACTCACCATGCATCTTTCTAAATACCTTGGAATGTCTTATTTCCAAAAAGGGGTCATTTGGGGGGTATTTGTACTTTTCTGGCATGTTAGGGTCCCAAGAAATGAGATAGGCCGTCAGTAATTCAGGTGTGATCAATTTTCAGATATTGGCACCATAGCTTGTGGACGCTATAACTTTCACAAAGACCAAATAATATACACTAATTTGGGTTATTTTTACCAAAGATATGTAGCGGTATAAATTTTGGCCAAAATATATGAAGAAAAATTACTAATTTTCAAAATTTTATAACAGAAACGAAGAAAAATGCATTTTTTTTTACAGATTTTTCTGTCTTTTTTCTTTTATAGCGCAAAAAATAAAGAACCCAGCGGTGATTAAATACCACCAAAAGAAAGCTCTATTTGTGTGAAAAAAGGACAAAAATTTCATATAGATACAGTGTTGCATGACTGAGTAATTGTCATTCAAAATGTGAGAGCACCAAAAGCTGAAAATTGGTCTGGATTCTAAGGGGGTTTAAGTGCCCAGTGGTCAAGTGGTTAAGAAACATCCACTGTTAGTGAAGTTTGACCACACCCTCTATTTCAGGGGTCCTCAAACTTTTTAGACAGGGGGCCAATTCACGGTCCCTCAGACTGTTGGGGGGCCGCACTATAGTTTAAAAAAATATGAACTAATTCCTATGCACACATCTTATTTGTAGTGCAAAAAAAAAAAAAAACAGGAAAAAAACAGTACAATATTTAAAATAAAGAACAATTGTAATCAATATGAACTTATCAGTATTTCACAGACTCCCCTCATTACAGAACCACTCCCAATCACAGACCCCCCCTCCCCATCACAGACTCACCCCATAACAAAGCCCCCCATGACAGATCCCCCATCACAAAGCCCCCCAACACAAACTCCTCTCCATCACAAAGCCCCACATAACAGATTCCCCCCATAACAGACTCCCCCATATCACATACTTCCCCCATCACAGACTTTCCCCATAACAGACTCCGCCATCACAGATCCCCCCCATATCAGTCCCCCACCCATAGCACAGACTCCCCCATCACAGATCCCCCATAACGGACTCTGCCATCACAGATCCCCCCATAACAGACTCCCCCATCACAGATCCCCCCATATAACAGACTCCGCCATCACAGATCCCCCCATATCAGCCCCCCATAGCACAGACTCCCCCTCACAGATCCCCCCCATATCACAGATCCCCCATAACACACTCTGCCATCACAGATCCCCCCATAACAGATCCCCCCATAACAGACCCCCCCATCACAGATCCCCCATAACAGACTCCGCCATCACAGATCCCCCCATAACAGACTCCCCATCACAGATCCCCCATATCACAGATCTCCCCACAGACCCCCCCCCCATAACAGACTCCCCATATCACAGACTCCCCCATCACAGATCCCCCATAACAGACTCCGCCATCACAGATCACCCCATAACAGACTCCCCATCACAGATCCCCCCATATCACAGATCTCCCCATCACAGATCCCCCATAACAGACTCCCCCTATCACAGACTCCCCCATATCACAGATCCCCCCATAACATACTCCCCATATCACAGATCTCCCCATATCACAGATCCCCCATAACAGACTCCGCCATCACAGATCCTCTCATATCAGTCCCCCCCCATAGCACAGACTCCCCCATCACAGATCCCCCCCATATCACAGATCCCCCATAACAGACTCCGCCATCACAGATCCCCCCATAACAGACTCCCCCATCACAGATCCCCCATAACAGATTCCGCAATCACAGATCCCCCCATAACAGACTCCCCAACACAGATCCCCCCATATCACAGACTCCCCCATCACAGATCCCCCATAACAGACTCCGCCATCACAGATCACCCCATAACAGACTCCCCATCACAGATCCCCCCATATCACAGATCTCCCCATCACAGATCCCCCATAACAGACTCCCCCTATCACAGACTCCCCCATATCACAGATCCCCCCATAACATACTCCCCATATCACAGATCTCCCCATATCACAGATCCCCCATAACAGACTCCGCCATCACAGATCCTCTCATATCAGTCCCCCCCCCATAGCACAGACTCCCCCATCACAGATCCCCCCCATATCACAGATCCCCCATAACAGACTCCGCCATCACAGATCCCCCCATAACAGACTCCCCCATCACAGATCCCCCATAACAGATTCCGCCATCACAGATCCCCCCATAACAGACTCCCCAACACAGATCCCCCCATATCACAGACTCCCCCATCACAGATCCCCCATAACAGACTCCGCCATCACAGATCACCCCATAACAGACTCCCCATCACAGATCCCCCCATATCACAGATCTCCCCATCACAGATCCCCCATAACAGACTCCCCCTATCACAGACTCCCCCATATCACAGATCCCCCCATAACATACTCCTTATCACAGATCCCCCCATATCACAGATCTCCCCATATCACAGATCCCCCATAACAAACTCCGCCATCACAGATCCCCCCATATCAGTCCCCCCCATAGCACAGACTCCCCCATCACAGATCTCCCCACATCACAGATCCCCCATAACAGACTCCGCCATCACAGATCCCCCCATAACAGACTCCGCCATCACAGATCCCCCATAACAGACTCCGCCATCACAGATCCCCGCATAACAGATCCCCCATCGCAGATCCCCCATCACAGATCCCCCATATCACAGACTCCCCTATAACAGACTCCCCCCATAACAGACTCCCCCATCACAGATTCCCCATAACAGACTCCCCATCACAGATCCCCCCATATCACAGATCTCCCTATCACAGATCCCCCATAACAGACTCCCCCTATCACAGACTCCCCCATATCACAGATTCCCTCATAACATACTCCCCATCACAGATCCCCCCATATCACAGACTCCCCCATCACAGATCTCCCCATATCACAGACTCCCCCATAACAGACTCCCCCTATCACAGACTCCCCCATATCACAGATCCCCCCATAACAGACTCCCCATATCACAGATCCCCCCATATCACAGATCTCCCCATCACAGATCCCCCCATATCACAGACCTCCCCATCACAGATCCCTCATAACAGACTCCCCCTATCACAGACTCCCCCATATCACAGATTCCCCCATAACATACTCCCCATCACAGATCCCCCCATATCACAGACTCCCCCATCACAGATCTCCCCATATCACAGACTCCCCCATAACAGACTCCCCCTATCACAGACTCCCCCATATCACAGATCCCCCCATAACAGACTCCCCATATCACAGATCCCCCCATATCACAGATCTCCCCATCACAGATCCCCCCATAACAGACTCCCCATCACAGATCCCCCCATATCACAGATCTCCCCATCACAGATCCCCCATATCACAGATCCCCCATCACATACCCCCCCCCATATCACATATCCCCCCATATCACATATCCCCCCTATATCACAGATTCCCCCATCACAGACTCCCCATATCACAGATCCCTCATCACAGATCCCCCATATCACAGACTCCCTTCATCAATATTACACTCCCACTCAGCACTTACCTGTATCACGCAGGACGCGAGGCATGGTAGGTCCGGACGGAGGGCGGGACTTTGGAAGTGAGGGGTAGGTGATTGGTTCCTGGGACTGCCCCGATGCCTAGTAACCAATCACCTGCCTCTTAGCACAGAAGGTCCTTTGTCCTGGCCTGTCATGTTTCCCATCCTGTGTGATGGAGGTAGCAGAGGGCAGGGGGAGTGCTGCAAAGTTAAAGGGGGCCGGATAAAAAACGCTGGAGGGCCGGATTCGGCCCGCGGGCCGTAGTTTGAGGACCCCTGCTCTATTTGATGCGGTTTGGAGGGTGTGTGTGTGTATGTGGTGGGAGGGGGGAGGGGGTTTCGAGGGGCCATGGTTGAGTTCTTGTGTTTTCTGAGAAAAAAAGCCCTGCGGCATATCCTTCAATGTGCATAAATGAGTCTTTTTCAAATATATCTTGATCACATTTCACAATCAATGTGTTCAATATGTTCAATCAAGATACATTCCCAAGTGCACTGTGTATGCATTCTTCTACATCAAATATGCTCCAAGTGATGTAAAACACTACACCTCATCCAGTGTCATCCACCACCACAGAAGAACAAGGAGTCCTGGAAGTGATGGTTTGGCCACCACAGAGCCCTGATCTCAACATCTTCGGGTCTGTCTGGGATTACATGAAGAGACAGAAGGATATGAGGCAGCCTACATCCACAGAAGATTTGTGCTTAGTTCTCCCAGATGTTTAGAACAACCTACCTGCTGCGTTCCTTTGTGTGCAAGTGTAACTAAAACCAAATACAGATATAATTTAGATTTTTTTTTCTTCTGTTTTTTTTCTTTTTCTCTTCTGTTTCGAGAGAGAAAGAGCAATTGAGTCACAGTTCCCCTTGAATAGGCGATTCAGGATGTCTGAGTTAAGGGTAAACAGGCATAAACAGCAAAAGTGAGCTCTCAGGAGTCAGGACCTGGCTACAATAGTGGAGTAGTTGCTGCAATTTCTACATATACAAGAAACATTAACAAATTTGTGACAATTCTAACAGTAGTGTCATTCTAGAAGTGTGTATTTGTTATTCCTTGACAACCATAAAAACAAATGTACTTATGAGGATGCAACCAAAAATAGAGTAAACAGTAACATTATTGCAACACCAAATTAGCAAAGATACAGTAACATTCTAAAAGAAATATCCAAATAAAAAAGCCCCACATAAGATGTATTTTTCTACCTACTTTCTCTATCCCCTGTGCCCCCAATATATTCCTAGCAGCTAATGTACAGAAGCCTGTACCTAAAACTGGTAATGAGATCCAGAGATCGGAGGACATAACCTCCTCTCTAATACACCAGTAAGAAGATTTTTGGAAAATCTGTTACTGGCATGAGTTCCAGTTCACAGCAGAAGACATTATCTCAGGCTGAGGACAGAAAAAGACTACACCCACACCTCCATCCTTCACCCTTTAATTTCTTCTTACTCCCCCCCCCCTTTTGTTTACCCCTTTCTTGTCACTTATGTCCACCCCTCCGCCCCCCCCCCCCCACATACTCCTATTTGACAAGTCTTAAAACCCCTCCTTTCATTAAACTGGAAATTGACAAGAACTAAGGTTTTTAAGGATGGCAGTCCACAATGTCTCACCAATCTACCATTGTGGTTGGGGAGTGGTAAAAAGTTGAACTGCATTTTTACTGCCCCCCCTTAGCTTTAAAAGTAAAGCTGCCCAGGGTTGAATCTCTGACTTGTGGAAGCTCACTACCCCACCATCTTCTTTAAAACGCTGGTTTGCCAGACTAGACAAAACCAGAACGATGGAGAGCTTACCAGCGTCCCTTCATTGAAGAGAGGATCAATTTAGAGATACCTGGTTGCAATGGACAGCCTTTACTTGCACACCTCAGTATACCAACGTTTTCGTCTATTAGAACAGTAGAGCCCAATGCATGGTGGCGCGCCATGGTCCTCAGTCAACACTGAGGGGGAGGGGATGGGTGCAGATGGAGCAGTGTCTTCACACCCCTCTAGCCCACCTTTGATTCTAATGTCCCCCCAATTACCTGTCTCCTGTCCCTTTTTGTTGTACCCCTTTTTGTCCTCTCTTCTTTTCTGACCCCCTCGTAAAGGGGGCAGGAGAAGTCCCTTCTTTTTTTTATGTTAAGTTATGTCAGTTCAACTTGGGAAAATAACGCATTGTGTGGATTAGCTCATGTTTATTGTAATGCCCTAGAGTAGGACAGCCGGTCAGTGGGTACAACAACACCCATCAATTGTAATATTTTGATCAAGATGATCCGGGTTGTTTCTCTTGCTTCATACTATTGGGCCTGAACATGCTGTCTGGCCTGTCAGCTGCATTGTGTTAGATGTTGCCCTGAAGTTCGCTATTTCTGTTTACAATGTCTGGTCTTACATAATTATTGTATTGTAACACCGTAATGTCCGGCGGGTCGATGTTGGCACCTGTAAATGCACAATGTACTAAAAAAAAAAGCTGTAAAGGCAGCCGTACAGAGGTATGCACGTGCAAAAATGACCCCCCTCCCCCTGTGATATTTGGCGGGTAGTACCAACCTTCAAGTGCAACTCGTTAAAGCAAATGAGGCCATGCTGCAACTCTGAACAATACATACGTTTGTGGTGTGGTAATGTGGGCTTTGTTTAGGGGTTAAAACAGGTGGTGAGAAAGCGACATAACGAGTGAGGATTTTAGGGATTGAAATAGAAGGTGATTCACCGCAGGTCAGTTTTCAGAGGGCTTCTGCTAGTGTAACCCCTGCAGTGGGGCTCCCTGCACTACAAGGGTTAAATGCTATTTTAATGTAGGGGACATATAAAGCAGGTAAACCTACATTTGTTCTTGCCCCAGCAAGTTTG
Source organism: Lithobates septentrionalis (assembly GCA_037952835.1). Lineage (NCBI taxonomy): Eukaryota > Metazoa > Chordata > Amphibia > Anura > Ranidae > Lithobates > Lithobates septentrionalis. The sequence continues at coordinate 1,797,027 of JBBDGP010002141.1, forward strand.
TTTAAGCTGCGTGAACAGTCCTCCTTCTCTTCATCACTCCATCTACTGTACATTGGATGGTGTCAGTAGGGCAGAGATTGGTGTCAGTAGGGCAGTGGATGGTGTCAGTAGTTTTTATTTTTATTTTTTTTAAAAAAATTTATTTTGCTATTATTTTTTAACAATCTTTTTAGGAGCCCCGTTAGGGGGCTTTGCTGAAATATAAGGGGTTTAACTGCTTGCTGACCGCTGGCTGTCAATTGATGGCCAGGCGGCGCAGCTCTCGTTGTGGGCAGGCATCATATGATGGCCTCGCTTTCCCGGCCCACCAGGGGGCGTGCGCGCGCAAAAAATAAAAACCGCAGAGGTGATCAAATACCACCAAAAGAAAGCTCTATTTGTGGGGAAAAAAATTATAACAATTTCATCTGGGTACAGTGTTGTATGACCGCGCAATTGTCATTCAAAATGCGACAGCGCTAAAAGCTGAAAAATGGCTTGGGCAGGAAGAGGGTGAAAATGCACTGTATTGAAGTGGTTAAACAGGGGGAATCTGTGCCACACAAGCTGATTAGGGTGTGCCCAGGCACACCTGGCACACCCTATGCGCACGCCTATGGACTTGATACAACTGACTAAGTCAACTGATTGTTTATTCGTATTAGTGTATAATTGGAGTTCAGGAATTGAATGGTCCTGCTGCTTTTAGTGGAAGTTTACCCTAGAATTACTCTAGGAACATTAAGCAGTCATATAACATGTAGCATGGTGAATGTACAGCACCATAATTGACATCTGTCTCTGCTCTGGTTATCAGCACTGGAAACTGAGAGCTATTACCAACGACACCATGCAACTCACGGTGTCACTCAGCCTCCCTGATGCTGTCTACATTTTTGACAGCATCATTGCAAAGAGGAAGCCTTTTCCAGTCAGGCTTTGCAACTACAAGTCATAGATGGCATGGGGGCCTGAGTGACACCATGAGTTGCATGGTGTCAGTGGTGAGTGACTGGCAGCTTCCAGTGCTGATTGCTGACAGACGTCAATAAAAATCTGACAGGGGGTGTAATCCTCCAGGAGCCCAGCCCTGAATCGTTATGTGATCACTGAGAGCCTGAGTGTTGTGGTGATCTCACGAGTGAGATATTAAGAAATGCTGTTTTCTTTTTAACTTCTTATAAGTGCAATTTTATGGGGGTATTGTAACCACTAGCCAGATATACTGCGGCAGGTTGGCTCTGGCAGGTGTGAATTGCTGTACCCGTACAGCGGCTCACGCAGGCGCGATTGCGGGTGGGTGCGCACCCCTGGCGGCACGCTCTCGCTCCTGCTGTACACTGCGGGAGTGTGCCCGCGGGGCGGGCGGACTCGATGTCTGACGGTGACCCACGATCGCCTAATACAGAGGCAGAATAGGGCTCAGCCTTTGTAAACAAGGCGAATCACCGTTCTGACAGGGGACATGTCAGAGATCTACTGTTCCCAATGATTTCTGTCATATCCCTGAAAATCCGTCCCCCCTACAGTTAGAACACACCTACGGAACACACTTAAGCCCTTGATCGGCCCCTAGTGTTAACCCCTTCCCTGTCAGTGTCATTTTTACATTGATCGGTGCATTTTTATAGCACTGGTCCCCAAAAAGTGTCATTTGGGGTTAGATTTGTCCGCCGCAATGTCACAGTCCCACTAAAAATCATAGACCGCCACCATTACTAGTAAAAATAATAAGAAAAATTAAAAGTCCCTAAATCTATCCCATAGTTTGTAGACGCAATAACTTTTGTGCAAACCAATCAATATACGTCTATTGCGATTTAGAATATATATTGGCCTAAACTGATGAATAAATGCGTTTGTTTTTTTTTTGGATATGTATTGTAGCAAAAAATGGAATAAAAATTGTGTTTTTTCAAAATTCAGGTGTGACTTCAGGCTAAATCACACCTGAACCGGTGTACAGGAACGCTCTGGACCCCAGACACGAACCCGCGGCCACGCATGTGTGAACCCAAGGGGGAACAGACAGTGACAAAAACTGACGTGTGTTCTTATCCATCTACACTCTGTCCAAAACAACAGCAAAAAAAAGCTTTTTCCTTTAGTGACACTTTATGTTATTGAGTGAATGAGGTTTAGCTGTAGAATTGTGATTGTTGTAATACCCTCAGCCGTCCAGTAGAGGGCAGCAGAGGCCCAGGGCTTCCTTTGGTTCTGTACAATTTGAATACAAACACCGATATTAACGAGCGGCGTCCTGCCGGTTCCTTAGAGCCCTTATTATCAGTGTTTTGTGGCGGGTTATCCCTCGGGTGTGCGATCCCTTTGGATCCGCCTAGGTGCTGTGTACAGAAAGCAGTGACAACATCACCTTTGTAGCGGGGCTCCGGACTACAGTTCCCAGCATGCTCCGCAGGGGGAGGGCGGGGCCAGGCCGGAGATTCGGGGCGCTGTGATCAGTGGCCGCCCGGTGTGTATGTAGCTGTGTGCTGGGAGCGGACTGTGCTGTGTATACTGGGAGCTGTACGGAGCCGGGTGTACAGGGCGCTCAATCCGGACCTAGGTGGGAGGTGATAGGACTCACTGATGCAGATGGGAGTTTCCAGGAAGTCCAGTGGCCATATTGGATCCCATTGAGATCTATGAGCTGGGATTGCATCAATTCACAAGAACACAGCAGCCGGGGAGGACCGTGCCGGGGACTGAGCCTTGCCGAGACACCATGGCAGCGACTGATGTGGAGCGGAGCACTGTGAGTGATGACGGGGGAATGTGGAGGGACACGGGCCCCGGATGTGTATGGGCACTCCGGAGAGATACCCGGCACACATGGCAAACTTTTCATCATAGTACAACTTCTCTCTGCCATCCTACACCCAGCTCTGAGCTCTGCTATAGGGGCATCACCACTTTATATAGATCTGCAACTTCAAGGGCCCACTACCCACCACTACTGGGGACTCATATCAGCGACACCAACTTCAAGGCTAGGGGAACCCAGTCCTATCATTGGTATAGGGCCCCTGACTTCACACTGCTATTACCGTGTCACGATATAGGGCCCCTGACTTCACACTTTGCTATTACCGTGTCACGATATAGGGTCCCTGACTTCACACTGTGCTATTACCATGTCACGATATAGGGCCCCTGACTTCACACTGTGCTATTACCATGTCACGATATAGGGCCCCTGACTTCACACTGTGCTATTACCATGTCACGATATAGGGCCCCTGACTTCACACTGTGCTATTATTACCATGTCACGATATAGGGCCCCTGACTTCACACTGTGCTATTATTACCATGTCACGATATAGGGCCCCTGACTTCACACTGTGCTATTATACCATGTCACGATATAGGGCCCCTGACTTCACACTGTGCTATTATTACCATGTCACGATATAGGGCCCCTGACTTCACACTGTGCTATTATTACCATGTCACGATATAGGGCCCCTGACTTCACACTGTGCTATTATTACCATGTCACGATATAGGGCCCCTGACTTCACACTGTGCTATTATTGCCATGTCACGATATAGGGCCCCTGACTTCACACTGTGCTATTATTGCCATGTCACGATATAGGGCCCCTGACTTCACACTGTGCTATTATTGCCATGTCACGATATAGGGCCCCTGACTTCACACTGTGCTATTATTGCCATGTCACGATATAGGGCCCCTGACTTCACACTGTGCTATTATTGCCATGTCACGATATAGGGCCCCTGACTTCACACTGTGCTATTATTGCCATGTCACGATATAGGGCCCCTGACTTCACACTGTGCTATTATTGCCATGTCACGATATAGGGCCCCTGACTTCACACTGTGCTATTATTGCCATGTCACGATATAGGGCCCCTGACTTCACACTGTGCTATTATTGCCATGTCACGATATAGGGCCCCTGACTTCACACTGTGCTATTATTGCCATGTCACGATATAGGGCCCCTGACTTCACACTGTGCTATTATTGCCATGTCACGATATAGGGCCCCTGACTTCACACTGTGCTATTATTGCCATGTCACGATATAGGGCCCCTGACTTCACACTGTGCTATTATTGCCATGTCACGATATAGGGCCCCTGACTTCACACTGTGCTATTATTGCCATGTCACGATATAGGGCCCCTGACTTCACACTGTGCTATTATTGCCATGTCACGATATAGGGCCCCTGACTTCACACTGTGCTATTATTGCCATGTCACGATATAGGGCCCCTGACTTCACACTGTGCTATTATTGCCATGTCACGATATAGGGCCCCTGACTTCACACTGTGCTATTATTGCCATGTCACGATATAGGGCCCCTGACTTCACACTGTGCTATTATTGCCATGTCACGATATAGGGCCCCTGACTTCACACTGTGCTATTATTGCCATGTCACGATATAGGGCCCCTGACTTCACACTGTGCTATTATTGCCATGTCACGATATAGGGCCCCTGACTTCACACTGTGCTATTATTGCCATGTCACGATATAGGGCCCCTGACTTCACACTGTGCTATTATTGCCATGTCACGATATAGGGCCCCTGACTTCACACTGTGCTATTATTGCCATGTCACGATATAGGGCCCCTGACTTCACACTGTGCTATTATTGCCATGTCACGATATAGGGCCCCTGACTTCACACTGTGCTATTATTGCCATGTCACGATATAGGGCCCCTGACTTCACACTGTGCTATTATTGCCATGTCACGATATAGGGCCCCTGACTTCACACTGTGCTATTATTGCCATGTCACGATATAGGGCCCCTGACTTCACACTGTGCTATTATTGCCATGTCACGATATAGGGCCCCTGACTTCACACTGTGCTATTATTGCCATGTCACGATATAGGGCCCCTGACTTCACACTGTGCTATTATTGCCATGTCACGATATAGGGCCCCTGACTTCACACTGTGCTATTATTGCCATGTCACGATATAGGGCCCCTGACTTCACACTGTGCTATTATTGCCATGTCACGATATAGGGCCCCTGATTTCACACTGTGCTATTACCATGTCATGATATAGGGCCCCTGACTTCATGACCTGGGTTCACACTGGAACATGCAGCGGCTCACAGCAGGAGTCCGGTGCGTCTCCATTTACCGTTTCAGGTCCAATTTCAGCCTGAATTTTTGGCTGAATTTGTACCTGAAACGGACCAAAAGATGCACAGGGTTCCTGTGCAATTCGCACCAGAGCCGCTGAGGAGATGTGTGAACTGGCTCTATAGAGAGCCGCTTACAATCTCCTGTTATGCGAATTGGATGCGGAGAAACCCACATCCAATTCGCGTATGTGTGAACCTGGCCTCAATGTGCTATTGCAATGCCATGTTATGATATGGGTCTCCTGACTTGATGTCCCTTAAATGTGCTACAGCATTGCCATGTCATGATATAGGGCCCCTGACATGATGAATTATATATGTTTTTGACATACCATGATATAGGTCTCCAGACTCTATGACCCTTTAGTGTGCTATTGTATTGCAATGTCTTGATATAGGACCCCTGACTGGGACTTGGTGACTCTTACGTATGCTTCTGACATATTATGAAATTCTAAAGGTTTTCTGACTTCATGACCCTTCAGTGTGCTATTGCAATGCCATGTCATGATATAGGGCCCCTGACTTGATGACTGTTAAATATGCTCTTGCAGTGTCATGTCATGTGCTGATATAGGGGTCATGACTTGGTTCAATGTGCTATTGCGATGTCATGTTATGATTTAGTGCTCTTTGACTTGGTAGTGCAATACCATGCCATGATCTGGTGACCCTTAAATGTGCTTATGCTATGTCATGATATAGGGCCCCTGACTTGAGCTCCAAATTTACTATTGCTGTACCACGATATGAGTCTCCTGACTTGGTGACCCCTAAATCTGCTTTCGCAGAGCCATGATATAGGGCCCCTGACTCGGTAACCCTTAAATGTTCTATAGCCATGCCATATCATGATATGGAGGCTCCTGACTTGATGACTCGTAAATGTGTTCTTTCCATAGCAACGCCACGATTTAGGTCTCCTGACTTGGTAACCTATAAAAGTGCTAAAGCAATGCCATGTTGCAGATCTTTCCGGACTAGGTTACCCTTAAATGTGCTGTTGCAATAGCCAAATAAGTTACTGATAAACTCGCTAGCTTAGAAAGGATCTTCAGAATATACTGTGTAACGTTTACTTTGCAGCTTTTTGTAAGTAGAATGTGTCTTGTACAGTAGTGTAGAAGTTAAATAGTGATTTGCATGTGACAGATCAGTCTTTAGCCATGTGACAGTGACCTTCCTCCCCCTGTGATGCCACTTGTGCCGCCCAGCTGTTTGACAGCACCTCTGGCTCTTGCCTTTTGTGTCTTCCAGACTGGGCTTTGTTCATAGAAGTTCTTTTACTAAGTGTAGTGTGTTACACAATGTACTCCAGGAGCTGGAAATCTTCATCTCCTGCTATCTATGTTTGCCATCTCCTCTGTGCTGGTACAGGGGCATGACAAATTAACACATTCTTTGCTAAAGTAAAGCCTCTGGTATTACTAGTTCACAAATCTAGAGTATGGGAAGTAGAAGCAAATGAAGATAATGGGGTCAGCCCCATGGCTTTATGATTATTAGTACTTATGCCTTGCAGCAGTGGGCTTCATTCACATCAGATATGGTGGGACTGCACTGGGCGGTTATTCCAGCGCAGTCCCACCGCAGCCTTACGATGTTGTGCGGGCACAGTGCGCTGAAGAAGACTAGTGCGTGCGCTACTTTTTTTTTTTTTTTTTTTTTCTTCCGATGCGCAAGGCACCGCACAGCAGGCAATGGAACATTTATGAAATGTCTGTGTGACATTTCAGTAAAGTTGTTTTTTTTTTTTTTTTTTTTTTTTTTCTTTAAAAAAAAAAAAAAAAAAAGGGGGAACGTGCTGTACAAAGCAGTGATTCCCAACAGACTGCGCCGCACACCAGCCACTGGGTTATAAAGCAATAAGCCTGGTGTGAATGGATCTTTGGGGTCCTTGGTTTGAGTCTTGGCCAGGGCACTGTCTGCTTGGGATGTGCTGGTTCTCCCTGTTCCTGTGTTTCCTCAGACATTCCAAAGACATGCTGGTAGGGTAATTGGCCCGTGTATATGGGTAGTCTATAATCCAGTTGCAGCCTCCAAGACAAACCATGGTATCCCTTCAATAAGTGGCTAATGCAGCTCACGTATTTGTGAATTTCACAGAGCATGACCATGGGCACATGACTGACTTGTTCTGCTCGTTCTAAACGAAAGTGAAGGGGAGGAAGAAATGTTTGGGAGTTCAGAGGATGTTACAAGGAAACAGAAAAAAACCCAGTAATTTCATTAAAAATAGTTTTTTACAGGGCTTCTAACCTTCACGTAAGGTGCATATACATTTGCAAAGAAGGTGGTCTTCAACGCACACATGCCACACGTGTCCATGGTCAGCAGAGCATTCTGTCCTGAGTGTGCTCCAAGCACAGTGACTGAGCTGTCAAAGATCTCTAAAGGAAAATTGTACAAGCAGATTGTATAATTTAATGTATGGCCAGCCTGAAGCCGGGTACACACTATATATATTTTTTTCGTTTTAACCCAGCAGGCGGAACGCAAAAAAACTGAAACGCTCGGGAGGCGCTGCTGTACTAACTATCCAATGTTAGAACAACACGATCTCCCCCCGCTGAGCTATTGTGTTCTGACAGGAGGACGGCCTTCCACCAGAACACACCGGTTGTGGCTAAGATTGCTGATCGGATGCTGATCGGCAGACCTTTTCTGTTCCTACCCCTTTAACAGAAGCCAGTCAGGCTGCCGTACACATGGGTCGCTGCCACCTGAAATGCGAACAGTGTGTATGGCCCTTAGGGAAGGTTAATTGAATTTTAGGTAAGCATTCAGTTCTTTGGTTAAAGTGTCAGCTCACTTTTACCGAAAAAAATGTAAAGGTGAACTAACACCGTACACCCCCCATTGCCGCTACTAACCTCCGGTGGTTGCTGAGCTGGCAGTACCCCACAGCCGATCCAGCCGTTCAGGCATTTGAAAACTGTGCTCTTCATCCTCTTCTCTGGGCAGTGCTTCCAGGATGGACCAGATCCATTCTGATTGGTTAGCACTGTCCCAGTGAAGTGATCTGGTCTGTCCTGGAAGTGCTGCATGGAGAAGAGTGGACCGATGGAGGGGGTGCTAACAGCGAGGACCGGGTGGGGTAGGGTGTCTGATGTTTTCTTTTTCTGTAGAGGAGAATTAACCCTTTAAATGCGGTGTAGCATTTTACTGACTAGGCTAAAGAACCTGCGATGAGAGAAATATGGGGGGCCACCATTGCTGACTTGGTTTTATTGCTGCAGCTCCCAGAGCTGTCATGTTCATCTTGGCTTCATTACTAAACAAGTTTGTGAAAACTTTCAGCCTCCTTCCTCCATGCTTGTTCCAGGTCAGCGGCTTACTAGGTAATAAAGGCCCAGGATCCAGAAGACAGCCTGACTGGCAGAAATCTGCCCTCACCATGTTATTGCCAAAATAATAAAGATTTGATTTCAAATATACTGTATATTTGTATGACAATTTAAAATAGTTTTCATATTTATTTTTACTCTGTAAAAGGCTGTTTCTTTATTTTGAACATGTGACCAGCAGCCAGAGTGAATAAAAATCAATGATTTAAGAAATGATTTTTATTTAATCAAATTTATTTTAATAAAATGCTTCATTTCATGCTGAATAAATTAAATTATGTAGCTTGAGGGTTTATATTCTGCAATAGTTACATCTTTGGTAAACTCATTCAACGAATCCAAGTTTTGCAAGCCGAGAACATGCACTGCATTGATGCATTCACACAATTTTACACTAACCATGAGATAAAACAAAGTTCAGGAATATTCCTTTATCCATTTTTTTTATTTTTTTGCAAATCTATGTACACTAAAATCTGTATGATTGAATCGGTTCTGATATCGCAGCTTTAATAACATGACCGCTTTCTAAATGGGAAACCTTCATTTTGTTTGCAAATATTACCCACTTCCTGGCTCATGCCAATATACGTCAGCACTTTGAAGAGGGATATCGTAGTTATGGCAGCAGCTAGCTACCATCACCCCGGTATCCTCTTCAGTGAGTGGTCCGGGTTTCAGATAAAGGTGGTCTCTGTGGTGGATTTGTCGCGAGATCACTTTTATCGGTGGCGGGAGAGGGGCCCTCCCGCTGCTCTCAGGTGCCCTCCACCGCTTACCGGAGCCGTCGATAGCGGCGTAGGCGATTGAGTCCTCTCCCTGGCTTGGTATGGAGAGGAGTGAGGGGAAGATGGCCCCCACCCGTCTCCATATCATTGCAGGGTGGAAGTGACGTCAAAACATCACTTCCGCCCATAGCTCTTGAAGCAACATTTTATTTATTTATTTAAAATTACATTTAATTTTTTTTAAATTGCATTTAGTGTAATATGAGATCGGAGTTCTTTGACCCCAGATCTCATATTTAAGAGGTCCTGTCATGCTTTTTTCTATTACAAGGGATGTTTACAAAATAAAAGTGACACAATTTTTTTTTAAAAAGTGTAAAAATAAAAGGTAAAATAAGAAGAAAAAAAATTATTTATTTATTTTTTTTTAACGTGCCCCGTCCCGCCAAGCTCGCGTGCAGAAGCGAACGCATACGTGAGTAGCGCCCGCATATGGTGATCAAACCACACACACGTGAGGTATCGCCGCGATCGGTAGAGTGAGAGCAATAATTCTAGCCATAGACCTCCTCTGTAACTCAAAACATGCAACCTGTAGATTTTTTTTTTTTTATTTATTTTTTTTTTTTTAAACATCACCTATGGAGATTTTTAAGGGTAAAAAGTTGTCGCCATTGCACAAGCGGGCGCAATTTTGAAGCGTGACAGACATGTTGGGTATCAATTTACTCGGCATAACATTATCTTTCACACTATTTAAAAAAAAAAAAAAAAGGGGCAAACTTTACTGTTTTTTTTTATTTTTTAATTCAAAAAAGTGTGTTTTTCCCCAAAAAAAGTGCACTTGTAAGACCGCTGCGCAAATACGGTGTGACAAAGTATTGGAATGACCAACATTTTATCATTTTATTCTCAAGGGTGTTAGAAAAAAAAGATAGATAGATGTTTGGGGGTTCTAAGTAATTTTCTAGTAAAAAACAGTTTTTAACTTGTAAACCCCAAATCTCAGAAAGTGGCTCAGTCCTTAAGATATATATAATTTTAACAATTTAGTGTCATCATCCACATACAGAAAGAAAAGGGACAATGTAAATTAAATGGTGTGTGTTTAGTATCACTTTAGACTCCTTTCACACTGCGGCATCAGCTATTTTTAGCGGAGCTTTACTGTTGTTTTTGGCTGTTAGTAGGACGCTTTTAAGCCCCGCTAGTGGCCAAAAAATGGTTAAAATGAAATGCAATGCGTGTTGGCGGCGCTGCCCATTCATTTCAATGTGTATACACTGCTCCAGAGATGCTGTTGCAGAAGTTTTTTATTTTTTATTTTTTTAAACGTCCTGCCAGCGCATCGTCTCTCGGGTTTTCACACTGAGACTGCAGGGGAGGTGTTTTTTCAGGCGCTATTTTTAGCCCAAAGCACCTGAAAACTGCCTCGGTGTGAAAGGGTCTAACAGATGCATAATACTTGGTACAGTTGGGTTTGTTTGTTGATTGCTTTGGCTAGTTTTGACAGTACATTACGTTTTGAAGCTTTGGATCTCACATTTTTATTATGTTTATGATTGTCCTGTCACCAGATGCATTTATGAATATTGCCACAAATCTAGTACTTCAAAATCTGCTTGCTGATCATCTGACCCTTTCCAGCATCCATGGGTGCCTTCACAGAGCCCAATACGTTTTTCTCACTAAATGCAAGGCTTTCTCTGATTGAATGAGGCGGGGGGGGACATCCCAATCTCCACCTCATCCAGTCTTTGTTTTTTCACCTTTTTTGCCTGGCATTCTTCAAAGCTTTATCATTGGTTAGATTTGGAAAAAGTACTGAATGTTCTCCCTCCACGTTTCTTCTTTGAAACTTACAGCCTACATTAACTAATCTATAGTGGTAGTTGGATTGTGAGATTCCTATTGTAATCGGTTCATCTGTTTTTTTGTTTTTGTTTTGGATAGAGGTAAAGGATTAGAACCCCTGTTAGTGTTTTTTATTTGATTTTTAAAAAAAAAAATTTTATTTTTATTTTTTTATATTACTCTGCGCTCCATTGGGGGGGGATTCACCCGTAACAAATCTTAGTGTATGTGTCCAGGCTTTTAATGGACAGAAAGTACTATAGACATGATTTAGCGGGCCCTGAAATAACACTGCTACTGCAGTTATTTATTGCTGTCTTGTTGGCCTTTTTATATATCCCTGTTTGTGTGTGTATGTATATGTATGTATATGTATGTATATATATGTATATATGTATGTATATATATGTGTATGTATGTATGTGTATATATATGTATATATGTATATATGTATATATATATGTATATATGTGTATATATATATATATATATATATATATATATATATATATATATACATACATACATACATACATACATACATACATACATACATACATACATACATAAGAGAGAGAGATATATATTTTGGACACTTTAAATAATTACATTTATTTTCTCCCCTACTAATAGATTCAATTGCTGCATACTTCGCACAACCACAATTAAAACGCTGTGTGCAAAGGAAGACCATTAAATTGGAAGAGGGGGGGGTGTCCTAATTAGATGGGATTCATATAGTGTTTTAGTAAGAGATCTCTTTTTTTTTTTTTTTTAGGAGAATTTCATGTTTTAAATTATCTGCAAAACTTTGTTCTGAAGGATTCTGCCAGGTTTTGCAATCCTTGTATAGAAGAACTATTAAATGTAATCGACACACAAACCCATAACTGTTTAGTATGAAAATCAGATTCGATGTGAGATTAGCATGCAAAAAAACCAGACGATCATCCGTCCGATAATCGGATCATGTGTACCGGGCATAAAGGGCCGTACACACGATCGGACTTTTTGACAACAAACATGCAAATGAGCTGTTTTGGAGCAACATCCGACCGTGTGTACGCTCCATCGGACAAACTTTTTCAGTTTCCATCGGACTTTTGTTGGCTGTGCGAACGGACAAACTTTCCTGCAACAAGAGTCCGATGGAGCAAAGTCCGATCGTGTGTACACAAAGCCATCGGACTTTTGTACAAACTACAGTACGCAGCCGGGAGAATGTTTCCAGCGCGATCTGATTGCGCTGGTTCTCGGCGGCAGGGTACTGTACATCTCGCGCTAGCCCTTCGGTCTGGTATGGATTTTAAGGAGAAGCCCCTACGCCGAAAAAACAGCGTGGGGGTCCCCTCAAAATCCATACCAGACCCTTATCCGAGCACGCAGCCTGGCCGGTCAGGAAAGGGGGTGGGAACAAGCGAGCGCCCCCCCCCCCCTCCTGAGCCGTACCAGGCCGCATGCCCTCAACATGGGGGGGTGGGTGCTTATCGGAATCCGGGAGCCCCCTTTAATAAGGGGGTCCTCAGATCCCGGCCCCCCACCCTATGTGAATGAGTATGGGGTACATCGTACCCCTACCCATTCACCTAGGGAAAAAAGTGTCAATAAAAAAACAGTACACAGATTTTTAAAGTAATTTATTAGGCAGCTCGGGGGGTCCTCTTCTGACTTCGGGGGGTCCTCTTCTGACTTCGGGGGTCTCTCCGGCGTCTTCTTCCAGTGTCCGCATCTTCTGCCGGCTCCACCGCTATCTTCTGGCGCTCTTTTGCCAACGGTGGTCCGGACTTCTGGATCGTCTTCTTCCCTCTTCTATTCCAGAGCTGTTGACACGACGCTCTCTCTAGCCGGAATGCTCTCTGTGCGCTCCGCAACGGACTTGTATAGGCGGTGACCCCGCCCCCCTATGACATCACAGTCCCGGGGCATGCTCGGACTGTGAGGTCATAAGGGGGCGTGGTCATGCCATCCTATGACCACGCCCCCTTATGACCTCACAGTCCGAGCATGCCCCGGGACTGTGATGTCATAGGGGTGTGGGGTCACCGCCTATATAAGTCAGTTGCGGAGCGCACAGAGAGCATTCCGGCTGGAGAGAGCGTCGTGTCAACAGCTCTGGAAGAGAAGAGGGAAGAAGACGATCCAGAAGTCCGGACCACCACTGGCAAAAGAGCGCCAGAAGATAACGGTGTAGCCGGCAGAAGATGCGGACACCGGGAGAAGACGCCGGAGAGACCCCCGAAGTCGGAAGAGGACCCCCGAGCTGCCTAATAAATTACTTTAAATTATAAAAATCTGTGTACTGTGTTTTTTTTTTTTTTCCCCTAGGTGAATGGGTAGGGGTACGATGTACCCCATACTCATTCACATAGGGTGGGGGGCCGGGATCTGGGGGCCCCTTATTAAAGGGGGCTCCCGGATTCCGATAAGAGCCCCACCCGCAGACCCCGACAACCAACGGCCAGGGTTGTCGGGAAGAGGCCCTTGTCCTCATCAACATGGGGACAAGGTGCTTTGGGGTGGGGGGGCCCGCAGGGTGCCCCCTTCCCCAGAAGCACCTTGTCCCCATGTTGAGGGCATGCGGCCTGGTACGGTTCAGGAGGGGGGGCGTTCGCTCGTCCCCACCCCCCTTCCTGACCGGCCGGGCTGCGTGCTCGGATAAGGGTCTGGTATGGATTCGGGGGGGGACCCTCACGCTGTTTTTTCGGCGTAGGGTGTTCCTCTTAATATCCATACCAGACCTAAGGGCCTGGTATGCCCCTGGAGGGGAACCCATGCCGGTTTTTTGTTTACAATTTGGCGTGGAGTTCCCCCTCAAGATTCATACCAAATGCAGTGCCTGGCCAAGTCAGATCCCCGCACCAGTGTGAACCCGGCTCGCAAGGTGTCAATCTCACCAATAAAAGTGGCGAGATTGACACAATATCAGAAAACAATACACAAGTTGACCAAAGGGTGGTGGTAAAGAGCTGAAAAACCACGTGATATGGTGAAAGTTGGCTGGAAAAGTCCTGTCTGTATGCAAGACAAACTTTTGGGCAACACCCTTTGTACAAACTTTCCCTTGGATTTTTGTACAAAGTCCTATCGTGTGTATGGGGCTTTAGACTGACAGCTCACACTGAGCCCTAACACTGGTCCCTGTCTCAAAATAAAAAAAAAAATATTAGATAACGGAGTCCAGCATTGTCTGTCTTGATTGCAGCAGAGGTTTACACATAGTGAGTCTGGTTAAAAAAAGACACAAGTCAATCTAGTTTAAACCAATAACAGAAAAAAAAACAAAATCATACAATTACTTATAAACAATCCTATACCCACAGTTGATCCAGAGGAAGGCAAACACCCCAGCAAAGCATTAACCAGTTTGCTACAGCAGAGGCAATCGAATATTCCCTGGATCAACTATATATAAATGGGTACTAACATTGATAGGTAATGTACATTTAGGAAAGAATCCACTTCTTTCAGTGGTCTTTGTCGGTTCTCCCATGCCCCTCTTCTCCAGCGCAGCCATCTCTACTAGAGATCCAATGCATGTGCAGACACCCCTGACACGCTCCCACACTAATGTCACGTTTGGACATAATGACTGTGTCCGTGCAGCTGCGTGTTCTAATAGACATCTATGGACTGCCTGCATGGGGATGTAAACCTCAGACATGAAATGTGAACAAACCCTATCCCTCTATAGTGTGTACTTGTCTCTATCCAGAGAACTAAGGCCGCATTCACACTTCAGCGTTTTGAATCACGGGCTGATTTGCTGCCATTTGAAAGCACTGATGTGTAAATGACAAATCTCAGGGCTCACATTTGAGATGGCATATGAATGACACCTAAAATTGTGGCGCAGGTCTGCCTGGATTGTTGTGCAATAAATTGTGCTGCAATCACAGCAACCCGCTTCTCGCGAATGTCACTCACAAAAAAGTTCAGGAGCTACTTTTTGGGCGACATGCATCACGCGATGAGGAGCACCAGGAATGTATTTAGCTGATAATCCACTTCAGCCCCGGAAGAATTTACCCACTTAATGACCAGGCCATATTTTGCAATACGGCACTGAGTCGCTTTAACTGATAATTGCGCGGTCGTGCGACGTTGCACCCAAACAAAATTGATAAAAAAAACCTGACAATTTTGATGGGAAAAAAAACAATATTTTTTTACTTTTTGCTATAATATCCCAAAAAATTACAAAAAAAAATGTGTGTGTGTGTGTATATGTATGTTTGGTAAAAAATAAATCGCATTAAGCATATATTGATTGGTTTGTGCAAAAGTTATAGCGTCTATAAAATAAGGGATATATTTATGCCATTTTTTTTTTATTTAAAATTTTTTTTTTTTTTACTAGTAATGGTGGTGATCAGCGATTTTTAGCAGGATTGCAGCGGACAGATCGGACGCTTTTTTGACCCCTTCCTTTTTTTTTTTTTTTTTTTTTTTTTTGCGACCAGTGACATTATTACAGTGATCAGAGCTAAAAATAGCCACTGCTCACTCTATAAATGACATTGGCAAGGAAGGGTTTAAATGCGAAACGCATTCAAATATTATTGGATTGTTATTGGAACCTAGGGAGGTTTTTCTCATGGGGGAGGGGGGGGGGGGAGTGGACTGACTGGGAGTAGAGAGAGATCACTGTTCCTGATCACTAAGAACAGACTATATCTGTCTCTACTCCCCCGTCAGAACAGGGATCTGTTTACATTGAAAGATCCCCATTCCGCCTCTCTGGAGGGAGAACGGGGGCACGCGCATGCTATAGCCATTGAAGGGACCGACGTACACCTATGACGATTTGCGCAGCTGAGCCAACCTGCTGCATTATAACTGCGGCGGCTGGTCAGCAAGCGGTTAACTGAAAGTTCGGTACCTAATCGTTCCCATCAACCATTGCAGTTCTGCACTGTTAGCCTTCAACATGAACATCACACAGTCTGGGGTTCCATTACAGCACTTGAAAAGGAAAACATGGTGCAAGATTGTTTCTTCTAACTACACATTACATTGTTTCTTTTTTATCTATCCATAGACACTGTTCAGGATTTGCCACTATGGTAGAGGTTGGGAGCTGATTATATTTGGAGCTGGGACCAGCCTGTCCTTTTCCACTTTGACAGCTCTATCTTGAGCTCCTAATTGTGCATTATCTTAAAAAGCATATTGTAATCAATCCCTGGCTAGAGATCAAAGTATCCAGCCAACCGCAGTCCTTGGCACGACAAGAGTCCTTTGTGTCTTCCTGTACTCTTGGAATACATTTACTTTTATTTCTGTTTAATTTTGCAACATCATTACCACAGGACCCTCATTTATTCTAGAAGCCATGTAGTGCTTTTATCACAATTCTGGTCTCTGGGTATTTGAGTTCACAAAATGATTTGATCATTTTATTATTAAAAACAATCCAATAATATTTGATTAATTGGGATGCTTCCTGAGGTTTTATCTCTTTGAAGTAACAAGTCTGCACACCCCTGTAAAAATGCCAGGTTTTCGAGATTTCAAAAAAATCAGACCAATATAAATCGCTTCTGATTTTTCTTTTTCCACCTTCAACCTCTTCATGCCAGAGGGTAAAACAAACCTTAAAGCCCAGACCTGATTTTACAACTCTGATATGTGTTAGTAAAACTGTACGTATGATCGCAACTTCTTTGTGCATCCAGATGGATTATACCTTTTTTTTATTTATTTGATCACAGGAAAACTGATCCAAAATAGTAAAAAAAAAAAAATGTAAGCTCATAGGCTCCATGCACACTGAAGCTCAAACGGCCATTTTTGGGAGATTGGGCGTTTTTTTTTTTTTTTGTTTTTTTTTTTTGTTTTTTAAAGTGGTTGTATAGTGTTGTGTGTTTTTTTTTTTTTTTTTTTTTTTTTAACTTTTACCTACAGGTAAGCCTATAATAAGGCTTACCTGTAGGTAAAAAAAATCTCCTAAACCTTTACGGTTTAGGAGATATTCCCCTTGCTATGCGCCGCTGACTGCAGCGGCGCATGCGCACAGGGGATTCTCGGCTGAAGGCCCGGCAACTGCCGGACCTTGCCGGGTAAGAAATCTCCCGTGTGCATGCGCTGGAGTGATGACATCGCGGCTCCAGCCACTCACAGCGCTGGAACCGCGATACCCGGAAGACAGGCCGAGGCAACATGACAGCTCCCTTGGCATGAACCAGGTAAGATACCGACGCCTCGTTCTAAGGTAAGTATTTCATAATGAGCTAGTATGTGGTGCATACTAGCTCATTATGCCTTTTGCTTTACAGGGGAAAAAAAATAAAAAATTTCAGCGCATATACAACTGCTTTAACAGCTCATAAACTCCCCTCTCTTATCCTATGTGTCCATGCACATTTTTGGATGTTTATCAGCAGTGGAGTTTATGGGCTGTTTTCTGAACGCCAAAAAAAAACGTGTTCAGGAGTCGTTTTTCTGACCACAAAAAACGCCAAACGCTCAAACGTGGCTCACCAGTATTTAACATTTTTGATCCATTGAAAAAAAAAAAAAGAAGCAACGCGGAAAAACCCTAATAAACGCTATTGCAAAAATGCTGAAAGCTCACTGCAAAGCTATTGGCATTTTTATAACGTTATTTTAGTGTCCAGTGGGCATGGAGCCTAAAAAAAGCTAAAAGCTTTTGTGGGAGTATAGTTTTTGCTAAAAATTCAAACGCTGAAAAACGCTACTGCAAAAAAAGCTGCAAAACGCATTCTATAGCTAATGCTACTGGCGTTTCTATAATGCCCAGTGTGCATGAAGCCTTACCACCAAAGAACAACCCTAAATAAATTCTCCTGCTCCTGACGATTGCAGCGATATCACATATATGTTAGTTGTATCTGTAGTAGGACCCAGAAACAATAGTGCAGCTCTGCTTACTTGAACAAGCTGAAGTTAGAAGCTGATTGGCTACCATGCACAGCTGTAACCAGCTTTTTTTTTTTTTTTTTTTTTTTTTTTTTTTATTCCTACCTAAAATATGCCGACCCTGGCTTTGACCTTTGACTTACCTTGACACTAACACTAACCCTGACCTAGATCAAACATTCATCTAGCTATTTTTTTTTCCTAATTTTATTTTTTTTACACACTTACATCTTTCTCTCATGCAATGTACCCTTTTCTCTTCATTGAGAAAAAAAATAAAAAAAAAAACACATGGTTGGGCTGCACAGTGACTGATCACTGTGATGGCCGGTCAGAGGCTATCGGTGTTGAGGTGACCGGGAGTCCTAGGTCCCGATCGTTGGTACGAGACCCAGAGCTCTCGTTCATAGCACAAACACAGGAACACCTATATACCATGCCCAGGTTTAAAGCCTACCTCCTGGTTGTAGCATTTGTGTGTGTTGTGTTGTTATTGGGTTGTTGTGACCCATAATCTGTTTTAAAAATCAATTAAAATAAACTGAAACCTTTAAGGGGGGGGGGGGGGGGGATACCAATAAACTTACAAAAACGTTGTTGCATAAATATACACACCCTTAAAATACTTTGAAGCACCTCTTTATTTTTTGATAGCATTGTCTTTTGGGCTTAGGTGTCTATCAGCATTGAACATCTTTCCTTGGGAATCTCTGCCTCCTCTTCTTGTAAAAGTGCTCCATATCTAATTGGATTCAGGTCTGGGTCGGTCTTGGCTATTTCCAAAACTTTGAGCTTCTTCTGGTGGTTTTGTTTTTTATGGAATTGTACAGAATTTAGGTCCTAAAGGTGGAGAAAATTCAGAAATGATTTATCTTGGTCTGGTGTGTGTGTGTGTGTGTGTTTTTTTTTTTTGGGGGTTTTTTTTTTTTTTTTTTTTGTATATTATGCTAATAATTTTAATAATGCCTTGCCAGCCTCAGAATTGTTGAAGTTTAGTTTATCCTCACTAACAATCCAGATTCTGAAGCGATTTGAACAGTGAGGGAGTGGCATCCACAGTTGTATTTTCAGGATGGTGCTGCTGGCATGACAATCAGTGTGACCTAGACCTCATGTTTTATCAGTAAAGGTGTTGTGTTTTGTTTTTTGTTTTTTAACTTATTTTTTTTATAAAATTAGAATTCAGCCCCCCTATTCTTTGCAGCCAAGGAAGATGGCATCTTGGCCTCTGTATAATCTTCAGTTGCCTTGGTGCTACACACATGATCAGCTATGACACCAGCCATTTGACCATTGAGAGCACAAGCAACAGGGACAGTTGTCATGCACTGTAGGCCTTTAATGTAGTTGTTTTGGAAAACTGGCAAATCAATGGGTTTAGTTCTGCTTTTAAAGCAGAACTACAGATGTGGACAATTTGATAGTGCCCTTCCATGAAAAAAGAACCCACAATTTCCCCTGAAATAACTTTAAACCAAATGTAATTTCCTCTGAAATAATTTGGTTACCAAAGTAAA
Organism: Lithobates septentrionalis; assembly: GCA_037952835.1. Classification (NCBI taxonomy): domain Eukaryota; kingdom Metazoa; phylum Chordata; class Amphibia; order Anura; family Ranidae; genus Lithobates; species Lithobates septentrionalis. The sequence continues at coordinate 1,816,483 of JBBDGP010002141.1, forward strand.
TGTCATACATCATTGTTTTTGTTAAAAGCTAAATTACACCCATATTTAGGATGTACCAGCTCCTGCCTCCCTCTCCACCTAACCACTCCCCTTGTGACAGTAGGCATCCACTGTCACATTTTAAAATTGGCGTAGCTGTGTGACGCCCATTTATTCACAGGGATCTGTAAAATGAAGACATTGCAAGTCCCGTCTGTCACTGCAGCAGACGGCTTCAGCTTGTAGTTCTCCAGTAGACAGCGAGGGCACTGATGAGGGCCTTTGTAATCCATTTACACTTCCTACAGCTCTGAAACTGACAGCCTGCACAGAGCTGTGTCAGGAGCCTGACATTGCACCCACAATGCACTGACTGCGGGTGGAATGCGCTGCAGGCTCCTGTGAAAAAAATATATGCATTTTTTTTTTTTTTTTCCTGCAAAAATAGTTTTTTTTTGTTTTTTTTTCTCCATGCAGGTGAACTTATCTTTTTAACCGCTTCAGCCCCAGAATATTTTACCCCCTTCCTGACCAGAGCACTTTTTGTGATTCAGCACTGCATCGATTTATCTGCCAACTGCGCAGTCGTGCGACATTGCACCCAAACAAAATTGACATCCTTTTTTCCCCACAAATAGAGCTTTCTTTTGGTGGCATTTGATCACCTCTGCGGTTTTTATTTTTTGCGCTATAAACAAAAAAAGAGCAACAATTTTGAAAAAAAAAGCAATATTTTTTACTTTTTGCTATAATAAATATCTCCCAAAAATATAGAAAAAATTTTTTTTTTCCTCAGTTTAGGCCGATACATATTCTTCTACATATTTTTGATAGAAAAAATTTGCTATAAATATTGATTGGTTTGTGCAAAAGTTATAGGGGATAGTTTTATGGCATTTTTATAAATTTTAATGAAATTTATTTATTTTATTAGTAATGGCGGCGATCTGCGTATGTGGGTTTGGTTTGTTTTTCTTTGACTGCGACATTATGATGGACACTTTTGACACTATTTTGGGACCATTGTCATTTATACAGCGATCAGTGCTATAAAAATGCACTGATTACTGTGTAAATGACACTGGCAGGGAAGGGCTTAAACACTATCAGGGGTGATCAAGGTATTAAGTGTGTCCTAGGGAGTGATTCTAACTGTGGGGGGGATGGGCTTCCAGACGCATGGCAGTGATCTCTGTCATGTCACAAGGCAGAATGGGGAAATGCCTTGTTTACATAGGCACTTCCCTGTTCTGCGGCTCCGTGACACAATCGCCGGGAGACCGGCTGACATGGAGTCCGCCAGTCCCATGGGCATAGTTACGCTGTAAGTGGGGGGGCGCGCGCCCGTTAGCCCCGCCAATTAAAGGGGATGTACAGGTACGCCCATTTCCTCACCGCTGCCATTGTACCGACGTATATCGACGTGCGGCGGCTGGCAAGTGGTTAAAGAGGTTGTAAACCCTGGCCTAACCTAGATCAATGTAAAAATATATATAACATTCAGATGCCTGGAATTATTTGATCGATCAACTTGGTACATTTAGCCTGCCCATTAATGGTTCGAATCTCAGCCAGTTTCTGCTGAACTGGCGGAGATTTGAACCGTCTATGACCACCTAAGGCTGTCCTCATTAATATGCAGTGCATGAAGCCCAGCCCCTACACCTTTAACCCTTTGTTAGGACATACAGTGTTCAGGTATATTTACAATTGATAATGTACAGTACAGACAGTGGTGTATTTAGGTTTTGTGCTGCCCTAGGCCTGACTAAACTTGTGCACCCCTAATTTAAATATGACCCACCCCTTCCTGTCAAGGCCACACCCCTTGCTGTTTAAGACCCGCCCTGAAATTTTTCGAGTGGGGACACTAATTCTGAGGGCCTGGGGGCAATGGATTCCCTTAATTTGCATAGATTTCCTCTCACTTCCTGTTTGGCTATGGGGCAGGAAGTGAAGGGATGGTAAAAAATAAACTGACAGGGGTTATAACCATCCCTTACTCTATCCAAAAAAAAAAGTGTTGCCTATAGTTCTACTTTAGGCACAAATTTCTGATAATTTTATGGAGAGGACTAAGAAGATATAACCATGTCAATGGTGCAGCAGGAAACATAGCTCAGTGAGGAAGGTTTGTGGTCCAGGATGATAGGACAGTCAAATTTGGAAGCAGCGCGCCCCCCCCCCCCCCCAGTTGCGGAATGCCAGCTGCCCGCATACCGGAAGTGTGGCGCTAGATTAATTTGCCTCTCAGCCCAGTCCGCCCCATAAGACTGGCGATACACTAATAGTGTAGCACAAGCCAGCAGGGACTCTTTCCTTGCTGCCCCTGCAAAGTGCTCCCCTAGGCCTGGGCCTTGTCAGCCTAGGCCAGGATACAGTGTTGAGTACAGACGGGGTTAAGTATGGCAAACACCGCTTTCCAGCCCCATCAGGAACAAAAAAAACTAGTAGGTTTTCTCCTTGCTGGAGGCTCCAGAATAGAACATCTAAAAGGATGAAGCTGCAATGTTTTTATATTTTAAGCTATGCTATCTGAACGAGAACATGGAACAGATATAAAGTAGATGTTATCCCATTTTGGCTGCAAAAGTGGGTTTAAGTTGCTTTTTATTCTGTTCTTTTCTGTTTTGTCACCTCTACACAGACAACCTGATTGCCTTTTTGTTCTTCTGACTTGTAACCCACCTAATCAGTAATGACAAAGATAGATTTTCCTGCAATCTTGTATTAATAATAAAGGGCTCATCCTCACATGTGCAGTAAGTGTCACTCCTGTGTGCAGAGATACGCTAGTGTATGACTGTGCGCCTGTGTGAATGGGCCTTAACCCTGCTGTAACCTGGATGCAAAAGCTGTTGTTTGTGCAGGTAAAAGAAACCTGTACTCTGCGAAAAGTGTAGGCTGCCATTGCTGCTCCTTCTGAACGGGCTAGCTTCTGGCTGTCTGCATTTCAAAACTTTGAATCGCTGTTCTAAAGCAAACAGGCAGCAATTAGTTACTTCACTTTTCTTACTACAGGGTTCCTTTAACCACCCAAGGACCGCCCGCCTGCAATGTACTGAGGACAGGCAGCCCTTGCAGGCAAAGTGACGTACTGGTACCTCTCGGCTTGCTTTCGGGTTTAGGGCACGTACATAAGAGATCCGAAAGAGATCCTTAGTAAAAAGCAACACATATTACACATTGTTAGGCTTTATGTACACTGGTAAACGGACATTGAGCCCTGGTTCACACTGGAGTGATTTGTCAAATCAGCGGCAATTGCCGTCAATGGCACCGTCCTAATCAGTGCGGCGCTGCATGGATTTCCAAAAGTAGTTTCTGTACTACTTTTTGCAATTTCGGGCTGCAATTTACATTGACATCTGTGCAAAAACCTGACAGATGTCTCTTTAAAGCGGAGTTCCACACAAAAATGGAATTTCCGCTTTTCGGAACCCTCCGCCCCTCCGGTGTGACATTTGGCACCTTTCAGGGGGGAGGGGGGTGCAGATACCTGTCTAAGACAGGTATTTGCACCCACTTCCGGCATAGACTCCCATGGGAGTCTATGCCTCTTCCCGTCCCCACCGCGCTGTCTGCTGAGACACACACGACTCGCGCATGCGCAGTAGGAAACCGGGAAGTGAAGCCGCAACGCTTCACTTCCTGATTCCCTCACCTAGGATGGCGGCGGCAGCTGCCGAGAACTGAGCGGGTTCTCGGCGTCGCCTGCCGACATCGCTAGTCCCTGGGACAGGTAAGTGTCCATATATTAAAAGTCAGCAGCTGCAGTATTTGTAGCTGCTGGCTTTTAATAATTTTTTTTTTTTTTTTGGCGGTTTAGGTGAACTTGCACAGCTTCATTCCCGCAGCTCAAGGTGAACCTGGGCTTAGGAGCAGTTGGGTGTTTTTTATTTTTTTTCAGCTGTCCCTGAACTCTCCTCTGTTATCTTATCAGTACATGTACACAAGGTCATTTATAGTCCTTGACAGTCGTTTTTAGGCATTTGAGTTTAGAAGCATTTTTTGGACAGCAAAAAAATGCCTTCAGGACAGATGTTCAGAGGCATTTGAAACTGCAAACGCCTGTAAACGCAGTAACTCGTGTTCAGTTGCATTTCGTTTACAGGCGTTTTTTAATTTGACTGTTTGGAAAATAATAAATTCAAAAAACCTTTCCAAATGTGGCATGTAAACGTGGCAAAACAGATGCTTTTAAGCCCAGGTTCACACTGAGCTGCGGGAAAGGAAGTCGTGCGAGTTCAGCTGAACTCACATGATTTCACTCCCGCGTGTCGGTCCCAATTTTTCAGAAACATCTGTGCAGGTTTCTGCACAGATGTCAATGTAAACCGTAGCCCGAAATCGCTAATAGTACAGAAACTACTTTTTAAAATTGGGGCAGCAATGATTAGCATGGTAACCTTTTAACAGCCGTTCAAACCCCTTTGTGTCAACTTGTGTGCACGTTATCAGGCCAAAATCACCAGGGTATGTAAACTTTTGATCAGGGTCATTTGGGTAGTTTGTTGCCTTTATGATGTAAAAAGAATAAACACAGTTGCTTGATAATAAATGGCTTCAGACAAACGCTAACCATGAGTGAAAAATGTTTTTGTGTTCATGTTCTCTGAAAAATGGCCAAGAAATCATAAATTCTGTCAGGGTATATAAACTTATGAGCACAGCTGTATATGCATGAGCACATATACTGCACTCTTAATGCTGACCTTATGCTACACTGGCCCCGTCAGCATCATCTGGCCCAACAACCTATGATTGACAAATCAAAGGAGCCAAACAGTGACTGCAGCCTATCGGCTTCTGTTTAGGTATTCAAAAACCGAGCGATAGCGTGAATACAGTAGCCAGGTGGGGAGATTCCTCTATCCATGCTGTTTATTGTGGAAAGGGAAATGAAACATTTTCTTATTTTCTTTCCCATTCAGTCCATGGGCTGAATGAGAGGAAACAAAAAGCTTTAGGATTTATTCACACTGCCTGCGTTGTAAATGCATAGTTTTTCTCAGCAGTGAGGGGGTGGTGTTGGTGTGTGTTGTGTGTTTGTTTTTTTGTTTTTGTTTTTGTTTTTTTTTGTTTTTTTTTTGTTGTGGTTTTTTATTTTTTTATTTTTTTAATGGTTTTTTAAAATTTTTTTTTTTTTATAAACTTTATTTGACATACACAAAGTGACACTTCATTCATGTCTCCGTACACCATGTGTTGCAGTGCCATGGCATGCTAGGTCATTCAGTGCACTGCAGAAATCGCAACATGCCTTCCTTTTTTTTGTGTACTACATAGCACCAGCATTGTGGTGTGACCAGGGCACGTAGAAACCTATTGTATGTGCCCTTGTGATGACTGGCATGTATCCAGTGCGGAAAGCAAAGCATTCTCTAGACGAGGTGGAGATTAGATCACCACCCTTCTCTTTGCCTCTTCCAATTAGGGAATGCTTTGCATTTCGTGTGAAAAATGCAAAGTGTTCTCTAAATGGCGCTGATGATGAGCGGGCGGCCTCCTGTGTTTGTCACATACTTGATAAAATACTAGGGATTCCGCTTTAAATATCTTCATCTCCCTTTTGCTTTTGATACTTTTATATAATAATCCTTTCAGACCCCTAAAAAATGAGAGAAACTGTAGTTCCCCTTTTTTCTAGATGTTCTCATAATGTTGTTTGAAGTTTGTTGCAGAGTTCTCTTCTGCTGAAATGACTGGAGGTTTTGTGGTTGTCTCTCCTGTATGTGCACCATGTACTGATTTGTAACCAGCATGACTGCATTCTAAAGGAAACTTGCTCAGCCTGCAGTGTCACTTTGTGCTTCTATCTGATGGGAGCAATGTCATGGGTGAGGTTATGCTGGCGAATAGTCCACCCACATACATATTACACAGCTTTCACAAAATGTGCTGCTAAAACTCTACAGAATATTCGATCTCAGATTGTAGATGCTAATAAAACATACATGTTGTGTTTCATAACGTCTTGTAATGTTTTGCAGTTATGGATGGCTTGGACTAGTTTGCTGATAAAGTAGACTTAAAATCAGGGTGGATAAAAAAAATAAATTAATTTTAAATTGGATTTTTTTTTGATTTTTATCAAATTTATTTTAATAAAATGCTTTTGGAGTAAAAATCTATCTAAAGATAGTTTTCTATTTAAGATACGTTTAATAATTTAGTTTTTTCACCATGAAACTAAGCTTTGTTTTGTAGCAATGCGCTGTATATTCTGCAATATTTACAATTTTGGTAAACTCATTCAATGAATCCAAGCTCTACAAGCTGAGGACATGCACTGGCAATGTTATTGTTTTAATGAAATGAATTTGAGTAGTTCTCTGTGTGATTAACCTATTAACGGTTCTGATAACGCTGTTTTACTAACCTGACAGCTTATTATTCTAAATGGGAAACCTTCATTTTGTTTGCAAATACTGTATTAAAGATTCTAATTACCTGCAAGAATGAGTTCTTACATTTTAAAGAGCACCTGTCATTTTTCAGACCCATCATGGCAGCGCCTGTTAGTGGGCATTCACTCACCTGCTGCACCACAGCCCTCCCCTTGTTGTGTCACTGCCGCATCACCAGCCGTCCCATTAAAGTGAATAGGACTGTCGTTGAGTCAAAAGCAGGTCAGAGGAGGAGCCGCTGCGGGACAGAGATGACAGTTGCTCTTTATAAAATATAATTTTAATCAAGCCCTTTTTTACTAGTGATTTAAAACATGATTTATATCCTGATTTAAATCAAATCCACCCTGCTTAAAATCAAAAAGGGAATAGTTGCTATCAAATTCGGAACATCTAGAAATGTTAGTGTATGCCCAGGCATTACCTACATTTACCTCCCCAATAAATCATGTCCCAGCATTGTTATTTATTTATTTTTTTACCACCTTTTAGGTAGAGCTGCACGATTTTGGCTAAAATGAGAATCATACATTTTTTTTTTTTTTTTGCTTAGAATAAAGATCACAATTCTCGCGGTTTAATCATCTTTCACATTATACAGAAAAAAAACTGGGTTAACTTTACTGTGTGTGTATATGCGTGTATATATGTGTGTGTGTGTGTGTGTATGTATGTATGTATGTATGTATGTGTGTGTATGTATGTTTGGGTGTTCCAAGTAATTTTTCTAGCAGAAAAATTATTTTTACTTGTAAGCTACAAATCTGAGAAAAGGTTTCCGGAAAAGATACTTTGTTTCTACTTATTCTAGTGTGGTGATAAAACTTGGCAGGCTGGATTTATTTATTTTTTTTCCAGCTGTGAGAACTCTCTGCACTTGTTTGGAAGATCGGGAAGGGGAAAAGATTGTGATTTTGATTCTTAACGATTAATCGTGTAGCTCTACTTTTTAGGTGTAGCAAGAAACGTTTTTGTTTTTACTCTGTGTAACATCACAAGGCTTGCAAGTATATAAAATAGGGTTATCTATGTTTTGCCGATAGAGAAAAAAAGGTGGCAAAAAAATGTTTGGACGAAAATAGGGTTATCGGGCTAAAAATGAATTTATAATTATTTAAATTGATATTAATTAAAAAGTCGAAAATAATACATTTATATATAAAAAATTATTATTATTATTTTTTAAATGTCCGTTTTAAGTGCACCCTTTAGTTTCGATTTCGGTACCAGAATTTTCATTTCAGTGCACCACTACTTGCAAAGGCAACTTCTTCCTTCCTTTTTTTTTTTTTTTTTTTTTTTTTTTTTTCAACCTGCAGGTCGAACGAAGAAAAAAAACTGACCTGATTTACCCCCAATGTGGATGGGGGAATCCTCTTGCTGAGCTATTGTATTCTGACAGTAAGGAGATTTCCCCACTGTCAGAATACACTGATCAGCGTTGCAGGCTATAGCCAGCAGTTCTGATCGAGCAGCAAAAATCCAACAGGGGAGGTTGTATAGAAGTTGATCAGTAGATTGACTTCTTTACAACCTCCCTGCCCCATACATAGTTTTAAAATTCGTCCGGTCCCTGTGGAATTGGCTGAATTTCGATTGATGTATGCTTTACACAGGCTGGCACTTTTCATTTGTTACCAGTTGTTCGGCTTTCATATTTAAAAGAGATGAAATATGTATTGAAACAGTGGTTGTTTAATAAAACTGTATATTTGGAGTTCTGAATATTTCATATTTTAGTGTTTGAGCCTTATCAATATGATTGTCAGATGGAAGTTTTGTCTGATTTTTGCTTTTTAGGTCTCATTCAGATAGATTCTGCTTCTTGTCATTGGTGTAGAACCACTTTTATGGATGCAGCTCCATGGTGGGAAAAGCATCCCTGCATGGAGGACAGGACTCGGCACCGTCTGAATGAGCCCGTAATCTTTAAGGCCCCTTTCACACGAGGCGGACTCCGTTTCTATGGAGCCCGCCTCGGTCCGCCGGCTCAGCGGGAGATCTCCGCTGAGCCGGCGGATGACAGGTCCCTCTCTGCTCACTGAGCAGGGGGGGGGCTTGTCAGGCGCCGCTGCCGCCTATGGAGGGATCGGATGAAAACAGACAGCATGTCCGTTTTTCATCAGATCTCATCTGATCCGCCAGTGACGGACCTGGACCTAGAGCCATCCGTCTGCTTTTCAGCGGATCGGACCGGGTCGGATGTCAGCAGACATGTCTCCGCTGACATCCGACGCTCCATAGACTAACATGGAGCGCCCGTTCAGGTCCGCCGTCAAAACTGACAGGCGGACCTAAACGGTCCGATCGTGTGAAAAGGGCCTAAAGGCGTGTTTTTATAAATGTAAGTAAAATTTTCCAGAATAGCAGTAAACACTTTATGTTGTGGGTGTTGTGTTTTTTTTTTTTTGTTAACCATTGCTTTTTGCCAAATAAAGAGATGGGCAGGTATTTGATTAGGTACATGCAGGCAATACATCTTTGCCACTTCTCTATCAGCCTGGTAATTAGCACAGCTAATTAACCACTTCAATACCAGGCACTTATACACCTTCCTGCCCAGGCCAATTTTCAGCTTTCAGTGCTGTCACAAATTGAATGACAATTGCGCTGTCATGCTACACTGTACCCAAACACATTTTTTTTTTTTATCATTTTGTTCCCACAAATCGAGCTTTCTTTTGGTGGTATTTGATCACCTCCTGTGATTATTTTTTACGCAACAAATAAAAAAAGACCAAAAAAAAAGTTTTTCTTTGTTTCTGTTTAAAATTTTTTGTAAATAAGTACGTTTTCTTCTTCAATGATGGGCACTGATAAGGCGGCAATGATGGGCACCAATGAGGTGTCACTCATGGGTGGCACTGATGGGTACTTATGGGCGGCACTGCTGGGCATTACTAATTTTTAGTGTGCCATAGATATGCCAGTCAGTGCCCATTTGTGGGCACTGATTGGCATATGTGGATCATTAATTTTTCCTATGTGGATGGCCATGGGGGATGTACCTGGCCATCCACATGTTAGGAGCTTTCCTGGTGGTCCTGTGTGGGCATCTGAGGGGGGGCTGCGCTGATAAACAATCAGACCCCCCCTGTCAGGAGAGCCGCCGATCGGCGCTCCTCTACTCGTGTCTGTCAGACGTGAGTGAGGAAAAGCCGATCACCGGCTTTTCCTGTTTACATCGTGATCAGCCGTGATTGGACACTGCTGATCACGTGGTAAAGAGCCTCCGTCAGAGGCTCTTTACCGAGATCAGTGTAGCAGTGTGTCAGACTGACACACCGCACCACCGACCGCCGCGGTGTGCGCCACCACGGCTCGCAGCGGCTGTTATCCTGCAGGGCGTTGTATGACACCCAGTCAGGATAACTGAACCACCGCCCGGCTGTCGTTCTGCTATAGGCCGAGCGGGAAGTGGTTAAAGAACTGTAGGCAAATATATATATTTTTTTTCTCATTTTGGATAGAGCAAGGGAGGGTTATAACTCCTGTCAGATTTTTTTACTTCACCCTCTGTGTCCCATTGGGGAACTTTACCTTCATTCCCTGTCCCATAGTCAAACAGGAAGTGAGAGGAAATGTCTACAAATGAAGGTAATTTATTGGGGACCTCCAGGTCACCAGAGCTAGTATCTCCATTGGAAGATTTTTCCTCACTTACTATTCTGGGGGCAACCAAAAATGTGGGATTTTCTTTTACTTTCAATGATTATGGTAAACGGGGAAAATGGAGAGGGTGAATCTCCTTAACCACTTGCTGACCAGCCGCTGTCATAATACTGCGGCAGGTTGGCTCTTTCCTTCAAATCGCAGTACCGGAACAGCGATCTCTCTGTACTCCCTGTCAGTCCACTCCCCCCATAATTAGAAACACCTCCCTAGGGAACACTTAACCCTTTGATCGCCCCCTAGTGTTAACCCTCCCCCTACAGTTAGAATCACTCCCTAGGTAACACAGTTAACCCCTTCACCGCCCCCTAGTGTTAACCCCTTCCCTGCCAGTATCCTTTATGCAGTAATTAATGCATTTTTATAGCGCTGATTAGGGCTGAAACAACTAATCGATTAATCGACAACTAATCGATTATGAAACTAATCGATTACTACTTTCATAATCGATGAATCGGCCAGTAACATAAAGGGGTTAAAGAAAAACTAAAATGAGCCCTTTATAGTACAAAATGAGCAAATAATCGCTACTGTAAATATTACTTACACAGTTCTACAGTAAAAAAATGAACCCCTTACAGTAGTGATTATTTGCTTTTTTTTTTTTTTTGTACTCTAAAGGGCCAATTTTAATTTTTTCAACCCCATTATGTTACTAAATGTCTTAGACCTAGTTCACACCTATGTGTTTTTTGGTGCTTTTTGCAGAAACGCACTGCAGTTCATTTCCATGGTTTCCTATGGGACACGTTCACGCAAAACGGTGCTTTTTTGGTTCAATATACTGCAATAGAGAAGCTGCAGAAAAGCATGTAATGCGTTTTTGCAGCAACTTGTGCTTTTTAATCTGCCCAACCACAAATTGGCCAAAAAAAAGCAAAATGCAAATCGCAGCAAAAACACGTGCACAAAAATCAAAACGCACAGCAAAAAGCACTGCAGAAACAGATCAAAAGCAAACTGCATAGTTGTGTACCGAGCCTTATGCTGGCCACACGGTCAATTTTCAGAAAAATCTTTGTACATTCGCTGAAAGAATGTTTGAAATTTGCACTTGTTTTTAACATTTTGTTTTTAAGATTAATGTAATTTCTGAACGAAAACCACATACACTGTCTGAAAATTCCTTCACCAAGTTTTGTATTTCCAAATTTTCCCGTCACTATGGTTGAAAATGAACGTCGCTTTGACCCCACTACCGATTAGAAAATCGAACGAACGTTCTTAAAATGACATTGTTTGTTTTTAATAAAAAAATTTGATCTCTGATATTTACCAGATATACCCTCTAATAGTGTATATACAGTATTTCTCTTCTAATAGTATATACAGTATATCTCTTCTGTCTGTTATTCTCAGAGTGGATTAGATATTTTGCTCTCTAACCATATAGTTGGTTATTTATATTTACAACTGCATAAAGATATTTAAGAATAAATTACCTTTTTTTTAAAACTTTACATATTAACTAAAATTATACACCACACTTTTTTTTAAGGTTATTAACCGATTAATCGGCCAACTAATCGATTATGAAAATAATCGTTGCAGCTCTAGAGCTGATTGTTTGTATAAATGTCAATGGTCCCAAAAAAGTGTCAAAGTGTTCAATCTGTCCGCCGCAATAATGCAGTCCTGCTAAAAATTGCTGATCACCGCCATTAATATAAAAAAAAAAAATGATGATTGTAACACATATATATTGTACTTACAGTATATTATTGTATGTATATATTGACTACATGAAAAAAGGTGTATGTAACTTCCTCATTGTTCTCATACCAATAAAAATTTATTGAAATTAAAAAAAAAAAATTATAGTAAAAATGCCACAAATATATCCCCTATTTTGTAGATGCTGTAACTTTTGCGCAAACCAATCTATTAACGATGATGCGTGTTATTTTTGGTAAAAAAAAAAAAAAAAAGTAGCAGAATACATATTGGCCTAAAATGATGAAGAAATAATGTTTTTTTTTTTTTTTTTTTTTTAATTTGTGGGATATTTATCTTAGCAAAAAGTAAAAAAATATTTATTTTATTTATTTCTAAATTGAGTCTTTTCATTTTATTTTATTTTTTGTTTGTTTTATAGTGCAAAAAAATTAAATCCACAGAGGGCATCAAATACCACCAAAAGAAAGCTCTATTTGTGGGGAAAAATAGGATGTCAATTTTGTTTGGGTACAGTGTCTCACGACCGTGCGATTGTCAAAGTGACGCAGTGCCGTATTGCAAAAAATGGCCTGGTCCTTAAGTGGTTTAAGGAGTTGTAAACCCTCGTGATTTTTCACCTTAATGCATTAAGGTGATAAACCTCCTGTGCTGCAGCCGCCCCCCAGGGCCCCCTTTATTTTTTCTTACCCGAGTCTGATCATTCCAGCGACGGGGACATTGGCTCCCACTGCTGTCAATCAAATCCAGTGATGGGGGCGGGGCAGAGTCTTGCTGTCTGTCAATGGACGCAGCAGCAGGACTCAGGAGCGTGCCCGCACAGGCGGCTCTCCGTGAGGGCACTCAATGAAGAGGATCCAGGAGCGCCACTGGGGGGACCCAAAAAAAGGATCAGGGCTGCTCTGTGCAAAACTCTTGCACAGAGCAGGTAAGTATAACATGTTTGTTAAAAAAACAAACCTTTACAATCGCTTTAAGAGGGACACGGCAATAAATACTGACAAGTGTTCTAATCCCTCTTCTTTTTTTTTTTTTTTTTTTTCTTTCTATCAAAAACTGAAAAAAAAAGTTTTGCCTTTTTTAGTTATACTTTAAAAGTGTTTGAGTTTGTTTTTTTTTGTTAAATATTACTTACCTAGGGGAATGCAGCATCTGTCCCCCGCCGCCGCTTAAGGGTGAGAAATGAGTGGTCAATCACTGCTGATCGCTCAGTTCTCCCCGCTGCTCTGAGCAGAGAGCTGCTGACTGTCCAGGGTACTGGGTGTATCCCAATCTTTCCCCAGCCTGGATCGGCTTTGTGACAGCTAATGCCCGTTGTCGACTGAAAACTGGTCACAGGAGTGTAGAATGAAGTGCACTCCTGTCATCCACAAAAGAAGTACAAAAGAAGTACATCCAAACGAGCTTTGGCTCTACTTCTCCTTTAAGTCCCTATTCACATATCCTCAGTGTGTGCATTACTGCATGTACAATAACGTGGTATTTCATTTTAACATGCATTGCTTTAAGCTGGCCATAGACCGATCAAAATTTGGCAAGTTCAACAGGAACTGCCCGAATTTCAATCCATCTATGGGCAGGCTGGTTCATCGATCAACTTCAGTAAAATCAACCTGTCCAGTTTTTCTTGTGCAATCACTGCTGGCAGCTAAAGCCGCCAACATTGTATTGGGATGGCTGGGAAATGTCCCGCTGTCTGAATACAATGGCACAGCGGTATGGATTCCCCCATCAACACTGACTGTTTGTATTGTATTTATTTATTTTCTTCAGCTGATTGACCTACAACTGACTTGACTGAAAATATTTTTTAGGGAGGACACTGAACAGTGACACAGACCAAAGACCTGGCAGAGGTTCTAACCCTCCCTATTTTATTCAAAGCAAAGACAACATTTTGGTGACGTTGTGCCTTTTAATAAGCATGTAATCTAAATGGAGAAGGGAGAGGTAGGATTGGTAAAATCTTAGTCCCCCTTGTATGTTGCATTAGAGCATTAACAGGTGTTTTGGCACAGTACTGCGTTCATTTGTATGGAGTGCAGCCACATACTTGGTGAAGCCTTTGTAACACATAGGGGTGGTTTTGAGGTTTTGGCACACATAGCATGAGCTTGTCTGGAATCTATCCGAAGTTGAATCTTCGCTTTGTATCCATAGTGTCCTACCTACCTATATTGGGACAAAGATTTACATAGCCGACGTCCCTGTAAATCCTAAATAAATAAAACAAAAATGTTGTTCTAGTTGAACATTCAGTCTTGCCTACTATGTGTGTTATAGTTTGGAGTTCTGTTTTTAATGGAATAATATCCTGTGTTTGGCCTTCTGCAGCCACATACAAGGATCCTCTTTGGTCAGATCGTGTGACCTAAGGATTCCTTATTTCCTAGAGCAAGGGTCTTCAAACTACGGCCCTCCAGTTCAAGAACTACAATTCCCATCATGCCTAGTCATGTCTGTGAATGTCAGAGTTTTACAATGCCTCATGGGATGTGTAGTTCTGCAACAGCTGGAGGGCCGTAGTTTGAGGATCCCTGTCCTAGAGCGAAAACCAAAGTTAAAGTTAGTACACTTATAACATTACAAATGGATCCTAACTGCCTGCCCCAAACTTTTTTGTACTGTCAATTACTAGTTTGTCTCCATGTGTAATTATTAAGGTTTATTGACTGTCTGCCTCCTGAGTCCTGGAACTTGTGCTGTCCACTGGCAGTTAAAGAATATATAAACCCAACATTTCATATTCCTGATATTTGTTCTGATTTATTATCCGATGGGGCAAGCACATTTATCTCGTACGATACCAGATTGTATGATTTTTGTTTAACTACTTCACATCCCGCCCATTTACATATGATGTCCGCAGGAGGGATCTCCCATCCTGGGTGGGCGTCTTATGATGTCCTGGGCTTCCCGGCCATTTGGGGGGTGCACATGCCACATCACTCAGGAACCGATGCGCGTGCCCAGCGGCCGCGATTGCCCATTAACCGAGCAGGACCGTGGATCTGTGTGTGTGTGTGTGTGTGTGTGTGTGTGTAAACACACAGATCCACATCCTGTCAGGTGAGAGGAGACTGATGGTGTGTTCCCAGTACAGAGGAACACCGATCGATCTCCTCCCCTTGTGAGTCCCCTCCGCTTGTGAGTCCCCTCCCCTTACACTTAGCATCACTCCCTAGGTATCCCCACTTAACCCCTTGATCACCCCCTAGTGTTAACCCCTTCACTGCCAGTGACATTTATACAGTAATCAATGCATTTGTATAGCACTGATCGCTGTATAAATGTGAATGGTCCCAAAATGGTGTCAAAAGTGTCCGATTTGTCCGCCGCAATGTCAGTCATGATAAAAATCACAGATCGCCACCATTACTAGTTAAAAAAATAATAAAAATGCCATAAAACTATCCCCTATTTTGTAGACACTGTAACTTTGCGCAAACCAATAAATGTACGCTTATTGCGATTTGGGGGGGGGGGCACTATATTTTTTACTTTTTGCTATAATAAATATCCCAATTTTTGTTTTATTTTTTTTAAAAAAAATAAAACTAGAAAATTTTTTTTAATATATTTTTACTCAGTTTAGGCCGATCTGTATTCTTCTACATATTTATATATATATATATATATATATATATATATATATATATATATATATATATATATATATATATATATATATAATGTTTGGGGGTTCTAAGTGATTTTCTAGCAGGAAATACAGGATTTTTACTTGTAAGCAACAAATGTCAAAGATTTAGCCTGCCCAGAGGAGGAGAGAAGAAAACATCAGACAACTTGCATTGACTTCTATTACAGAAGTCTTTTGCAAGTCCCGCTGAAGTTATAATCGGCTTTTTTTATCAGCACAATCGGCCGATGCCGATTAAGTTAAAAAAGCCAAATATCGGCCGATATATCGGCCGGCCGATATATCGGTCGACCTCTAGTGCTTATACATAATAAAGGTTATAAATAAGCACAGCGTCTTTGTGTGAAACGCGTCAACCATCTGTACCTGTCATTGTGCTGTGTGTGTGTCACCTTGGGATGATGTTGCAATAAATGGACCCTGGATCAGTCACGGTGTGCAGCCAATTCTTTTAATATCGGTTCCACAGAAGTGAGACGGGGCTAGCACCCATGTGTGGAGTCTAGTGGTCAACCGATATGGATTTTTCTCTGGCCGATCCCGATATTTAGAAATCGTGGAGGCTGATGGCTGATATATGATGCTGATATGTTAGCCCGATTTTTTTTTTTTTTTTTTTTTTTTTTTTTTTTTTTTTTTTTTTCCCCCTCTCATAAAATCTAACAGCTAAGTAATAAGTGATGCAGAAAATTTCTTAAAATAAACATATTTTTTAAACTAAACAAGCCTCCAGTCAGTGCACTTGTATGTATAATTTAGATCTTAAAAAACTATGTATCTTAAATATTAAATACACAAAAACTTTTGGCCAAAAAAAATGGGCTAACATTATTATTATTATTATTATTATTTTTTTAATACGTAAAAGTATTTTTTTTTTTCCCAAAAAAATTGCGTTTGAAAGACCGCTGTGCAAATACCGTGTGACATAAAATATTGCAACAACCGTCATTTTATTCTCTAGGGTCTCTGTTAGAACCCCCAAACGTTTATATATTTTTTTTAAGTGATTTTCTAGCTGAAAATACTGAATTTTTACTTGTAAGCAACACATGTCAGAAAAGATTTAGGCCCCTTTCACTGGGGCGGTGGGGGCGGGGGCGGTACAACAGCGCTATTTTTAGCGCTGCTGTATTCGGCCGCTAGCGGTGCGGTTTTACCCCCCGCTGGCGGCCGAAAAAGGGTTAAAATCCCTCGTACAGCGCGGCTATTGCCGCGGTATAGCCGCGCTGTCCCATTGATTTCAATGGGCAGGAGCGGTGAAGGAACGGTAAATACACAGCTCCTTCCCCGCTCCAAAGATGCGGTTTGCAGGACTTTTTTCACCGTCCTGTCAGCGCACCGCTTCAGTGTGAAAGCCCTCAGGCTTTCACACTGAACAAACAGCGGAGGGTGTTTAGGGGCGGTTTGCAGGCGGTATTTTTAGCGCAATACCGCCTGCAAACTGCCCCAGTGTGAAAGGGGTCTAAGTCTTTCTTTTCAAACTTTTTATTGAGAGTAAGACATAAGGTTTAACAGGCAATACATATGTCACATAATAGAGTTGGTCATTGTACATTAATACCCCAGTGGGGATTGTGTTATAACAATTTTCAGGGATAAATTATGCGGTACGGTCCAGTGACAAATTTTTCACAGAGTTAAGTGAGAACAAAATATGGGGTCTAAGTCTTTAAATGGTTAAACTGAGATCTTCTACACACAGGAGTTCATTCTTTTTGATAAGTAGAAACATTGTATCTCGTTGCTTCTTTTATCAGCCATGTTCTCCGCCTTGGCAGGCTGCCCAGATAGGAGAGACTCAAGTCGCTCCGATGGGGAGACTTCAGACGATTTGCCTTGACTTCTATTATAGAAGTAATTTGCAAGTCGCGCTGTGCGGGGTCGCCCCGCAAGTCGGATCGCCCCTGTGTGAATCGGCTAGTGCATAAATTGGCCTAATTTGCAGCACAATCGGCCGATGACTATTAATTAAATGCCAAAAATTGGTCAGCTGATATATTGGTTATCCTCTAGTGGAGTGTAGTTCACATAATCATCTCACCTGGAGCAATGTGTCTCTTGTCTCCTATGGCAGGTACCAACTACCAATGTAAAAAAATAGAGCATGGCAAACAGAGACTTTATATCTCGACAACCTATCTCTCAGTGTATGCAACAATTTTTATTTCCAAAAATTATATTAAAAGCAATTTGTTCCTGATGCTTACAGTAGCATATATACAACTTCTGCCCCTAGTCTCTCCCAGCCAGTCATGTATCCCAATATTCTCCAAAGTGTTGCTATTGGTTACAAGAATAATTTTACCACAATCCATAAAATAAGGTGACAATTCCTTCTCTACATGTTTCTCAGACTCATCAGGAGAGCAGGGAATAGGACGAACATGGCAATATAATACATCTTATTGCACAATTCACCAACCTAAGATGGTACATACACTATATGCCATCAGATATCTATCCCCACCAGTTCTAAGCTCTCGTCAGTATTTTTGTGTATCACTGTCAGCCCAGACATGCAGGGGGTCCCTAAGGATATCCTGGAGGCTTCAAATAGCTGTTAGGAAGACCCAGAAATTATGTATCATCTTTTCTGTGGGTTTTTTTGCAATTAAGTTTTCTAAAGTTCCATTTTTTTTTTTTGAGCAGTAGTAAAAGGTTTTGTATTGGGAGTTCCTAAAAAAACAAAACAAAAAAAAAAAACCTTTTGGCATTGTTTCGCTACTTTGGCACTGTACACTAATATCATTTTGTTTGAATGTTTTGTTTTAAGAATGTTCGTTCAATTTTCTAAATGTTAATGGGTTCAAATCGACATTTGTTTTTTTTGTTTTTTTACCACAATGTGGTATCATTTGGGAAAGTCCATTCACTTCAAAATCGAATGTTAAAAGCAAACAAAATTTGAATAACTTTAATACAACATTGGCAAGTCATCGCATGTACTGGGAATTTTTGTACGAATGTTCATTTGAAAATCTAGTGTAGGGCTGAAAGATTAATCGATAATGAAAATCTTTGTCAGCGATTTTCAGTATTGATTAGTTGGTCTGCTAACGGCACGCACCTTCCTCCCTGCCTTTCAGTCCTGCCTCTGTCTGAGTGTTACAATCTCCTGTATACCTTTTCTCATAGCAGCGCTCATGTGACCGGGCACATCCACCTCTCTCCTTTTCTCCTCCTCTCCTCTGCTGACGTTAGCGCGGTATTCTCAGCCCGGATAAGTCCCCCATCATAAGTATTTCTGGGGGGGGGGGGGATAGTGCCCCATCATTGATGCTCTGGGGGGGAGAGTAGTGCCCCATCATTGATGCTCCGGGGGGGGAGAGTAATGCCCCATCATTGGTGTTCCGGGGGGGAGAGTAATGCCCCATCATTGGTGTTCCGGGGGGGAGAGTAATGCCCCATCATTGGTGTTCCGGGGGGGAGAGTAATGCCCCATCATTGGTGTTCCGGGGGGGAGAGTAATGCCCCATCATTGGTGTTTTGGGGGGAATGCCCCCCCCCCCCCCCTCCCTTTTGGGTCTGGTCTCTTGTCCAACCAAACTCGCAACCCCCTCTGGTCCGGTTCCTCTCCCACATTCGTCTCCTCTCTTCCAAACCCCAACCTACTCCCTCTAACGCGTGGTCTCCAAACTAGCTAACTCCCTCCCACCCTCTAGTACAGCCCCCTCACTGCATTGTCAGTAATGAATGAGGAATTTACTTTAGTAGTTATGTTGTGATGCAGTTTTTTTTTTTTTTTTTAATTATTATTTGAAATAAACAAAAAATGGCATTGATTTATTTATTTTTTTTTAACAATAATCGGTCAACTGATTGATTATGAAAATAATCGTTAGTTGAAGCCCTAATCTAGTGTATGGCCAGCTTAAAGGGGTTGTAAAAGCAGGTTTTTTTATCCTAATGCTGCTTTCACACTGTTGCGGGCGTTGACGGTAAAATGCTGCTAGTTTTAGCGGCGCTATTCAGCCGCTAGCGTGGCACTTTTAACCCCAGTTTGATGCTGGGGAAAGGGTTAGATGCACCCGTGCAGCGCGGCTGCCGAGGCGCTTCGGCAGCGGTTCCCATTCATTTCAGTGGGAAGGAGCAATGTATACACCGCTCCTTCACCGCCCCAAAGATGCTGCTTGCCGGATTTTTTTTCTTTTTGACTTTCACACAGGGACTGCAGAGGAGGTGTTTTTCAGGTGCTTTACAGGTGCTATTTTTAGCTCGAAAGCGCCTGAAAAACGCCTCCCAGTGTGAAAGGGGTCTAATGCATTCTATGCATTAAGATCAAAAGCCTTCTGTGTGCAGCAGCCGCCCCAGCAACCCCTAATACCCACCTGAGGTCCCTCGCTGTCCAGCGATGTCCACGAGTGTCTCAGCTGTCTGAGATTCTCCCTCCTGATTGGCTGAGACACAGCGATGGTGCCAGTGACAATCAAAGTCAGCTAGCCAATCGGGGGAGAGGGGGCGGGCTCCTTGTCTGAATGGACACACTGAGCTGTGCCTCCATGGCAAGCTGCTTGCTGTGGGGGCACTGAGCAGGAGGAGGGGCCAGGAGTACCGAAGAGAGACCTGAGAAGAGGAGGATCCGGGCTGCTCTCCAAATCCACTGCAACAGAGCAGGGAAGTATAACATTTTTGTTATTTTTGTAGGGAAAAAAAACAATTTACTATCACTTTAGGGCAAGGGCTTGTTTGTGTTCAGTGTGGTGTTATTTTGAGAAGGTGATCTGAGATTTTGTTGAAAGGTACCACCACCAATTCTTGTTTTTTTTTTTTTTTTTTTTCTCCCTTGTTATTGACCATCTTGTGTCAACTTAGGTGAATTTTGCTCTGGTTTGCCCTCTAGGGAATGTATTTTTTATATTTTTCACCTGTATAAAATACCCTTCACTTTTTATGACAATTGTGTCCTTTCTGTGTATGTCCATGTCCCACACCAAGCAGTGTCTGTAAATTAGAAGGATGAGAAGAAATATTGTAATCTTCCACATTGTATTAAGGAGTCCTAGTCTTTAGCTGATAGTAATGTCCCAGAGATGTCCATTTGTATGTTCTCTCTCCACAAAATGCAGCCCTTTTTAATAAAAGCTTGCAAAAGGCCAGAATAAATTGCACTAGTCACCTCACATAGACTTCAGTAGAGTTTAGCACTAAGTTTGGGGATCACTGAACCTCCTGTCATTGTTTTGTTAGCTCATCCCTGATGCTCAGTGTGGAGTGCCTGTTACATTGATGGCCATTGAGAAGAATGCTCATTACTATGGAGGCCAGTGGGAAGATTGCGCCCCCCCCCCCCCCCCCCTTACATATAGCCAATAAGCTCTTTGGTGGCAGAAGAACCCTAGTTGAGAGAGGCTGCTATAGAGTGTCAATTAAGTGTCCACTTTGAGTCTGTTGATGTTGCTGGCATCACATCTAAGATGTGAGCAAGTTTCAGATTTTGCCTATGCAAGGGAGCAGGTTTTTACGGGTAAATAACACGCATAAGATTTTTTATGTGACAAATCCCCCTGTATAAATTGTCCACAACTGCAGCAGTAAAACTATGGGTGCATCACAATACATGGGACAGACAACATGTAAGATTTGTTATCCTCTGCTAGCAGCGACATTGCAGAGCCATGTGGTACTTCTCCAAACCTATAATGGGCAGACTGCCTGACCTGCACTAAATAGTGGATGTAGGTAAATGTTAATATTGAACCCTCCCTATGCCAATGGGGAAATCCCTCCCCCAGAGCTATTGTTTTCTCCCGGGTGAGGAGTGCGAGATCCATCCCTGCTGGTAAAACACAACGATTATAACTAGTGTCTATAGCCAATGGCAATAATTGCATGCTAGAAATCTGACATGCCGGTTGTACCCAAGTTAATCTATGGATCGACTTTGGTACAATCAGTCTACCCGTGGACGGATCCAATCTCAGCTGGTCGGTGCTGAACCGGCCGGGTTTCGAACCATATATGGCCGGCTTAAGGCTCCAGGGAGAAAACGTTAAAGGTCCTGGGGCGACAGCCAACTAGCAGGTAAACCCAAGCACCATTCCGAATTGATAGAAAAAAAGCACGGTCAAACATGTAATTGGTGGAGGCTGTAGTAGTCCGAATCTGGGTCCACATTACAGTCCTTGGTAAGTTTCCAGAAAGGGTTTCAAAGATGGTGAAACAGAAATTCACAAATGCATTTAGAATTAGGATAGAAGGTTTAGTACTGGGAAACACTTTTTGAAAGATAAATAGTATATTTTATATAAAACTAGGGGAACTTTTTTCCAAAACAGGGGACAGTCCCTCGAAATTTGAGACAATGGCATACATTCATACAGAGATTTCAGAAGATGAAAATTTCTTACTAGCCAGTCATTTTTCACTCTGCGATTAATTCTGTTTTTTTAAACTGAGCAGGATATCGTCCAGTAGTAAAAGGCACACCTTCACACATGATAAATATAGGTGTAGCGGCAGACAGCAGGAAGATAAATGATCCTAGCATGCTCACTCTGCCAGCAACAGATGTCTGTTCTCAAATAGAAAGCCTCTCAGGTTCACTGTAAACCCATTAATCAGTCTGGATGAGCGAGCACTGGCAGGACACCCTGGGCCGCCTTACAAAGGGCTTTGCTGGCCGAAAAACTGGAGCGAAGAGCTGGCCAATACTACTTTACACAGACAGACAATACACAGGTTCCCTGCTTGTAACTGTCTATGTAATAGGATAATTGTTATTGTAAACAAGGCAGAGGCATCCTTTCTATTAGGTCAACTTGCACCAACCAAGAATTCACTATTGCATCAGCCATACACAAGACGTAGCATGTTTAACGTAATAAAGAAATGAAATTGGTATAAACGTTAATAAAACAAATCTGTGCTGCTAGAATATCTATATGTCTGTATTTATAAGTATACAGTATATATAACAGTAAGGGCCCATTCACACCAGCCCATTGCGATCAGTGGGGAGTCCATGAACAGATCTCGTGCTGAATTGGAGCCGAACGATACAGATGTCACTTTTGGGATATCCATGTCCATTCAAATTTGGTTTTTTTAGGTCTGAAAAAACATGACTTCTTCATTACTTTTTTTTTTTTTTTTTTTTCTTCTTTTGGAGGGTTTTCACACTTGGAGGTAATCGGATGTAATCTCCACACACACCCATTTAGATCCACCTGCCCCTAGACTAACATAGAGCTTGTGTTCAAACCTGCCAAAAAAGCCCAAAAAACTGATCAGTGGATCAGATCAAGACCGCCCATGTGAAAGGAGCCTAAAAACAGTAGATGGGTAATATGAGCGGACCTGGGATCCGCCTGGAGCCTGGTTAACTCCGGTCAGCTTGGGCCGGTCTGTGAAGGGTCAGTTCTGCTTACCAAAACTGGCCCACTGGGCGCTTAAAGCTCAACTCTAAAATGTGCTGGCCCCACTATAGGGTAAAGTGGTAAACTTGTTTTTTATTTTAGGGGGGGGGGGGGGGAAATGTTCTACTTACCTGCAGTGTTTTTTTTTTTTTTTTTTTTTTTTTTTTGTTTTGTTTTTCAAAAAGCTGCCCCAAACCTCCTCTTCTGGGGTTCCCCGCTGGCACTCTCTGATCCTCTTCTCTTAATGCCCCCAAAGCAAACTACAGGATTTGATGGACAGCAGTAGGAGTGAATGGCTCTCGCTTCTGCCAGAACCTCCTGTGAATCCAGGAAGAGAGGAGGAGAGCTGCTGCAGCTGGGCACAGCACTAGAGAGAAAAGACTCCGGTAAGTATGTCTGGGGGGGCTGGGGAAAGCTGCTATTGCATTAGGTTAAAAAGCCTTTGCTTTTAGAACCACTTAAGGCAGAACTTTCCCCAAAAGGGGTGGTTCTGCTTTTCCTTCCCTTCTCTTGTATATTTGGAGTTTTTTTTTTTTTTTTTGTTTTTTTTAAGGGGGAACAGGTACCTGATTTTGACGGGTACCTTTCATACTTCCGGCCGGATCATTGCGGTGCATGCGTAGTGGACAGCTGGCTGTTAATGCTGCAATTCGTCAGTCGTCTGCCCACACTTAAGATGCTAGCGTCTGGACCTGAAGACTGGCAAAGAGCTGGGTTGGGTGAGGACACTGGATTCTGGGACAGGCAAGTGTGTGTATGTTTAAAAGTCAACAGCCATAGTATTTGTAGCTGCTGACTTCACCCGGTCTTCCCCCTGGGTTCATGGGCTGTGGCAGCTTGAATGGCTGAGCTGCGATGATGTCGCTCCCGTGCATGCCAGTGTTTACTGCACAGGGCTCTGAAGGAAGGGCATGAGTATGCCCTTCAGAGCGCATGCGCTGGTGATATCACCAGCTGCTGCTCACTGGAGTATCTCCTAAACGATGCACATTCAGGAGATATTCATTTTACCTACAGATGAGCTTTATTATAAGCTTACCTGTAAGTAAAATATGACTATAAATGACCTTATGCATTCATGAAGTTGAATATCCAGATCTGGCAGATTTTTCAAAGCCAGATGTGGCCAAATTTTATAAAAATGAGGATGCATCACATGGTGTGATAACTGTATACAGATTGAGACATGAAAGTCTCTTCAAAGAGTGACGTATAAAACTGAAAACAGAACTCCAGTCTGCAACAGTCTATATTTTATATTCCCTGCATGTTGTGCAGCTTTCTTCCCTTATTTCAAACAGACCATTCATTTCAACAAAATAAAGGTTAGAAGTGCGTTTAACATATTTATTTGCCGCATGGCCATTTTAAAGCCCAACTCCAGCCAAGTTTTTTATTTATTGTTCTTTGTCCCCAGTAGTGAGGTTTCCACTCTTCCAGTCTAACATGCTGGAAAGATTGTCAGTAGGATGGGAACTACAGAACAACCGCCACAAAATGAATGCAGCTATCAAAACTTGACAGACCCTTTCCACTCTACTGAAAAGTTTTTAAGTAGTAATAAGTATAAAGCCTAGTACTCACAGGCTGAATGTCGGGCCTACATTTGGCCCATGTGTACACCAGCGGTCCGACAGAAGGCAGCCATTCCCAGACGTAGCCTTTTTATGGGGAAACGCGTCGGAAGGAGCTGTGACGTGATTATTGTCCGGGTCTGCTGTTGATACAGCGGTTGCGTTATCCTCTCTACTGCTTCATTGATTTTACTTTGTTGGAGATGCAATACTGAGAACAATAAACCCTTAAGTTTTACACATCACACCTTCCTTTTGCTTTAATCTGTAACCTGGATTGAGTGTGAGGTGTATTGCGGGTTTGGAAAATTGGATGCGGAGCTGGGATGCCAATCGTCAGGCTTCTGATCCATCTGTCACAGAGGTAGGCATATCCCACGGACAAAGCTACACACAAGATACCTCGGGCTTAACATGAGCTCCTATAACTTTGTGATCATGTGGATCTGGTAAAAGGCACATTTCATTATTATTACACTGGTGGAACACAGATTTATTTTCATCTTTGTCACTGGGAGCGGTGCACTGTGCTTTTTCCTGTTGGAATACGACGTGAACATACATCTCGAATATGGACACCTGATTACTATTGGTATTTACTTATCTGTTGGAATTATTCAGTATTTGGTCACAATATATTTAGATTTATTTTTTTATTGAACATTTATCACAGACAGCTCAATTTTTTTATATTGTTTAGCACATTCTGGTTTATTTCCTGTATTCAGGGAATCGTAAAAAGCACAGCAGTCTATTTTAAAAATTCTTTGTGTAGCGCAAGATCATATGTGTGTGTGTATGTGTATAGATAGATATACTCATACCTATGACCTGCTTATAAAAGAGCTCTTTTACCTGTTTGTATTTCTAGTAATCCAGTTCTGAGAATTACACAGCTGTGCTATACAGCCACCAAGTTGATACTCCTTCCCAAGCTGCCCTCCCCCTCTTTATGAGTACATGTAACCATTTGGGCAGATGAATGTCAGCATTAGGGGACTGGCTGGCACAGGCATATCTGCAGCACTGAAATACTGGTCCCATACATGTGAAAGCAGTGCCAGTGAGGGACACGCACATAAGTGTCTATAACCTTTAACTCTGTGTTTGTTTTTGTTTTGGAGGTAATTTAAGTTTTGCCCACGCATGGGTTTCCCTGTTACTGCCATGGACATGAAGGTTATGTCTGCGCAGAAATGCTCTCAGCAGGCTGGCTCAATACAGTAACCCTTATGCCATTGCTTTGTCACAGGTTGTAAGTGTATGGTTGCTTCAGTGACCAAAAACTCCCAGCCACCTGGTGACCAGGACTGCTTGTAATATTGTGAATGTAAACACATCCATTCATAAAAAAATTTACATTCCCTCACACCACCGTCTCTGCTGCCCGCCAGCCGCTGCGGCTTTTACATGCCAGGGATGACACTGGCTCGTTTTTTTTTTTTTTTTCTTGCCAGTCTCATCGTTTGCTTTTATTGCAGATAGAAATCAGGGAAATCGGTAATCATTACTTTAAAGCTGAATCGGAAATGCTCATTTTATATTGTAGGGGTGTCAGGGTGGGGAGTAGACCAATGACTCTGTCTTCAGCACAAAGGGGAGAGACATCAGGGTTCTGTTACCCTGACCCTGATAACTCAATAAAAGGGACCTACCTTTGCAAGTGTGTTGGCACCAGGCATTTTATTTCTTAGTGTAGGAACAGTAGTTTAGTGTGTTATGGCACACACACATAAGGCTGCCAACACACCCCATGCATGCAAAAACTTACAGGGCCTATTTTCATCATTGTAGTATGTTCAGAATGAATGTGTTATCAATGCACCCTAACATGCTTAAAAAAACGCACAACACTTGAATGGCACCGCTCTGTTCTGTGGCACATGCCTTGCTGTGCATTGCAGTAACATGCAGTAAAATGTGTTTTATCACACAATACAATGCACTAGCGTGAATGGGCTTTTATGAGCTCATTTAAGGCAAAATGACCGAATCTGTGAATAGTCATGAAGTTGAATATCCAGATCTGGCATAGTCGTTTCCAGGGCCATTGAATTGGCGATTGTAGGAGACTGATGCCAAGTCAAATTCATGTACTGCAGGTCATTTAATGATTTACAGGCACTCCTCAAAATTAATTACAAGCGATAGGCGATTTATGCTGGTGAAGTGTAGACCTTTTTTATTTACCCAGCGAATTTACAGTGGTGATCATTATTGTAGTGTATATATACCGCCAGATGCGGATACTGCAGTGGCTCTGGATATTTTGTCACATCTCCTAGGCAAGTATCAATGTGCACATCCTGATGGGGTTTTGGTAGTTGCAGGTGATTTCAATAAAGCAAATTTGAGGGCTGCGCAGCCAAAACGACATCAGTTTATAAAATGTGCTGCTTGAGGTGAAAATACATTGAATATGGTTCATTCTAATTTTAAGCAGGCCTACAGAGCCATTCCACTATCCCATCTGGGTCAGTCAGACAACCTTTCTTTATTCCTTATTCCAGAATATATTCCTATCAGGCAGAAAATAGCTCCAGAGTGAAAAATAAGCAGCGTTTGGCCAGAGGTCTGTCTCTCACGGCTACAGGGTTATTTAGAAAGAACAAATTGGGAGATATTTGAGCAACAGGATTTAGATCTTTATAGAGAAACCGTTCTGGACTATATAAAAACTTGTGGACAATGTTACTGAGGATACAGATAAAGGATAAGTACAGCGCTGCTACAGAGATGCTAAAAAAATATATTATACAGTAAGCAGCTAACACACCTCTAAGACAAAGAAGTAAAAAATTCAGCAGATATATATATAGTGTAGCGCTATGTGTATGGGTAGGTCAAGGTGAGATGTTAGAATCGAGCCATCTAGCAATGGCCAGAAAACAAACAAAAAATTAATTTGAAAAGGTGAATTAAAAAAGGAATTTGGTTGCACAAATACAAAATCATATATAGAGCATAATGAGATACACCTGTGAAAACAAAAAACACAATATAAATCACTTAAATAAAGTCCATGTAAATAAGATGTGTCCTTGATGGAAATCAAAAAAGCCACCACCAACAGTCTCTGAGGGTAAGTTGATGAGGGCAGCAACAGGGTGTTACTGGTGGGTGAAACAGAGGAACACCAAATCCAATGTGACGTCTATGTATGTGTCAGAACCACCACCATAACATCTGAGGAGGCTTACCGGACGTAGAGGACTTGGAAAGACATACGTCTTGCAAGTCACAAAAAGCTTGTTTAGCCACCGGGGCTAGCAGGGTGAAAACATCAGGTATCCAAAACTTCAATAAGTGAGGAGGGAAGATCTGTAGGCAGCTTCAACCGTCCAGAGGTATCAGCAGACCATCCGGATGTATAATTGGAACCATGAGAGAAAGAAGACTCACATGGCGTGATATCGTTTTAAAAGGCATGCATTTATTAAAACATTAAAAGAAAAGCACTCACATGGTATACGATCATAAACAGCTTAAATGGTATCGGACGCGGTGATCATAGGAGGTCCACCCAACATGTTTCGGTTAATCAACCTTCATCTGGGGTGTGGACCCCCCTATTTCACCGCTATTTAAAGTAAAAATGACCCCCACTGGAAGTGTCACAACCCAGGAAGTGACCTAATGATGTCACTTCCGGTACTCGAATTTGTGTATATAGACTATGTGTGATGTGTTTTTACACCGAAAATCGTAGTTTATATAGCAATGATCTCAGCATCAGGGTCACAAGTGAGTGTAGACTTAAAATTTAAAAAAATTTAAAAAATAGCTGAGATTGTGGCCGGGCGATCCGGAAGTGTTTAACATGGAGATCCAAGCCTCCTTCTCAGTACAGCCAGATTCGATAGGACGGAGCGTCGTCTCGCTCCGCCCCCTCTGATCGGCTGGATATTGGGGATGTGCGCAGTAGCGGAAGAGGAAGTCCGCCGCCGCACCAGAGTCCGCCCACCGCCGCCGCACCCAAGGTCCGCCCACATCTATGCTCATATTACTAAAACCAAGCCTCTCATTCACAACATATGAACTTCCTGTGTAGGGAGCCATATTTGGACAGAGAAAAACCGGAAATAGATCCCAGCACTCTGGTGGTGAAAGGCAGTGTCAGCAAAGGTGGTAAAAAAGAAACCTATGCCTTAAGTCAAAAAATATGTTTGGCGGAAGTCCAAAAAGGGTTGATGCAGTGTCGAGTGGGGACAAAATTTAATAGGGGCTGGTTAATAGGATAGTAACGCTACCAATGAAGGGCATCTCATACAAATTAACCATGCATATGAAAAAACCAACAGTAAAACCTGTATAAAAATTAGTAACATTTATCATATGAGAACTAAATCCACCAATAATGAGATTTGATGTTAGAGTCACAGTAACGGGTAACTATAAAAAAATCTTCGAAAAATTACAATATACAAGGTAAAATAAGTAAATGGGTGAAAACACCTAAAAATAAATTATAAAAGCATATTGGAGAGAAAAGAATCACGATAATAGTGGTTATGCCTGATTAATAAATGAATTGACGTCCCACTCCACGTTAATCCCTTGCGGGAAGTGGGAACCCAACTCGTAAATCCAGTAGGTCTCCAACCTAGAGAGCCCCCTAAGTGTTGACCCCCCCCCCGCCAGGGGGCCACATATTTGTCAATAATAAGGAACTGTGTGCCCTTGGGGTTTCGATCGTGGAACTCCCTATAGTGACGGGGCACGGTGTGTTTCGTACTACCTGCCTTAATTAAATTAATATGTTCAGAAACACGCGTGGTAAAGGACCTGATTGTCCGTCCCACATACTGCTTGCCACAGGGGCAAGTCAGAAGGTAGACTACCCCCGTCGTGGCGCATGTACAAAACTGTTTTATTTTGTGAGTACGACCATTTACCCTAGAAGAAAAAGTATAACTAGTGCGTCTCCCACTAATATTAAACTGACAAACTAAGCATTTTTTGCAAGGGTGGAAACCAATCAGATTGTGAAAAAAAGAGGGTTTGGTTGGAGGGTTGACCACATTGGGTGCCAACTTGTTGCGGAGGGATGGAGCTCCTCTGAAAACTAGCTTAGGAATGTCGGGCAATCTGGGGCCCAAAATCTTGTCAGTTTTCAAAACATCCCAATGATGTTCAAAGATCCTTCTGATATATTTATGTTGGATGGAGAAGGATGTCATGAAAGACCATTTAAAGTCCTCGTTGACTTGCTTGGGTTTATCTTCTAAAAGGGATTGACGATCCACTAAACCAGCGCCATCAATTTCCCTATCTAGGTCTGAAAGTTTATACCTTTTTTTCACAATCTGATTGGTTTCCACCCTTGCAAAAAATGCTTAGTTTGTCAGTTTAATATTGGGAGACGCACTAGTTATACTTTTTCTTCTAGGGTAAATGGTCGTACTCACAAAATAAAACAGTTTTGTACATGCGCCACGACGGGGGTAGTCTACCTTCTGACTTGCCCCTGTGGCAAGCAGTATGTGGGACGGACAATCAGGTCCTTTACCACGCGTGTTTCTGAACATATTAATTTAATTAAGGCAGGTAGTACGAAACACACCGTGCCCCGTCACTATAGGGAGTTCCACGATCGAAACCCCAAGGGCACACAGTTCCTTATTGACAAATATGTGGCCCCCTGGCGGGGGGGGTCAACACTTAGGGGGCTCTCTAGGTTGGAGACCTACTGGATTTACGAGTTGGGTTCCCACTTCCCGCAAGGGATTAACGTGGAGTGGGACGTCAATTCATTTATTAATCAGGCATAACCACTATTATCGTGATTCTTTTCTCTCCAATATGCTTTTATAATTTATTTTTAGGTGTTTTCACCCATTTACTTATTTTACCTTGTATATTGTAATTTTTCGAAGATTTTTTATAGTTACCCGTTACTGTGACTCTAACATCAAATCTCATTATTGGTGGATTTAGTTCTCATATGATAAATGTTACTAATTTTTATACAGGTTTTACTGTTGGTTTTTTCATATGCATGGTTAATTTGTATGAGATGCCCTTCATTGGTAGCGTTACTATCCTATTAACCAGCCCCTATTAAATTTTGTCCCCACTCGACACTGCATCAACCCTTTTTGGACTTCCGCCAAACATATTTTTTGACTTAAGGCATAGGTTTCTTTTTTACCACCTTTGCTGACACTGCCTTTCACCGCCAGAGTGCTGGGATCTATTTCCGGTTTTTCTCTGTCCAAATATGGCTCCCTACACAGGAAGTTCATATGTTGTGAATGAGAGGCTTGGTTTTAGTAATATGAGCATAGATGTGGGCGGACCTTGGGTGCGGCGGCGGTGGGCGGACTCTGGTGCGGCGGCGGACTTCCTCTGCCGCTACTGCGCACATCCCCAATATCCAGCCGATCAGAGGGGGCGGAGCGAGACGACGCTCCGTCCTATCGAATCTGGCTGTACTGAGAAGGAGGCTTGGATCTCCATGTTAAACACTTCCGGATCGCCCGGCCACAATCTCAGCTATTTTTTAAATTTTTTTAAATTTTAAGTCTACACTCACTTGTGACTCTGATGCTGAGATCATTGCTATATAAACTACGATTTTCGGTGTAAAAACACATCACACATAGTCTATATACACAAATTCGAGTACCGGAAGTGACATCATTAGGTCACTTCCTGGGTTGTGACACTTCCAGTGGGGGTCATTTTTACTTTAAATAGCGGTGAAATAGGGGGGTCCACACCCCAGATGAAGGTTGATTAACCGAAACATGTTGGGTGGACCTCCTATGATCACCGCGTCCGATACCATTTAAGCTGTTTATGATCGTATACCATGTGAGTGCTTTTCTTTTAATGTTTTAATAAATGCATGCCTTTTAAAACGATATCACGCCATGTGAGTCTTCTTTCTCTCATGGTTCCAATTATACATCCGGATGGTCTGCTGATACCTCTGGACGGTTGAAGCTGCCTACAGATCTTCCCTCCTCACTTATTGAAGTTTTGGATACCTGATGTTTTCACCCTGCTAGCCCCGGTGGCTAAACAAGCTTTTTGTGACTTGCAAGACGTATGTCTTTCCAAGTCCTCTACGTCCGGTAAGCCTCCTCAGATGTTATGGTGGTGGTTCTGACACATACATAGACGTCACATTGGATTTGGTGTTCCTCTGTTTCACCCACCAGTAACACCCTGTTGCTGCCCTCATCAACTTACCCTCAGAGACTGTTGGTGGTGGCTTTTTTGATTTCCATCAAGGACACATCTTATTTACATGGACTTTATTTAAGTGATTTATATTGTGTTTTTGTTTTCACTTTTTCACAGGTGTATCTCATTATGCTCTATATATGATTTTGTATTTGTGCAACCAAATTCCTTTTTTAATTCACCTTTTCAAATTAATTTTTTGTTTGTTTTCTGGCCATTGCTAGATGGCTCGATTCTAACATCTCACCTTGACCTACCCATACACATAGCGCTACACTATATATATATCTAATGTTACTGAGGATGAAAGCATTTGGGTATTTTCAAATCAGAAACCCTGGAAGACTAAAGAAATAGTCTTCTTATGCCCCGTACACACAGTCGGACTTTGTTCGGACATTCCGACAACAAAATCCTAGGATTTTTTCCGACGGATGTTGGCTCAAACTTGTCTTGCATACACACGGTCACACAAAGTTATCGGAAAATCCGTTCGTTCTAAACGCGGTGACGTAAAACACGTACGTCGGGACTATAAACGGGGCAGTGGCCAATAGCTTTCATCTCTTTATTTATTCTGAGTAGGGGTGCAACGGATCAAAAAACTCACGGTTCGGATCGTTCCTCGGATCAGGAGTCACGGTTCGGATCATTTTGGGATCAACAAAAAAAAAATCTCCCCCACTGTAATATCCATAATCTCCCTATTGGCAGAGTATTGCAGGGTATTGGCGGGTATATTGGCAGAGTATTGTCAGGGCATTGCAGAGTATTGTCAGGGCATTGCAGAGTATTGTCACTGCTACCATCAGATCTCTCCCCTCCACTGTACAGATCAGTACACAGAGGGGAGAGAGGAACCGGCGTCATAACATGACGCCGGTTTGTTACAACTGATCGCTCCGTCATTTGACGGAGCGATCACGTGCTAAAAGGCCGTCGGGTGTACCAAGATGGCCGCCGCTCCGGAGCTAGGCCGAAGCCGTGGCCTTTCCTATGGCCGAGGCCACAGAGCGCTCCGCAGATCACAGGTGTCCCGTACGGATCAACCTCCGCGGATCGGATCAACCTCCGCGGATCGGATCACGGATCGATGACGATCCGTTGCACCCCTAATTCTGAGCATGCATGGCACTTTGTCCGTCGGATTTGTGTACACACGATCGGAATTTCCGACAACGGATTTTGTTGTTTTGTTTTCCGTCGGAAAATCCGACTGTGTGTACGGGGCATTAGAGAACAGAATAGAGCATTCAGGGTCAGAGATAAAGCAATGTATAGTTTTGCAAGAGCTGATCTGAGAAGAGGCATAAAAGAAGCCAAATTAGCCTATAAAAAGAAAATTGAGGACTATTTTAATGGAAAAGATGCAAGGGAGGGCTTGAGGGGGTATGTAGTATTTCGCACAACATAGAGGAACTACAAAAACGGAAGGGAATTGTAGTACTTCACTGGTTGAAGAATTAAACAGGTTCTTCACGCGGCTTGAGGTTGTGTTACCAAACCAGGATATGGGGTGTTCTTTTGGTCCAGGAAACTGACTCGCTATACAGGAATATGAGGTGAGGCAGGCGTT
Organism: Lithobates septentrionalis; assembly: GCA_037952835.1. Taxonomy (NCBI): domain Eukaryota; kingdom Metazoa; phylum Chordata; class Amphibia; order Anura; family Ranidae; genus Lithobates; species Lithobates septentrionalis. The sequence goes on from JBBDGP010002141.1 coordinate 1,849,578, forward strand.
TAAGGCTATAAATACAAAGAAATCGTCAGGTCCAGACGGAATGCCATGGAGAGTAGTTAAGGCCTGTGCTGATCAATTGGCTGGAGTCTTCGCCAAGATCTTTAATACATCACTATCATCTGCTGTTGTTCCGGCATGTTTAAAATTGGCCACTATTATTAAAATTCAAAAAAAATCAACTGTGGGAAGTTCAGATGATTATAGACCAATAGCACTGACCTCAGTACTAATGAAGTGCTTTGAAAGGTTGGTCTTGAAATATATCAAAACTAGATTACCAGGTAGTTTAGATCCTTATTAGTTTGCGTATAGGGCAAATAGAAGCACAGAAGAGGCAATAGCTTTAGCGCTGCATGGGCCACTTAGTCATCTGGAGCAGTCGGGAAACTACATAAGGATGTTTATAGATTACAGCGCTGCCTTAATACCATCATTCTAGATCAGTTGGTTGAAAAAATGCAAAATTTGGATTTGCCGCCCTTTATTTGTTTTTGGATAAGGGATTTTTTGGTCCATCGCTCACAGGTGGTGAAATTGGATACGTTTGTTTCTTCCAATCGAGCAATAAGTACTGGAGCACCGCAGGTTTGTGTGTTAAAGTCCCTTTCTCTATGCGCTGTACACATATGACTGCACCCCCTATTATGAGACCAATAGTATAGTTAAGTTTGCCGATGACACTACCGTAATTGGTTGTATCACTGGAGACGATGAGGAGCAATACAGGAGAGAGGTTGATAGGATAGTGGAATGGTGTACAGCGAATAACCTGATCCTAAACACAGGGCAAACAGGAACTGATTGTAGATTTCTGAAGGAACAGGCCTGAACCAGCACCACTTTTTATTAAAGGCGTGTGCGTGGAGCGGGTTTCTACATTTAAGTTTTTGGGAACATGCATTTCTGAAAACTTATCGTGGACAATCGGTGTTAAAGCCATTATTAAGAAATCACAACAGTGTTTATATTTTTTGCGACTCCTTAGGAAGAATGGCTTGGGAAGGAAGGTACTAGAGACCTTCTATCGCTCTGCCATTGAGTACATTAATGTATTGTATTCTAGTTTGGTATCCTAGTTGTACGCAGGCAGATAAAAATGCTCTGAGAGAGGTTTGAACAGCGCAGAAAATTTGTAGGGTGTGAACTTGTTTCTCTAGAAGAAATAAGAGACTCGTTGCCTTTTGTAGAGCAGGAAAAATAGTGAGACCCCAAGACTCATCCTGGTTGTCATTTCTTTGACTGTATTGCCATCTGGGAGACGTTTTAGGGTGATTAAAAAAAAAAGGACAAATTTAAAGAGTTTCTTTCCCAGGGCTATTAAGGCTATCGGTGCAGGAATAAAATGAAAGAGGTCACATAGTCTTATTTATTGCCTTGTTTCGTTTTTAATACAAGGACACTTTTTTTATCCTTTTATAATACAGGGATATATATATATATATATATATATATATATATATATATATATATATATATATATATATATATATATATATATATATATATATATATATATATATATATATATATTTTTTTTTTTTTTTTTGATTGGATATAATTAAATCCTGTGTAGTAAATGCATGGTTGAGAATTGTGTAATTGTATGAATGTGTGAAATAAAAATGTAATTTCATTGTGAATGTGTTTTCTACAATGACAATAATTCTCATTTTCTGTAGGTTTCTTCTTGGGCTGCTTTCACACTGAGCAGTTTTTAAAGCGCTTTTAGGTTTAAAAAAAAAAAAAAAAAAAAGCGTAAGAAAAGCTATAGGAAAAAAGCACCCCTTTAAATTCTATGTATATCTTCACACTTCTGTATCGATGTAAAAACTCCTGCTTGCTGCATTTTTGGTGCATATTTGGTAAGTAAAAAAAAAAAGCGACAAAAATGCTTTGAAAATACGTCAAAAAGACACCTGTGTTGCGTTTTTGATGCAGTTTTTGAGTCACATGTCCTGTGAAAAACACGCAGAAAAGTATATATGTGTTCTTTATCATGTTTTTTGCTGCAGGTCAGTGTGAAAGTAGCCTAAGTTGAATTTGTATGAAAGTTTGGAACGGGTACATTTTTTTTTATTTTTTTATTTTTTTTTTTTTTAGTGCGACTGAAGCCAAAAAAAAAAAATGTTATGTTTTTTTTTTTTTTTGGCTAGCATAGGGAAGGATTAATACCCCTGTAACATTTTTTTTTTTTGCTGTCTGTGCCCCTGTTCATAAGATTTCACCTCGTTTTCTGTCCTGTGACAATTGGATGGAAAATTTTGGGTTGTCATGGAAACAAGGATTGGTGATAAAGCTTCAGTAGAGACACCTTTGTTCCCATTATAACTTTTTTGAGTGAATTTCCGTTCCTGGGGGTGTAGATTTCCTCTCACATCCCTCTAAGTATGAGTTGTATGTAAGTTGGGGACTGCCTGTACTATTGAACACAGAGCTGCAATAATTTAGTTCTTTATAACCACCTGAAGCTTCTCTATAAAGTGGAAGAAACGCTTAAATGTAAGTATTCTTAAAAATGATCCCTCCTCCACCTCTGTGTCTTGGAGCACTTGATAACGACTGAATTCCAGGAGCTGTTGCATCACCCATAGACTCCCATACCCTCCCTCTCCCCTGCAGCAGCTGCTTACTGACCCAGGGGAGCATGACTGGCCTGAGGAGGATTAAAAATAGGCAAGTGTGTGTGTGTGTATATATATATATATATATATATATATATATATATATATATATATATATATATATATATATATATATATATATATATATATATATATATATGTATGTGTATATATATATATATGTGTGTGTGTGTATATATGTATGTATATATATATATATATATTTATATATATTTAGTGTGTATATGTTAGGTAGGATGAAGGGGGAGGGAGCATTTTTAAGAATCTGGTCTGAAAATGACCACTGTATTGCCACTAAGCCCCGGTTCACACTGAGGCAGCGCGACTGCCTCAGGCGACCTGGACACGACAGGGGCGGCGACTTGCAAAACGACTTCTATATAGAAGTCTATGCAAGTCGCCCCCAAAGTAATACAGGAACCTTTTTCTAAGTCGGAGCGACTTGCGTCGCTCTGATTAGAACGGTTCCATTGTACAGAACGGGACGCGACTTGTCAGGCGGCTAGGTCGCCTGACAAGTCGTCCTAGTGTGAACCGACCCGGAAGAGAATATGGAATTACAGTTTTTTGGTCATCACCAGCTTTTTTTACAGCACTGCCAATTTGTAAGGCAGCAACTTTGTTCATAGAGAGCTGCTGTAACTCGATACTAAACACAATTTAGGAGATATGCCCCTAATTAAACTTCCTAAATAACCCTTATGCAGTGATATCTACTTAAAGTATTCTCCACTGCTCAATTTATGCTACTGGTAATTCTCAGAACCTTTCAGACGGTTTATGACTTCCTTGGCCCAATGTACTGGTAGAAAGATAGCTGTTGCAGTCCAGCTTTGCACTGTGATCTTGTATGAGATGTCTGCTTTAATTTATTTGTTCTGGTTCAGAGGCCTGTGGCTCGCGTTACATGTCTCCATCACTGACGTTTCGATTATTTCTTTAAAATTAATAACATTTTAGACATGTCTAGGGGGCTTTGGGCTTGCACTGGGCAGGGTGCAGAATAACAAAGCTTCATTTCCTCTGAAAATTCCTTAGATTCTGAAATGGTGTACGTTAGTCCTCCATGCACAAGATACTTTGATCTCCCAACAATGGTATGCAGTTTAACATCATGTTGATATCATTGACTTTGTAACTAAAAAAAAAATGAGTTTGTTAAAATGTCTAGCAAGAATGCTGTACTTTTTTTTTTTTTTCTCCTAAATTCCATCTCTTTATAAATGTTGGAAATACTGTAAGCTCTGCTTATTCTTATGTCCATGAAAGTGAATAACTATCTTGCTGGACGCAGTCTACATCCAGGGCTGATCACTTGCATGTGATCGTTGCATTAGCCGTTCCATGCAAGGGGCTGCGATTGGCTATGGGAGTCGGCAGCCACCCATTGCTTTCAAAGGGGCTGCCTACCACAGCTAATTGCTGGGAACTGCTGCTGGGGTTCTTGCACATTGCCAAGTGAGAATTTAACCTTGAACTTCATTTTCGGTAGAAAAAAAAGTTGGCAAATAAAAAAATGTATACATTTGCAACACAAGTCATCTTGTAATTGAATGTTATTAAAAATTTGTTCTCAATCTGCAGCTTTGTAATTTTCTGTAATGAAATATGGCTACCTGGAGGCATTCTGTACATAGATGGTGCTCAGAACACCCCCATGTCCTGCTTTTGTAATTGGCTTACTGATTTTCCCAGAAGTCTGCAATATAATACAAATCTGATTTTTTTGGAATCCCCTGCAAGAAAATGTCATTTTTGGTGAGCTACTCTCAAAAAAGGAAATCGCGTCTAAAGGGATGCAGACCCAGCAGCCTTCATTAGAGCCCTGCAGGTGCAGCAGCTGACTGATAATTTTAAACCACTCCCATACATATTTACATTGCATATGGACACAAACACAGCCATTCCTTCAGAATAACAAAAGGTCGGTCTCTGCAACAAAGTTTGTTATAATCCTTGCAATGCACATTGATCACCCAGGGGAAGTTCCTCTTTAGAGAAAACAGATATAGAAATCTGTAGGTTGCCATTGCTGAATTTTAATCTAATGGTGTTTTGTTGATTGGTGTTATACCAAATGCTAATTCTCTGACTGTAATATTCAAACCTGCTGACCCTAAACTAGAATGCAACAGTAGGGGGCCCATTCACGCCACTTAGGTTAAAGCGGGGGTTCACCACACCGCCAAAAAAAAAAAAATATTAAAAGCCAGCAGCTACAAATACTGCAGCTGCTGACTTTTTTAATACATTGCCACTTACCTGTCCCGGGGTCTAGCGATGTCGGCAGGGGACGCCGAGAACCCGCTCGGTTCTCGGCAGCTGCCGCCGCCATCCTAGGTGAGGGAATCAGGAAGTGAAGCGTTGCGGCTTCACTTCCCGGTTCCCTACTGCGCATGCGTGAGTCGCGCTGCGCGTCCCTAGTGGTCCCCGCTCTCTGCTGGGAGCTGTGTGTTCCCAGCAGACAGCGCGGTCGGGACGGGAAGAGGCATAGACTCCCATGGGAGTCTATGCCGGAAGTGGGTGCAAATACCTGTCTTTGACAGGTATCTGCACCCCCCCCTCCCCCCTGAAAGGTGACAAATGTGACACCGGAGGGGGGGAGGGTTCCGAAAAGCGGAAGTTCAATTTTTGTGTGGAACTCCGCTTTAACGCTTGTTAACATGCATTGTATTCAGGCAGTCCATTAATTTTAAATAAATGTGAACATGTTGCCTAATTCACCCCAACGGACCTGTAATATGTTTTGGGTTTTGCAGTGCAATCAACAATAGTGTGTTACCTTGTGCCCTGCCATGCATAGGCTGTTTTTAAAGATTAGTTGTGGCAGATCTGCAGTTGGGAATAGTTATGGTAGATCTGCAGTTGGGAATAGTTATGGTAGATCTACAGTTGGGAATAGTTATGGTAGATCTACAGTTGGGAATAGTTATGGTAGATCTACAGTTGGGAATAGTTATGGTAGATCTGCAGTTGGGAATGGTTATGGTAGATCTGCAGTTGGGAATGGTTATGGTAGATCTGCAGTTGGGAATGGTTATGGTAGATCTGCAGTTGGGAATAGTTATGGTAGATCTGCAGTTGGGAATAGTTATGGTAGATCTGCAGTTGGGAATAGTTATGGTAGATCTGCAGTTGGGAATAGTTATGGTAGATCTGCAGTTGGGAATGGTTATGGTGGATCTGCAGTTGGGAATGGTTATGGTAGATCTGCAGTTGGGAATGGTTATGGTGGATCTGCAGTTGGGAATGGTTATGGTAGATCTGCAGTTGGGAATGGTTATGGTAGATCTGCAGTTGGGAATGGTTATGGTGGATCTGCAGTTGGGAATGGTTATGGTAGATCTGCAGTTGGGAATAGTTATGGTAGATCTGCAGTTGGGAATGGTTATGGTAGATCTGCAGTTGGGAATAGTTATGGTAGATCTGCAGTTGGGAATGGTTATGGTAGATCTGCAGTTGGGAATGGTTATGGTAGATCTGCAGTTGGGAATGGTTATGGTAGATCTGCAGTTGGGAATAGTTATGGTAGATCTGCAGTTGGGAATGGTTATGGTAGATCTGCAGTTGGGAATGGTTATGGTAGATCTGCAGTTGGGAATGGTTATGGTAGATCTGCAGTTGGGAATAGTTATGGTAGATCTGCAGTTGGGAATGGTTATGGTAGATCTGCAGTTGGGAATGGTTATGGTAGATCTGCAGTTGGGAATGGTTATGGTAGATCTGCAGTTGGGAATGGTTATGGTAGATCTGCAGTTGGGAATAGTTATGGTAGATCTGCAGTTGGGAATGGTTATGGTAGATCTGCAGTTGGGAATGGTTATGGTAGGTCTGCAGTTGGGAATGGTTATGGTAGATCTGCAGTTGGGAATCGAAAGTGTAAATGATACACAGAACTTTGTATTGGATGAGAGAGCTGGTGATCTATAGATATCCTAAAGCTATCAGGTAAACCATTATAACTTGAGATGCATTTTTTTTCTCTGAGCCCCATATTACTTAAGTTTGTAGGATCATACCATGAGACTCTGCTGGTTTAAACCCAGGGGAACATTTGGCTGATCAGTCTGTGGTCATCTGTTGACTATGGATTCATTTTGTTAGCACATATTTTGCTTCTCCTGAAGCTTCACTTTCCTCATATCAATATAACCTTTGGGCTCAGTTCACATATGCAAATTGGATGCATTTTGAACCGCATCTGACTTACATGACATGAAATAACGTTGATTTCAATTGAAACTGTTAACATATATGCGTTGCATCTGCAGTGCAAGTTTAAAAAGAGTCCTGTGCGTTTTCTGAGCACTGCAGTCCGGTTCAGGTACGAATTCCAGGCTCATTCAGTTCTATGGGAACGCTTCTGAATAGCACAAAGTTACATAGTAGGTGAGTCTGAAAAAAGACACAAGTCCATCAAGTCTAACCTATGTGTGTGATTATGTGTCAGTATTAAATTGTATATCCCTGTATGTTGCAGTCGTTCAGGTGCTTATCTAATAGTTTCTTGAAACTATCAATGCCTCCCGCTGAGACCACCACCTGTGGACGGGAATTCTACATCCTTGCCGCTCTTACAGTAAAGAACCCTCTAGGTAGTTTAAGGTTGAACCTCCTTTTCTTCTAATTTTAATGAGTGGCCACATCTCTTGTTAAACTCCCTTCCACAAAAAAGTTTTATCCCTATTGTGGGGTCACCAGTACAGTATTTGTAAATTGAAATCATATCCCCTCTCAAGCGTCTCTTCTCCAGAGAGAATAAGTTCAGTGCTCGCAACCTTTCCTCGTAACTAATATCGTCCAGACCCTTTATTAGCTTTGTTGCCCTTCTTTGTACTCAGTCCATTTCTAGTACATCCTTCCTGAGGACTGGTGCCCAGAACTGGACAGCACACTCTAGGTGCAGCCGGACCAGAGTCTTGTAGAGCGGGAGAATTATCGTTTTATCTCTGGAGTTGATCCCCTTTTTAATGCATGCCAATATTGTTTGCATTGTTAGCAGCAGCTTGGCATTGCATGCCATTGCTATGCCTATAATCTACTAGGACCCCCAGGTCCTTTTCCATTCTAGATTCCCTCAGAGGTTCTCACCCCAGTGTATAGATTGCATTTATATTTTTGCCACCCAAATGCATTATTTAACATTTTTCAAGGTAAACCTCATTTGCCATGTAGTTGCCCACCCCATTAATTTGTTCAGATCTTTTTGCAAGGTTTCCACATCCTGCGGGGACGTTATTGCCCTGCTTAGCTTGGTATCCTACGCAAATACGGAGATTGAACTGTTTACCCCATCCTCCAGGTTGTTTATGAACAAATTTTAAATAGGATTGGTCTCAGCACAGAACCCTGGGGGACCCCACTACCCACCCCTAACCTTTCCGAGTACTCCCCATTTATCGCCACCCTCTGAACTCGCCCATGTAGCCAGTTTTCAATCCATGTACTCGCCCTATGGTCCATACCAACTGACCTTATTTTGTACAGTAGATGTTTATGGGGCACTGTGTCAAATGCTTTGGCAAAATTAAGATACACCACGTCTACGGGCCTTCCTTTTATCTAGATAGCAACTCACCTCCTCATAGAAGGTTAATAGATTGGTTTGGCAAGAAAGATTCTTTATGAATTCATGCAGATTACTGCTAATGATACCGTTCTCATTACTAAAATCTTGTATATAGTCCCTTATCATCCCCTCCAAGACCTTGCATATTATTTGATGTTCGGTTAACTGGTCTGTAATTCCCAGGGATGTATTTTGAGCCCTTTTTAAATATTGGTGCTACATTGGCTTTTCTCCAATCAGCTGGTACCATTCCAGTAAGTAGACTGTCAGTAAAAATTAGGAACAATAGTCTGGCAATTACTTGACTGAGTTCCCCAAGTACCCTTGGGTGCAAACCATCTGGTCCAGTTGATTTATTAATGTTATGTTTCTGTCCTCTGTTAACGATGAGGGTGCTTCATGTGATGTGTCATGAGGATAAACGCTGCAGTTTTGGTTACTGAAGCCCCCGATTCCCTCATGAAGATACCTTCGCCATCTCCCCATCCTTTGTAACCAGATGTCCTTCCTCATTCTTTATGGGGCCAATATAGTCTGTCCTCCCTTTTTTTACTGTTTACATACTTAAAGAATTCTTGGGATCTATTTTGCTTTCCTGCACGGTGTCTTTCGTGTTCTATCTTAGCCGCCCTAATTTCACCCTTACATTTCTTGTTGCATTCTTTATAAAGTCTGAATGCTGATCATGATCCCTTAACCCAGGGCTCGACAAATCCCGGGCGCCAGGTCGCATTTGCGACTAGAATTAGCGACCTGGCGCCTGGGGCGGCACAGCTGGGGTATCCTGTGTCCGTTCGACGCCCCCCCCCCTCCCGCCGCGATCGCGCTGGGCCGCGCCGGTAATTGAGGCCCCGGCTTTGCGGCCTACTGCAGTCCTATGGTTCCTGGTTCCTTCTGCAACCGGGCGCCCTCTGGTGGTGGCCGTTGGTATGACAAGACATCCACCAATGCTAATGGAGCTTTCCCTACCTGTTTTCACTGCCTGCTCATCTCCTTCCCTTTACTTAGAACCCCCAAACATTATATATATTTTTTATTCTAACACCCTAGAGAATAAAATGGCGGTCATTGCAATACTTTCTGTCACACCGTATTTGCGCAGCGGACTTACAAGCGCACTTTTTTGGGAAAAAATCCTTTTTTTAATTAAAAAATAAGAAAACAGTAAAGTTAGCCCAATTTTTTTTATATTGTGAAAGATAATGTTACGCCGAGTAAATTGATTCCCAACATGTCACGCTTCAAAATTTCATCCGCTCGTGGAATGGCGACAAACTTTTACCCTTTAAAATCTCCATAGGCGACGTTTAAAAAATTCTACATGTTGCATGTTTTGAGTTACAGAGGAGGTCTAGGGCTAGAATTATTGCTCTCGCTCTAACGATCGTGGCGATACCTCACGTGTGGTTTGAACACCGCTTTCATATGCGGGTGCTACTCACATATGCGTTCGCTTCTGCAAGCGAGCTCGGCGGGACGGGGCGCATTTAAAAAAATATTATTTTTTCTTATATATTTTACTTCTTATTTTTACACTGTTTTTTAAAAAAAATAAAAATTGTGTCACTTTTATTTCTATTACAAGGGATGGGGCACATTTAATTTTTTTTTATTATTTATTTTAACTTTTATTTTTTCACTGTTCTTTTAAAAAAAAAAAAAAAAAAAAAAAAAAGTCACTTTTATTCCTATTACAAGGAATGTAAAAATCCCTTGTAATAGAAAAAAAACATGACGGGTCCTCTTAAATATGAGATCTGGGGTCAAAAAGACCTCAGATCTCATATTTACACTAAAATGCATTAAAAAAAAAAATTGTCATTTGAAAAAAAAAAAAAAATGTCCCTTTCAAGAGCTATGGGTGGAAGTGACGATTTGACGTCGCTTCCGCCCTGCAATGACTTGGAGATGGGCGGGGGGGCCATCTTCCTCCCACTTGTCTCCATGTCAGGCCAGGGACAGATCCGGATCGCCTCCGCCGTTACCGACGGCCACGGTAAGCGGTGAAGGGCACCGGAGCGCGGCGGTAGGGGGGGCCCTCTCCTGCCGCCGATAAAAGTGATCTCGCTGCTAATCTGCTGCAGAGACCACTTTTATCTGAAAGAGAACCGCCGGCTCTTGAAGAAGATACCGGGGTTATGGTAGCTAGCTGCTACCATAACGGTATTTCTCTTCAAAGACAGGACGTATATAGTCGTCCTGCGGGAAGGAAGTGGTTCATTAAAATGAATTTATTATTTGTCATCTCCCTGCTTGGCCCCTTTCACTCGGGCTGTCTGATCAGGTTCACCTGTCAGTTTTTCAGGCGGACCTGATTGGATCCTTAGCGGGAATATGGTGGTCTTGTGTCCCTGCATGGCAGGAAATAAATGCAGTCACATTCGTTCTAGTCGTCTCTGTGTAAATTTAAGATTGGTTAATTTTTATATTGAAAATAAAGCTTTGTCGGTCGTTTAAAAAAAAATAAAATAAAAACCTGGCTCCTAACTTTTTTAGCTGGCTCCTAGATTCCAAGCAAATTTGTCAAGCCCTGCCTTAACCCAGTATTTTTTGAAGGGGTTCTCCTTTGCTTTTATATGCATTTTTACATTGGAGTCAAGCTATCCAGGGCTTTTGTTCTCTCTTTTAAATTTATTACCCAATAGGATGCATTGGCTAATGCTCTTATTTAACCACTTCAGCCCTGGAAGGATTTACCCCCTTCCTGACCAGAGCACTTTTTGTGATTCGGCACTGCGTCGCTTTCACTGACAATTGCGCGGTCGTGCAACCAAAACAAAATTGACGTCCTTATTTTCCCACAAATAGAGCTTTCTTTTGGTAGTATTTGATCACCTCTGTGGTTTTCATTTTTTGCGCTATAAACAAAAAAAGAGCGACAATTTCGGAAAAAAAAAGCAACTTTTTGCTATAATAAATATCCCAAAAAATATATAAAACACATTTTTTCCTCAGTTAAGGCTGATATGTATTCTACGTATTTTTGGTAAAAAGAATCACAATAAGCGTATATTGGTTTGCGCAAAAGTTATAGCATCTACAAAATAGGGGATAGATTTATGGCATTTTTATAAAAAATGCCAAAGATCATGGCACCAATATGTCAAGGTGGATACCCTGCATATGGGGCCACAAGATTCTTATGTTATTGACCTGGCCTTAAAGATGTTCTATACCAGCCTTTTTCATCCATTGAGCCTTCCGGGTTCTTTAGGGGTACCTTAGCAAATTGCCTAAAAATTGCTCAAAAATTAACAAGACAATCGGGGGATCAAGACTGCTTTTTTTTTTTTTTTTTTGATCCACAAAGCCACAGATTTTTTATTGTGTGGCATTGCAACCTTGGGTATTGTGCAGGCAAAACATTGGTATCCTAACAGTCGATGATGTAATTGGTCAATAGGGAGGATGTCGGGTGCTTGCACAGCATCTTGTTTGCCTCTCTTCTGCCCCTCTCATCATTGGGGTCACATTAACTGAGGGAGAAGAGAAACACTGCAACTTGTGCCATTACCAGTGTGCAGAGGTGTATTTGCTTTGTGAGAATAAATCGCCTCTAATGTTGGGTGTCCCTAATGTGTGGGTGCCACCATATAAAGTAAAACTATTATTTTAGTATTTTACATTTTAGAATCCGTAATTTTAAAGGGTGTCTTGACTTGAGTAACCATTTTATACCACAAGTTAGCACTGCATTTTAGCCTTGAGAAAGAAGCTAAATTCCTCTTTTGTTGGGATCTGTAAGGGTAACGGATAGCCACCAGAGCCTCTGGAAGTTATTTAAGGCTGTGAGACCAGGTGTCCTCTTTACCTCCCTTTAGTAAGCTGCTTTTGGAGACAACATTCTCAATACAGATAGCTATGGGGTTAGATCTAAAACAAGAGTAAAGAACAAGGGTGGCGCGATCTTTCTATTAAAAACAATAACAGGATAACTGTATTGCTCTCACATGGTGCCCTGATTTCTTCTCTTCCTCTACGGAGATCCACCACAGAGTTCTGCCTCTGCTTACAGTCCTGCTGTTGGGAACTGTTGGTTTCCTGTCACCATCTCCATGTCAGCGCAATATTGTTATCCCTGATACATGTTCTTGATGCACCAACCATCCCAGTCATGTTTAATGGTACAGCTGGTTCTAGACTAATAAAAGTATTTGACATACGTTTATTTATTGTTACACTGGAACACCTAGAACAATTGTCAGGCGTTTTTTCATTTGAGTTTTGCAAGCATTTTACATGTGTATTCAGGCTTCAGGTGCTTTTATTTTAGCTAATTGAAAGCACTAGGCGGAGGAGAGCTGCTGTATTGCCAGAAAACATGCAACAAAAGGCTTGTAAAATGCTCATGTTTTTTATTTTGAACTTGGGTCTGTTTTAATGTATTTGTTGGCAGAACTGACAAAAGACCAAGTGCTCTCTTAATATGATAGGTTTTTGCATTCTAAAATCAACAGGAAATTAAAAAAAAAAAAAAAATTACTTTTAGCAAACGTCCTGCTAATACAGGTAAGTCTCCGCCTGGTAGTCTTCTTTATGGAGTGTGTGATGGAACAATTTTTCTCAATAAATAAATGCCTCAGCTGTCAGGCAGTGACTGTTAGGCTGGCCATACACCGTTTGAATCTCTGCAGGTTCAGCAGTAACCAGCCAAGATTCGAACTGTTACTGGAAAGTCTGAATGTGCAAAGTTGATCGATCAACTTGGGTACAACCAGCCTGCTGGATTCTCTTGCGCTTATCGCTAGTGGCCGTGTATGGACTTGCCTTAGGGGACATTACAGTCTATCGGTAACATTGTGTCATTGGTGTCCTAGGTGACTATTTCAAAGGGTCTTTTAGTTGAAAGCCGGGATACAACTGGGTAGATATCCCGATGGTTGAACAACCGGACAGTTACTTATCCAGGACCCTAGCAGGAAGATTTTTAATTTTACAGCATAACGCCACTATTTAAAAATTGCATGGGTGTAATCCAGTTAGCCGCTAATGTAAAAAAAAGTGAAGCTCTTGCCTATAACAGACTTGATTCTATTTTTAATAGGGAGTATAGAAAACAAAAGTTAAGATACAACTACTTGCTATGGAAAATAATACAAAAAAGCGCCACTGCTCCCATCTATAACTGGCCATCGCAGTAAACAGCATTGGGGGGCGACATAAGATATAAACAGGACCAAGGATAAATCAAAGGAAAAAAACAAACTTACTTACCGACCAGCTCGCAGACAACCAAATAAACCTGTCTAACAGTATGCATTAAAAGCATGGGTTTAGTCTGCACGCATTTGCAAATGCATGCGTAAACTACAGAGCCTCTCCATGGCACCCTGGTATCTGGTCCCTAACACTAACTTATAAGTGTCCCCACAATGCTTTCTAAATGATAGGTGGAGGGTAGGTGGACTGAAGGGGAGTCCACGCTTCTTAGAGGTACAGGGGCACACTGAACACCCAGCATGTAGCTCAATGACTGACGGTATATTATAGAGACAGTGCTAAAAATAGCGCCTGTAAAGAGCCGCTCCGGTCTCTCCAGTGTGAAAGCCCGAGTGCTTTCACACTGGAGCGGTGCCCTTGCTGGATGGTAAAAAAAAGCCCTGCAAGCCGCATCTTTGCAGCGCTGTAGGAGCGGTGTATACACCACTCCTAAAGCGCCCCTGCCCATTATAATCAATGGGGCAGCGCTGGCAAATTGCTGCTGCGGCAGCGCTTTGCCGGCGGTGTTAACCCTTTTTCGGCCGCTAGAACGACGGACGCCCGCCCCAGTGTGAAAGTGGCCTAATAGATCATGGCACCAATATGTCAAGGTGGATACCCTGCATATAGGGCCACAAGATTCTTATGTTGTTGAGTTCTTTTGGTGACAAAAAGTGTAACAAAAATTAAGTCAGAGAAGGGGTCTTTTTGTTCTCACCTTTTTATGGCAATAAATTCAAAGAGTAAGTTGGATTAGCGTTTTTTTTTTTTTTTTTTACAGTGTGGAAGGTCGTTTCAACACTTGTGTTAAAATACGTATACTTTGCGCCTGTGTCCCAGCAGAGAGGAATAAAGCTATTGCCATTAACAGACACCTTGTAGTACATACTATTACTCTGTTAGGACAGTTTATTCTGTATTGTCTAGTAACAAGTTGTTACCTTTTACGTGCTGTACATTTGTGCAATTCTTACCATTTTTGCCAGAAATACAATCAAAGTATGTAGCTGCTATGAAATGTACACAACAACAAAAAATACCACATACAACCATTCTCACTGCTGAATGGAGTAGAGGCTCCAGGATGACAGGAGGTTATGGGAATGGACTGAAGGAATGATAATTCTGTTATCCCAGCTGGGAAGTCTCTTGAACTGACCCCGGTCATTACTGGGATAGAGAAAAGGAAGCCAAAATTCACTGAGAAAATCCATGCGGGGATTCAGAGTTAAAATTAATAGGATCACAATGCAGTATTGTGGGGGTAAAAAAATTCTTTTGAAATAATCCTTTAAACTATAAAATGCAATTCTCCCTTGAGATGATACAGACAAGTTCATCGTCCTTCTTATCTGAGAAAGGTTAAACCTCCTAGACATGAGGAACGTGAGTCCCCAAAATGACCAAATTAAAGCAGTTCACTGAAACCCAAATCATGGAAAGCCACCTACATGTCCAATGTGTGCCTATACAGTACACTGCAGGCCATTTCCCATAGCATATAAATAGGGCCAAGGAAAAAAACAAGCTTGCTTACCGACCAGCTCGCAGACAACCAAATAAACCTGTTTAACAGTATGCGTTAAAAGCATGGGTTTAGTCTGGACGCATTTGCAAATGCATGTGTAAGGCCTCGTGTACACTGCTGCTGGTAAACGGGCGTTTACCAGTAGCCCAGTCTCAGAGCTGTAAAGTGGCCGCAAGTCACGTGACCGACCTGAAGACCGCTCTAAATGGCTATTTAGAATGCTCGTTTTTAGAAAGGATTTACAGTGTGGTATGCCAGCCTCTCATAGAGAGGCTGGCAGTGACATTTTTGGGTTTTTTAATTTCAATAATGGCGCGGGCGGAGTAGAGACAGAGTGCACTGACAGGCAGGAAGGAGGGGTTGAGGGGGAGAGAGGAGAGCAGGGCGGCGTATGAGGGAAGGATGCACTTTGACCACGGAGATCAGAGCTGAGCAGCCCTGGTTATCGTGGTCAGTATAGAGAGGGGCACACAGGAAGTGGCAGGTTCAGGGAGGTTTTTTTACAGTTTTTAGAGGGGGGCAGATTTTTTTTTTATTTTTTTTTTGGGGGGGTTAACAAACACTACAATAATACCATACCATAATTCCATATTTGCAAATAGTAACAGTTGCTCCCTGTGTATGTTGTAATTGTTCTTTTTCATTTTTCCTACTTGGTTTGTTGATATAATGAATGCATCAGAATGGCATTAGGAGCACTCTTGTTCTAAATTTAGCATGTATATTCCCATTTCTATTCTGTCCCAAGATACATTAGCTGTTTCCTGATTGTCCTTCCCTGGAGATTCATGCCTTTATTTTGTAAGGTTTCCAAGATTTTCTGCACGTTTTAAAATCTGTAAAATTAGTTTTTCAGTGTACATATGAAGTTGCAGCGTGCAAGAACCTGCCTTCTTTACCAACTAGATGTCCAGCATCACATCTAGCCTTTTCCTCCCAAGGACTCATTCTTCCCAGCCTACCCCTTTCATTTGGGTTTCAGTTCTTTCAATCATGAAGGCATGTAGATATTGCGTAAGGCAGAATGTCCACTCTTCCAGACTGATATCCACCCCTCAAAGTGTTTTTATTTTTTCATTAATCCCTTCAGGAACCAGCCCAATGCTTGCACCAGGACTAAGCTTTTGAGAGGTGTACTGAAAGCCCAGGACATCCTTTTTCTCTAGGAAAGGTATTTCAACCCTTTTGGAGACTTCAGGGGGACATGTCAGCCTGTACAGTGAAACAGCAGGGTATATCAGCACAAGCCTTGGCTATTAAAGGACAAGGCAGGTTGTGCTCCCAGCACAACCAGAAAACTGTCCATGCTGGAAAGGATGTGCTTCTATGCCAAGCGTGGTCAGTTTGAAATTGGAAAGCAGGGGGACTGGCATGAATACTAGGTATTTCACACAAAGGAAGCAGTACAAAGAGAACAGGATACCCTTTTAACACTGATATAACAGTCCCACATCAGAAGTATGAAATGTTGAGGTAACATATGCTTTAACTCGGCTTTATCTTAAGTTGGTGTTTATGGCACTGAAATGAGAATCTGGATTCTGACCACTATTCATTATGTATAGTTATCCTTTAAAGCAGAACTTCAGGAATTTTTTTTTTTCATCTTTCCACCTAATAAATCTTCTGCCCTTGTTTTTAACTTTGGATAGTAAAACTTTTTTTCTCTTTTTTTTTTCTGCCAGTAAATACCTTTTTATACAGCTCACTTCCTGTATCTTGTCTGGTAAAAAGCCTAGGCTTATGACATCATGCACGGCTGTCTCACTCTGGTGAGCGTTTGCCAGAAAGGAAGGGGGGAGTGAATTGTAAGTAGACCAATGAGAGCTGCAGAGCTGGAGATGTGCCTCTGTGTAAATCCAGGGAGTGATCAGGCAGCAGCTTCAGCTGCCCACAGTTAAAATGGTTGCAGCCAGACTTGGTGGAGAGAGATTTCTGCAGCATATTTAGCAAGTACAGAATCGTGGTATATATAAAATAATATGCAAAGTGGTTGGAGGGAAGCTTCAGAATGGCAAAGATGTTTTTATTACAAATTATGTGAGCAGACTGCAGTTCCACTTTAAGTTGCCTCCAACTGCTCCCCAAAGTCTTATACTTCCCTGTCCATGGTCTGACGAGATCTATACTGTATGGCCCATGGGGAGTCGCACAGCCACTGCACCTTACTTTCTGGCTGGTCTTTTGCTTCTTATGTGCATGTGCACAGCAAACACCATTGCTTTCTAAAGAGCAGTCATCTATAGTGCGTTTTCAATGATCGACAACTCCTTTTCGCTATGAAGGAATGGGCTAATACTACTCTTGCACAGACAAAGCATAGTTCCATAAAACTCAGTGGTTGTTTTGCTGCTCCCCCTGAGCTGCACAGCATAGATCTCCGGAGTATGGACAAGTAAGTGTAAGGCTGGGTTCATACCTCTGTATTGAGGTAAGTTATGCCTTACTGCACTCTTTACCACAGTACTGCACCATGCACACAATAATGCATTGTGTTGCCATTCATTTTCAATGGCAACCCAGTACTAAAGCAATGTATGGGCTGCCCTAATGCTTCAGCCCACTGTCAGCTGAAAATGGGTCACAGGAGAAGCAAAATGAACTGTGTTCCATAGGAGAAGCATAGCCAAAAAAGCTTTGGCTATGCTTCTTTAATATTCTGGCCAATGAAATGAATGCCTAAACACGTTTGCACTTACATGGATTTTCTCCTGCCAGGGGAAAGGCGTTTAGAAGAGTTGGACAAATGCCCAATGTGCGTGGGGCCTTAGGAACTGGACTTCTGTTAAACACCACTGATATTTATTTCAACAGAAGACGTCTCCTGTTGTGGTTTAGTGTATTTTTACAGCCGGCCCCACTAGCTGTCAAAATACCCCAACTGTGGCTGCATCTGATTGAATCCAGCCACTGTTCAGCTGACAATTTTCTGTATGGCTCCTTCAGGTTTTCAGCTGACATAATATTACACTAGGTGCAATTTGCACAGCATATTGTTAGCTTAATGCACACAGACACGTTTTCTTTAGTAATGTAGTGTCTCCTTGGTGTTTAGGATTTTCCTGATTTGTATGATAACAGCAAAAATAAACTGCAGTGTTCTTGTTGGCATAGTGGTGTGTTGGATGATTTCTCTAATTCTACACTTGTAGCTTGGCTGCTGATTTTAGCTGGTTACACAGTAGGTGGTCTGTTCTGTTGAAGTAAGCTCTGCTGTGAATTCCTGACACCTATATATTCTGGTTTGCTATTTGAGGCCAATGCCAGTATTTTTAAATAGCATTTTTTGCTGCACTTGCTAGTTAACTCACACGGTGTATGGAAAGGTGCCTCCTACTGTATAACCTTATTAAGCATTTAGAGGAAATCTATTACAAGAGAAACGCAGAAGTAAGGACTTCTGAGTCATGGATCTAGGACATGCATATCAGCAAAGTATTGAAGCCGGTGGATCAGAAACTAGCATTTTCAGAAGAATGACTGTCATTGCATCCTTTATTTCTTTTATGATAGGTTTGCTTTTAAGCACTCGACCTCTGGAAGATTTACCCCATTTACGCCATTTTTTTGCGATATGAACCTGCGCTACTTTAACTGACATTTGTGCGACGCTGTACCCAAATAAAATTTATGGCCTTTTTCCCCACAAATAGAGCTTTCTTTTGGTGGTATTTATCACCTATTGCGTTTTTTATTTTTTGTGCTATAAACAAAAATAGACCGACAATTTTGAGAAAAATATATATTTTACTTTCTGCTATAAAACATCTGCAATAAAAAAAAATTGAAAAAAAATCTAATTTAGGCCAATATGGATTCTGCTACATATTTTTGGTTAAAAATCCCAATAAGCTTATATTGATTGGTTTGTGCAAAAGTTATAGCATCTACAAACTGAGATTTTTATTTATTTTTTACTAGTAATGGCGGCGATCAGTGACTTATAGCAGGACTGCGATATTGCGGTGGACAGTCGGGACACTGACACTTTTGACACCAGTTTGACCAGTGACATTAATACAGTGATCAGTGCTAAAAATGCAGTGCATTGTCACTGTATGGGAAGGGGTTAACATCAGGGGGAATCAACTGTGTGCTTAGCTAGTGATTTTGTGTACTGTAGGAGGTGCTTTTACTAAGGAAAAGCATAGATCTGTGTCCTTGCTGTGCAGGAACACATGATCAGTGCCTTCCCTGACAGAATGGCGATCTGCCTTGTTTACATAGGCAGATCTTCATTCTGCTTGTGTACTGAACAATTAGGTGATGCCGTCGGACACGAGTCTGCAGTACCCACCTCTGGGCTGATCACACAGTGGGAGCAAGCCGCCGGCGACGTGCATGCACGCCCTACCTAGAAGAGCCGGATTATATATGGGGGGGGGGGGGACCTGAAGAGGTTAAAGTAAAACTGAGCATTCCTGTAAAACCCGTTTTTAAACCAGTACCAAATCCAGGTACTATGTGATTTAAACGCCACAGAATCTTCCTATACCTTCCCTGATTGAGCCTATTCTGCCTTCTGCCTTCCTTGTTTATTTCACATGCTCCCCTCCCAGACACTCCAGCTACAATGCAGATCGCCACATCCCCTGCAATATTTTCTCATCCCACTGAAGACACAGCCTACATAAGACCCCTTTCACACTGAGCCGCCCTGGGCGTCAGTGGTAAAGCGCTGCTGTTTTTAGCCTTTTAGTGGCACTATTCGGCCGCTAGCGGGGGGCTTGTAACCCCCCGCTAGCAGCCGAGAAGGGGTTAAATCCGCCCACAAAATGCCGCAGCAGCGGCGCTTTGCCGACGGTATAGCAGCGCTGCCCCATTGTTTTTAATGGGGGGGAGCGGTGGAGGAGCGCTCCTACACCGCCGCAAAGAAGCTGCTTTTTGCCAGCGCAGTGCTTTCACACTGGGTTTGCAGCTGAGACTTTTTTCAGGCGCTATTTTTAGCGCTGTAGCGCCTGAAAAACGCGCCAGTGTGAAAGAGGTCTAAGAGTAGCAACTCTGCTCTGACATTAGGAGCAGTGCAGCATTGTTGCCACACCATCACAAGGAAGCTGCATTAGGTAGACACTGGTGAGATCAACAGGTATTTGTGGGATTTAATAGGAAGATTAAGAGAAAACGATGTGCACATATTGTGTTTTTTATATGGGAGGCCAATGTTCTACTAAACTATTTAATACAGCATAGAGGCTGATGGACTAGACGGGATGCCAAAATCTTTGATCCTGAGAAAGTTCTGAAGGCATCTAATCTGGCCACAATGCTCCAATGTTTAAGAATGTATTCTGTACCAGAGCCATGAAATGACAGAGCTGAAGCTTGTGGTTGCCTGGGAACAACACCCCTGAAGTCCTGGGATGCTTTTTTGCCTAATCAAGCTAGTTGGATAAGCTGCATATGCACTAGATCATTTGGGAAGCTCTGTTATCTGTTGGCATAGGTTTTTTTTTTTTCCTTTCAAATTCTGTTTTACAGACCAAGC